>NC_061160.1:45699616-45717116 GCF_022113875.1 Hydra vulgaris | reverse complement strand
CATTTTTATCTTGTTCAATTAATTTTTCGGCTTTTGTTTCGTCTTTATTTAGACTTTCGTCAATGTTATCTAAAAGACCACTTCCAGATAAAAGTAACATCACATTAGAGTCCACTCTTCGTAACTCATTACGTAAGTTTGAAGTAATCAATTTGTCAATCATGACAAGCATTTCTTGACCCAGCTTTTGTCCTTTAAAATGGGTGTTGATATATTCTTTAATCTGCATAACTCTAATATGTCGAAAACTTTGAGATTGAACTATTTTATTTATTTTGGGATCGGGATCAAATATATTAGTGAGTGGAATTTGCAGATCATCTAAAAAATAAATTAAAGCTACAATAATTATCATAAACTTAATTTAATTATTTACTGTTTTAAATAATTATTACTAGTAATTAAATAATGAAAAATTTAGAAGACTTAATTCAATTGATATTAATACTAAAATAAAAAAAGAGTTATAAATGTTAAAAAAAAAATTGTGTTGATTGTTAATATATGTTATATAGTTGTTATATAATACATTAGAAATTGGTAGAAAATAACTTATTAAATTATATATATATAGATATATATATATATGTATATATAGATATATATATATATACACATATACATATATATATATATATATATATATATAATATATATATATATATATATATATATATATATATATATATATAAATATATATATATATGTATATGTATATGTATAATATATATAGTGTATATATATATATATATATATTAATATATAATATATATATATATATATACATATATATATATATATATATATATAAATATATATATATATATATACATATATATATATATATATATATATATATATATATATATATATATATATATATATATATATATATATATGTATATAAAAATATATGTTTTGCTGATTAAATGTCTAAATTGTGAAGCAATATCTGTAACGACTTTACATCTTTGGCATTCCTTATCAGAATAAAACTGGTCTATTCTAAAAAATACACCTGCCTATAATAATATTTCCAAAAAATGTATGCTATGTTTGCAAGAAAAATAAAAATTTATTACCCATGTGGATCAAGAAAAATTATGAAACAAAAAATCTGAACTAATTGCTAAATGCAGACATGAAAATAAGTACCGTTTAAAAAAAATAGTAAAAACAAATGATCTAACTAAAATCATCTTAATTCTAAAGAATTCTTTTTAAGCTTAACTTTTTGAAAAACAATGTAGCTAATGTAACTTCCTGGTTGCAAAATAACTACAGTTATTACAGAGAGCACTCTAATTGCAGAACACGCTAACATAATATCTATATATCTATATATACTTATATATATCTATATATATTTATAAATATATATATATATATATATATATATATATATATTTATATATATATCTATATATCTATATATATATATATATATATATATATATATATATATATATATATATATATATATATATATATATATATAGATATATATATATATATATATATATATTTAGATATATATATATTTATATATATATATATATATATATATATATATATTTATAAATATATATTTATAAATATATATATATATATATATATATACATATATACATATATACATATATATATATATATATATATATATATATATATATATATACATATATATATGTGTATATATATATATATATATATGTATATAAATATATATATATACATATATATATTTATATATAGATATATATATATATATATATATATATATATTCGGTCGGCAAATTATTGCCGAACTCATTTTTCCTAATTCTGAGGGTTATATATATATATCTATCGATATATCGGTATATAAAAACAATTGAAAAAAGTAAAAGCATTTGAAACATGTACCTCAATTATAATGCATCATTTCTTTTGTTTTACGTGTTATTTTTAGTTATAATTTTCAACTTCAAACATGAATGTTTGTTTAGTAAGATACCTTGATGTTAAATTTAAAAACAAGAAGAAAAAAACCTAATTGGAGATATCTTTAATAGATATGGAGGGTAAGTCTTATCTGGTATTAGCAAAAAATAACTTTTGTTTTGTTGTACTTTTAGTAGTTTTAACAGAAAATTTTTTGATGAACTCATTGAAACTACATTAACAAATAAAACTATATTAAATGAAACAAATTATGATATTATTATTAACTAATTATTAGTTGATCAGTTAACACTGTTTTTATTTCATGAACATAATAATGAGTGGTAAGTACTTTTAAGATGTTGATATAATCAAAATGTTGATATGTTGATATTTTTTAAATGATCATAATGCGGATATCTTACTTAAATCTATATATATATATTTTTTCTACTTAATTTTTTTTTAATTTATATGTAAATGTTCATTACCCATGTGTAAATATATAAAACACATAACACACGTAGTACAGATTAACAAAAAAGTAAACTTGGCAAGTAAGGATAGGAATTATATATATATATATATATATATATATATATATATATATATATATATATATATATATATATATATATATATATATATATATATATATATATATATATATATATATATATATATATATATATATATATATATATATACATATATATATATATATTTATATATATATATATATTTATATATATACATACATATATATATACATACATATATTTTACATCTGTGTGTGCAAAAACACATAGGTTAGTTAAAAATATTTGAATTTTATGGTCATTTTACATTTAAATATACATATATAAGTCTCGAGGAAAACTCAAGAAACCAAATTATGAATTTGCAAACTGCAAATTAATACCAAATTTTTGAGAAAACTTTAAAATCTATACAAGAGAAACATTTTGAGAATTTTTTGAGAAAACTTAAAAATCTATACAAAACTTAAATTCTGAAATAAATCTGGATGTGATTAAGGGAGTCAGACACATGAAAAACAGACTAACGAATCCCAAAAAAACTAGATTTATTTGAGTGAAAAATCTGATTTAAAAATCAAGTCTAAAGATAAAGACAAAAATGTCCAGCTTGATAGCAGAACTAGGAAAGTTCAAAGTTGATGTTAGTTTTTAAAAGAAATATTAAATAAATAGAGATAAAATATACACAATTCTATGATATATTGTATAAATAAAAGATACTAAAATAAACATAAAAAATATATATATATAAAACAAAATATTGTAAAAAAAAAATTACCTGTAAATTTATTATTTTCTTTTTCATAAACATCTTTATAAAACCCTCTCTTTTGTTGAAATAATTCAAATGGATATATTTCCTCTTTTATATTGTTTAGCAGCAAACTCTGAATAATTTTTTCATCATTTTGTATTACTTCATTGCCACCTTTACTTTGTCTTTCCTTTTCCGTTATTTCCTTAACTTCTGTTCTTTTCATATTTTCCATTTCTTCAAATTTCAAGAGTTTTGTGTTGTACTCTGCCTGAATAATATGTAGTTCAGATTGATTTTCCTTTCCTCTTCTAGCTGTTTCCTCTTGGAGTAACTGCTCTTGCATTTCGTTGATTTTAAGTTTATCCGCCTCTTGTTGCTTTTCATTTTCTTCAATTTCCAATAGTTTTTTAATTTCCTCCTGTTGATTGAGATGAATTTCTAAATGTTTTTCCTTATCTCTTCTAGCTGCTTCCTCTTGGAGTAATTGTTCTTGCATTTCCTTGATTTTCAGTTCATCCGCTTCTTTTTGTTTTTTATTATCTTCAATTTCCAATAGTTTTTTATTTTCCTCTTGTTGATTGAGTTGAATTTCTAATTGTTTTTCTTTCTCTCTTCTAGCTGCTTCCTCTTGGAGTAATTGTTCTTGCATTTCCTTGATTTTAAGTTCATCCGCTTCTTTTTGTTTTTTATTATCTTCAATTTCCAATAGTTTTTTATTTTCCTCTTGTTGATTGAGTTGAATTTCTAATTGTTTTTCTTTCTCTCTTCTAGCTGCTTCCTCTTGGAGTAATTGTTCTTGCATTTCCTTGATTTTAAGTTCATCCGCTTCTTGTTGCTTTTCATTTTCTTCAATTTCCAATAATTTTTTATTTTTCGCCTCCTGATTAAGTAGAATTTCTAATTGTTTTTCCTTTTCTCTTTTAGCTGCTTCCTCTTGGAGTAATTGCTCTTGCATTTCCTTGATTTTCAGTTCATCCGCTTCTTTTTGTTTTTTATTATATTCAATTTCTAATAGCATTTTATTTTCCTCCTGTTGATAAAGTTGAATTTCTAATTGTTCTTCCTTCTCTCTTCTAGCTGCTTCCTCTTGGAGTAATTCCTCTTGCATTTCCCTGATTTTAAGTTCATCCGCTTCTTGCTGCTTTTCATTTTCTTCAATTTCCAATAGTTTTTTGATTTTCTCCTCCTGATTGAGTTGAATTTCTAATTGTTTTTCCTTTTCTCTTTTAGCTGCTTCCTCTTGGAGTGATTGTTCTTGCATTTCCTTGATTTTCAGTTCATCAGCTTCTTGTTGCTTTTCATTTTCTTCAATTTCCAATAATTTTTTATTTTCCTCCTGTTGATTGAGATGAATTTCTAAATGTTTTTCCTTATCTCTTCTAGCTGCTTCCTCTTGGAGTAATTGTTCTTGCATTTCCTTGATTTTCAGTTCATCCGCTTCTTTTTGTTTTTTATTATATTCAATTTCTAATAGCATTTTATTTTCCTCCTGTTGATAAAGTTGAATTTCTAATTGTTCTTCCTTTTCTCTCCTAGCTGCTTCCTCTTGGAGTAATTGTTCTTGCATTTCCTTGATTTTCAGTTCATCCGCTTCTTTTTGTTTTTTATTATCTTCAATTTCCAATAGTTTTTTATTTTCCTCTTGTTGATTAAGTTGAATTTCTAATTGTTTTTCTTTCTCTCTTCTAGCTGCTTCCTCTTGGAGTAATTGTTCTTGCATTTCCTTGATTTTAAGTTCATCCGCTTCTTGTTGCTTTTCATTTTCTTCAACTTCCAATAATTTTTTATTTTTCGCCTCCTGATTAAGTAGAATTTCTAATTGTTTTTCCTTTTCTCTTTTAGCTGCTTCCTCTTGGAGTAATTGCTCTTGCATTTCCTTGATTTTCAGTTCATCCGCTTCTTTTTGTTTTTTATTATATTCAATTTCTAATAGCATTTTATTTTCCTCCTGTTGATAAAGTTGAATTTCTAATTGTTCTTCCTTCTCTCTTCTAGCTGCTTCCTCTTGGAGTAATTCCTCTTGCATTTCCCTGATTTTAAGTTCATCCGCTTCTTGCTGCTTTTCATTTTCTTCAATTTCCAATAGTTTTTTGATTTTCTCCTCCTGATTGAGTTGAATTTCTAATTGTTTTTCCTTTTCTCTTTTAGCTGCTTCCTCTTGGAGTGATTGTTCTTGCATTTCCTTGATTTTAAGTTCATCCGCTTCTTGTTGCTTTTCATTATCTTCAATTTCCAATAGTTTTTTATTTTCCTCTTGTTGATTGAGTTGAATTTCTAATTGTTTTTCTTTCTCTCTTCTAGCTGCTTCCTCTTGTAGTAATTGTTCTTGCATTTTCTTGATTTTCAGTTCATCCGCTTCTTTTTGCTTTTTATTATCTTCAATTTCTAATAGCATTTTATTTTCCTCCTGTTGATAAAGTTGAATTTCTAATTGTTCTTTCTTTTCTCTCCTAGCTGCTTTCTCTTGGAGTGATTGTTCTTGCATTTCCTTGATTTTTAGTTCATCCGCTTCTTGTTGCTTTTCATTTTCTTCAATTTCCAATAGTTTTTTATTTTCGTCTTGTTGATTGAGTTGAATTTCTAAGTGTTTTTCTTTCTCTCTTCTAGCTGCTTCCTCTTGGAGTAATTGCTCTTGCATTTCCTTGATTTTCAGTTCATCCGCTTCTTTTTGTTTTTTATTATCTTCAATTTCTAATAGCATTTTATTTTCCTCCTGTTGATAAAGTTGAATTTCTAATTGTTCTTCCTTTTCTCTCCTAGCTGCTTCCTCTTGGAGTAATTGTTCTTGCATTTCCTTGATTTTAAGTTCATCCGCTTCTTGTTGCTTTTCATTATCTTCAATTTCCAATAGTTTTTTATTTTCCTCTTGTTGATTGAGTTGAACTTCTAATTGTTTTTCTTTCTCTCTTCTAGCTGCTTCCTCTTGTAGTAATTGTTCTTGCATTTTCTTGATTTTCAGTTCATCCGCTTCTTTTTGTTTTTTATTATCTTCAATTTCTAATAGCATTTTATTTTCCTCCTGTTGATAAAGTTGAATTTCTAATTGTTCTTCCTTTTCTCTCCTAGCTGCTTCCTCTTGGAGTAATTGCTCTTGCATTTCCTTGATTTTAAGTTCATCCACTTCTTGTTGCTTTTCATTTTCATCAATTTCCAATAGTTTTTTATTTTCCTCTTGTTGATTGAGTTGAATTTCTAATTGTTTTTCTTTCTCTCTTCTAGCTGCTTCCTCTTGGAGTAATTGTTCTTGCATTTCCTTGATTTTAAGTTCATCCGCTTTTTGTTGCTTTTCATTTTCTTCAATTTCCAATAGTTTTTTATTTTCCTCTTGTTGATTGAGTTGAATTTCTAATTGTTTTTCCTTTTCTCTTTTAGCTGCTTCCTCTTGGAGTAATTGCTCTTGCATTTCCTTGATTTTCAGTTCATCCGCTTCTTTTTGTTTTTTATTATCTTCAATTTCTAATAGCATTTTATTTTCCTCCTGTTGATAAAGTTGAATTTCTAATTGTTCTTCCTTTTCTCTCCTAGCTGCTTCCTCTTGGAGTAATTGCTCTTGCATTTCCTTGATTTTAAGTTCATCCACTTCTTGTTGCTTTTCATTTTCATCAATTTCCAATAGTTTTTTATTTTCGTCTTGTTGATTGAGTTGAATTTCTAAGTGTTTTTCTTTCTCTCTTCTAGCTGCTTCCTCTTGGAGTAATTGCTCTTGCATTTCCTTGATTTTCAGTTCATCCGCTTCTTTTTGTTTTTTATTATCTTCAATTTCTAATAGCATTTTATTTTCCTCCTGTTGATAAAGTTGAATTTCTAATTGTTCTTCCTTTTCTCTCCTAGCTGCTTCCTCTTGGAGTGATTGTTCTTGCATTTCCTTGATTTTCAGTTCATCCACTTCTCGTTGCTTTTCATTTTCTTCAATTTCCAATAGTTTTTTATTTTCCTCTTGTTGATTGAGTTGAATTTCTAATTGTTTTTCTTTCTCTCTTCTAGCTGCTTCCTCTTGGAGTAATTGTTCTTGCATTTCCTTGATTTTAAGTTCATCCGCTTTTTGTTGCTTTTCATTTTCTTCAATTTCCAATAGTTTTTTATTTTCCTCTTGTTGATTGAGTTGAATTTCTAATTGTTTTTTTTTCTCTCTTCTAGCTGCTTCCTCTTGTAGTAATTGTTCTTGCATTTTCTTGATTTTCAGTTCATCCGCTTCTTTTTGTTTTTTATTATCTTCAATTTCTAATAGCATTTTATTTTCTTCCTGTTGATAAAGTTGAATTTCTAATTGTTCTTCCTTTTCTCTCCTAGCTGCTTCCTCTTGGAGTGATTGTTCTTGCATTTCCTTGATTTTCAGTTCATCCACTTCTCGTTGCTTTTCATTTTCTTCAATTTCCAATAGTTTTTTATTTTCGTCTTGTTGATTGATTTGAATTTCTAAGTGTTTTTCTTTCTCTCTTCTAGCTGCTTCCTCTTGGAGTAATTGCTCTTGCATTTCCTTGATTTTGATTTTATGTGCTTCTTGTTCTTCATATGGTTTGATTTCTTCAAACATTGATAATTTTTTTTTTTCTTCTAGATGTTGTTCTAAAAGAAAAAAAAATTTAAAGTTAGTGTTTTATAGCTGCAACAAAAGGCTCTGAACTTTTTGTCAAAAAAAACATCTTTATTTTATTTTGGAGGAACTTTTATGAAACTAGAACTTTCAAATAATAAAAATTAAAAAAATCTGTGAAAATCAAAAATAAAATATTCAACCAAATGTTGCAAATTTAATTATTTTATATTATTAAAATATATAAGTTTTACATAAATAATGCACATATTTCTCTCAATACTAAAAACAAGATGAATAAAAAGTTTAAAAATTCGAAGAAGAATTAAAAATAACAACCACAAGTACTAATATTAGAGTCATATGGCAATTACAGAGTTTTTTTGAAGTATTTCATTGTTTGCATGCATTAAATTAAAATTTAATTTTAATTTATTCAAAATTCTAAAATTTTATTTACCCTTAAATTTGAATTGTTTTTTATTTTCATCCTCATGGATTTGTTTAAGTTCTTCACTTGTAGCTGCTTCTTCTGGTATTAGTTGATCTTGCTTTTGTTTGATATTAACTTCCTGGACTTTTATCTCTTTTTCGATTTCTTCAAATTGAAATAAAATTAATTAAAGCAAATGACACTTATTATGTCTTTGGCTTTAAATAAACTACATAAATTTGATCAACTATTTTATTTATAAAAATTAATTTATTGGTTTTAGACTTAAATAAGAATCTTACAAGACTTACTCAAAACATGTAGCGAGTTTAAATACTACAGGATTTTTTTTCCATGTTAATAAATTATTTACTAGAGTACTGACCATAAAGGTTATAATATGTAAAAGAACCTTTTGTATAATGAATTGATTAAATGTGGTTTCATAAATAAACTTTTGCTTCTAAGCAATAAAAAAACCCAAATTTATCTTTATATTAAAAAAGAATTACCCAGAAATTTATGTATGAAAACATTAAACATCTTATCTCATTACTATTCTAATTTGGTTAAAACTTATTATAACTTTTACAGAACATCTAATAACTTTTAAACTCAGTGTTTTCTTGCTTGAGATTAAGTAATATGAACATCTTTCGACAAAGTAATAGATACAAAGAGAGAGAAATTAACAAACTTTTTTGATATTCACTTATAAACAACATAATTAACTATAATCATGTTTTTAGTGCTAGCTACTTGGTTTTCAGATACTGAATAAGAAAAAGATGAATCATCCACCAGGATAAATACAACACCAGAAGTACAGTAAAAGAAAAATTTTGACCATAAATATAAACAGGATAACTGATAAACTTGCTAAAATCTGCAAAAAAATAAATGATAGCAAGAGCCTAAAAATTTATTCTAAACAATAAACATTGATAAACATTGTACAATGTATTTGTGAGTTTTGTTGATTTTGTCTTTTGTCTGTCCTTTGTTGATATAATAATGAGTTTTTAAAGTCAAATACTTATAGTTAAAGTTAATTTCACAAACCTAATTGCATAATTAAACTTTCAAGCTTAGGTTTTTTTAAACTTTATCTTAAATTTAAGTATTGAAGCTCAAATGCCACATAAACAACTAAATATTATAAAATAATACATAAACGACTAAAATAAACTAAAATACTTTATAATATTTAGATATTTAGTAATATTTTTTATATATATATATATATATATATATATATATAATATATATATATATATATATATATATATATATATATATATATATATATATATATATATATATATATATATATATATATATAGTATGTATAATATATATATGTATGTATGTATGTATACATATATATATATACATATATATATATATATATATATATATATATATATATATATTTATATATATATATATATATATATATCATATATATATATATATATATATATATATATATATATATATATATATATATATATATATATATATATATATATATATATATATATATATATATATATATATATATATATATATATATATATATATATATATATGCACACACACACACACACATATATATAAAGTCAAAAAGTCAAAAGTTAATTATAAAAAAAATACAGCTTCTAGGCATATACTATACTAATCTACTTTTAGGGGATATTATTACAACAATATTTTAATTTAGCAGATATTTCCAATATTATTTAAAACAAAATGTTTGTAAAAATATTTATGATTATAACAGAACTTATAAAAAAACTGCAATTGTTCAGCACACATGGAACAAGTAAACTGAATATTTAAGACTATGCAATAATATAAATGACACTCAGTGACACACTCAGCTTGAAACAAGGGTATAAAATCTTTCTTCAGTTAAAAAAAACTTTGATATGAAATATTAACCTGTGTTACTTAGTTTAGAAGGTTTACTAACATTAGAACAAATATTTCAGCTTTGAAAACAGGGTTCAGCTTTGTATATGTAATGAATAGAAAGTTTTGAAGTCATTACATTTAAAATATATATACATATATTAAAATTATTTAAAAAATTAAACTCAACCTCAAAATAATTTATGATTTCAGGCTTTGTTATGAGCCAAAAATGCATAATGCTTAAGCGTAATGTGATTTACAACATCATTATATTCTTTTTATTAGCTATTCGTATTTTTAGAAAAAAATTTAACATAAATATAAATATAGAAACATTAGTTAACATAAATTACTGCATATTATCATGTTAACAATTTTACTATATTATCACAAAAATATTTGAATTGAGAACTCAAAAAATTTATTATTTTGTACTAATGTTATAAATGTTTATTTTGGTTCCAGTTTTTTAAAATAAAAAATTCAACATTTGTACATGGTTTTTTTGTTTAATTATTTGGGCTGACTTGTGCAACGTAGATGACAAAAATTTGTTTATATACTTTTTACTTCTAGTCGGGCATTTGTAAAAATTTAGTAATATTTGAAGTATTGGAAAACTCATGAAAGGATATCTTTTTTAAAAAATAATTTAAAGAAAAAAATCTAGTTTATATAGCTCAGCTTATTTCAAGCATATATACTTTTAATAAACACTTCACAGTCTAATAATTAAAAGCATTGTTGAGTTAAAATTTATTGTGCCCTATCACTTATACAAACAGTAATTGATTTTTTTTATGTTTTGTTAATTTTAATTTTTTTTTTAATTAAGAGAAATAAATACTTCATTCTTAAATTGGGTAGCAGAAAATTAGAACCGTTGAGAACTTATAACTAAGTAGAACTACGATTTTTCTTTGTAGATTTTGTACCTGAACAAAATGTAACTGAAAACTAACAAAATCTAAATATTCGTGTGCTTGCTAGATGATATATGTGCATGCTAGATAACAAATGTGCTTAATAGATGATAAATATTCATGTGCTTGCTAGAAGATAAATAACTTTTTTTTGTAATTTGTAATCTCCTGGTGCTAAATATTAAAAAAGTTAGCGTAATAATAAAAAAAAAATTTAATTTCATCTGATTTTATTCTATTTGTAAATAATAAGCATACTTTACAACAATTCAAACTTTAGTAACAATGTGTAATTTAAACTTTAATAACAATGGTGTGAAGTTTTTAAAATATTATTTTATTTATCAAACAGTTTAAGTTTTTAGCATAAAAAAAAGTTGAAATATTTTGCAATACAAACTTAAAATAATATATAAATACTAATTTCTATTCAAAATATGTTAAGTTAACAGTTCAAAACAATATTTAATTAACTAAACAAGAGATTTATTCTTCAAAGCAAGATCAATACAAAGTAGTGTAAAAAAATATGATAGTAAACAATAAATAAGAAAGCCAAAATACCATTTTTATTGAACAGGTCAGAAATAGTAGTGTCTATATTAATGTCTCACAGTGTACTACTAGACACTACTTTATAAATTTTACCAACAAAAGAATACTGCACAACAGATAAAAAATATTTTATATGTACAGTTGCCACTAACTAGTAGAGCTAATGATCCCACTTATGAACATTATAAATAGCATATATGTAATCGTTGACAACATATTTAATTTTCAAAAATGCAAAAAAAAAAAATTAGTAATTTTATTTATTATAAGCCCTGTTATGATCTTCAAACCCTTCTTTGTCATTGGCAAGACAACTAGAATGGAAACAACAAACAAATTGTTTAAAATTTTTGAAAATATCAAAACAGAATTATATCTTATGATGAATATTTACCAAAAATAATTAAAACTTGTTAATATTTTATAAAATAAAAATATCCAAATTTTTTAGTTAAAGATCAATTTTTATGAGTAGTTATTATTCTTACTAAAGACTAAAATAATTGATTGTTGCTTAAATGTCTTTTTATAATTTTATTTTATTTAAATTAGCTGTATGTAGCAGAAACATAACAAAAGGCTTACCAAACTGATCTTCATTTTTGTTTTGTGTATCATCATGGTTAGAACTTTCAAACTGTTTTTCATCTTTGTTTTGTGTGTTAATATGGTTAGAATTTTCAAACTGTGTTTCATCTTTGTTTTGTGTATCAATATGGTTAGAACTTTCAAACTTTTGTGGATCAATATGGTTAGAACTTTCAAACTGTTTTTCATCTTTGTTTTGCGGATCAATATGGTTAAAACTTTCAAACTGTTTTTCATCTTTGTTTGGTACATCAATATGGTTGAATTTTTCAAAAATCAATTTTTCATTAGGCTCTCTTTCATTTAATTCATTGTGTTGGTGGTTAGCAATTTGATCATGTGGCACAATTTGTTGCTGATAGAAAAAAACATAAATTAAAATGAAATAAAAAAATATACACAAAAAAATTTCAAAATATTAACTATGTCCTTGAACTCTACACAAAGTATTTATCATTATTAATAATGATTAACATATTTCTCATCAAATTTATAATTTATTTTCATAGCACTGTTTATATATGACAAAAACAACTTATATGCAAAAACTTTATAAATTATTACCATATTATGATTAATTATTAGTTAATAGATTTTATTAAAAAACTAATGTTTGCTGATTTTATTTGCTGATAACTAACAGATATTGGATTTCATTCGCTGATATTGGATTTTATTTGCTGATAACTAACAGATATTGGATTTCATTTGCTGATATTGGATTTTATTTGCTGATAACTAACAGATATTGGATTTCATTCGCTGATATTGGATTTTATTTGCTGATAACTAACAGATATTTAAAAGTTACTATTTTGCAGACTCAAACATATTTGCCCTCAAACAACAAACAAATATACACATCATGCAACAATGTTCCTCACAGTGGAGAATTCAAGATGTTGAAGATAAAAATACTGAATTGGTATATGTAATTGGGATACAGATGCTTTCAATGGATAACAATCTTAAATATGTGCTTAAATTTTTTCTTTGTCTAAATCAGTTCAAGCTTACCAAATATAAAAGTGCTGTTTAGAGTTTGGTTTATTTATCTTATGTTTTTTTAAAATTCAAAATATTATATATCTTAATTTAATTTTGCCTCTAATTGTTTAATTTAGTTTCCATTTTTTATTTCTTTTTTAAATAATGGTGATTTATAAAAGTTACTTATTTTCTTCTTTTGTTAACTTTAGAGTAGTAGTAATTTTATAGAAAAAATCATGATTCCCAAAATTCTCTTTTATGTACTGAGACAATTACATAGTTGTTTTGGAGGCCATGAGTCAAGTTCTCTTTAAATTTAAATCATGCCAAAAGTAAACCAAAATATTAAAAATAAAAAACCATCCCAACCACCTAACTATTTAAATAAATCTTATACAAATATTTGTGGTCTGCAAAACCAACTTCCATCAGTTGAATCTTACCTCTCGCAAAATTCTTAGTGAGGCTAATTTTAATCCCAGAAATTCCTTCTTCAGATCTCAGTGTTAATGGGGACAATCCTTTGATTCACAAAGATTCCAATAGTCATATGCTTGGCTTGGGGGTACACATAAGCATCAACTCACCTATTTGTTGTGAAATCGGGTTTGAATCCTTTGAACTTCCTTTATGTGCTACTGCTTAGCACCTCGTTACTTTATTACTTTTCTCTTTTTTCTCCTTTAAGCAGTTCTGACCATGCAATGATCTTTATAAAACTTTCATCTCATACTTCTTCTTTGGACTCATATCATTGCACTACTTACCACTACTCTAAAGCTGACTGGGATTTTCTTCGAGAGGGTCCTTGGGCTGATTTCTTTTCTCTCTCAGTTAATAAATGCGCCTCCTGCATAGCCTCCAGGCAGGAATGGAAGCTTTTATTCCTTTTCATTGGTTCCAATTCAAGCTCCATTCTACTCCATGGTTTTCACCCTCTTGTGCAGCTGCTATATCAATTCATAATCATTTTTTTCAAAAAAAACAATTCTCTTTAGAACAAACACCTATTTATTATTGTAAAAAAACTATGTAAAAAAGTGTTGTCTAATAATAAGCTCCATGATTCTCACTTCACTAAACCTCGCATCTTATCTCAGAAGTTAGGCTCTAGAGACTTTTGGAAAATCTTCAACAGTGTTGTTAACAAAGGTCTAACATTCCATCTTTCAATCAAGGGACTGATCTTAATACCTCTCCCAAGGACAAGGCAGAACTATTTGCATAAGACTTTTCTTCTAATTCAACTCTTGAATCTTATGGCCATTCTCTTATGGCCATTCTCTTCCTTCTATTCCAATTAAAAAGGTTAACTCATTGTTAGACATTCAAGTCACTACAGCTTCCATTGCTAATGTCATATCTTAATTAAACTCTTCTGCAGCTTGTGGTCTGTTTAACATTCCTGTCATAGTTTTTCAAAATTGTTCTACAGAACACTCTTCAATTATCTCTACACTATTTAATAAGTGCTTGACTGAGCTTTGTTTTCCTGCCTGCTGGAAAATGGCATCAGTTATTCCAATTTTCAAAAACTCTGGAGAGAATTCTGACCCTAAAAACTCTGGAGAGAATTATCGTCCAATCAGTCTTCTTTATGTTATTTGTCAGGTCTTTGAGTCTTGGATCAACCAATATTTCACATCCAATCTTGAGTCAAATAACTAACTGTCAGACAATCAATACAGTTTTCAATCCTCTTCCTCTATGGTTGACTAGCTAACTGCTGTAACTGTTGTTCAACGCATTTAAAAACCATTTTGTTTTCAATGTTTTTATTACTTATTAACAATCTGTCAACAAATCTACAACAAATTGTTCGCTATATATAGCATTTAAAAATACAACTTGTGACTCTGGTCAACAATTAATGGTCGCTATACAAACATAATAATAAAAATATGCAACGTGTGACTTTTGTCACACGTTGCATATTTTTATTATTATAAGTAAAGGTCTCTATATAATATATAGAGAGGTTTACTTAAATTTCCAATTTACCATTTAGTTAAAAAAAATTGACTATAATATTGATGAAATCCATTAACATTATAGTCAACTATAAGCAGAAAAGATTAAATACATACAACATCTCTATTTCTGGAGAGTTAAAAAGTTTTGGCATTAAAAGATTTTTGTTATCATCAACACCTGACTAACACAACAAACAATTGCTAATTAATTTAACTGATTTGAAAAAAGGCTTTAAGTCAACTTAAAATTAGAAACAAAACCATCTTTTTAAAACATAAACAGTGCTGATTGTTCCGAATTAATTAAATTTATAAGCTTAATTAAAAAATAACATAGCTTACCTGATGATAATCATCTTGTGTGTCTATTCCTAAAAAGAAAAGCCAGTATAAAAGTAAAAAAACAGTATAAAAACAAAAATATATCTACATTTAAATTAAGTCTTTACTTATTTTGCGGTAGTGGTGTAGTGGTAAGAGCGCTTGCTTTGTAAGCAAGAGGTTCGGAGTTTGACTCCCACCACGTCCCTGGAAGTACCGCGATTAACTTAATTTCTCTGCACAGCAACCTTACTTGTCAAGGTTCGTGTTTCGGAGTTAAAGAGTTAAGAGAGGGTTGTACCATGATTTACAACAAAAAAAAAAAAAAAAAAAAAAAAAAAAAAAGAGTAACCTCCTTGACTGTAGTGGCCCCTTGGGCTTTGGGGAGGTGAATAATTTAAAGAAAAAATTTAATTGTTAATTAAATAGGTGGTATAAAATCAAAAGTAATAATGGTAACTTTTTAGAAGAGAAAAAAAAAGTATGATTATGAGTATTGTTAGCAGAGTTGACATTAAAACTCTTGACCTTGGCCTTGTCCTTGTAACTTTTGGTCTTGGTTTTAGCCTTGGTCTTGGTCTTGGCCTTGGCCTTGTAACGTATGGCCTTGGCCTTGCTACTTTTGGTTTTGTTAACAACTCTGATTGTTAGTGTGAAGTATGGAATCCAATAAAACAATTTTTAAAAAAAAATTTTTAAGATGTTGTTCTGAATAGTTTAGCTTAAGTTGAAAATAAATAATTGGATAGTGTTGTTTTTTTTAAACATACAAAAAAATATGGGCAAATTTACTTAAATTTATTACTTATAAAACAGAAATCAAGCCTTCAGAGAAAGCACATGCGGTCACACGCCTTATTTGTCCACTTGTAAAATAAATGTTTTAGAAAACTTGACCACACTTTTATATGGTAAGCGTTTTAAAAAAATAAAGCTATATAAAACTACAAATAATAAACAGCAATACTCAAAGAAAGAAATTGAATAATATACAAAAAAACTTAATAAAATAAACTAAAAGAAATTGAAAATTGAAACAAGAAAAAATCAGGGCCTATTCTAGAAAAAAAATTTGGCTGGCGGTGTCCCTCTGTCACAGAGAAATTTAGCAAAAAATATGCATTTTTTTGCAAAAAAATAATAATACAATAATTGCTGTAAAAATAATTAAAAAAAAACAAGGTCCTCAAATTTTAATTTAAGCGGGGCCTAAATACTTGATGGCATGATAAATACTAAACATGAAGATGTTGAAAAAACTTTGGAGCTACAAAAATATTGCATAAACGCAGCAGAAAGATGTTTTAGAACACTTACTACTATCTCTACAGACCAGAGACTTAGTATGAAGCATAGTATCTTGGAAAAATGCATGTTAATTGGTGGAATAATGCGGTAGTGGTGTAGTGGTAAAACACTTGCTTCATAAGCGAGAGGTTCCAAGTTTGATCCCCACCACATCCCTGGTAGTACCGCGCTCAAATTGTTTCTCCGCGCAGCGGCCTTGTTCGTCAAGGTTCATGTTTTGGAGTTATAGAGTTGAGAGAGGGCTATAACCACTATTAAGTAGTCTCCTCATCTGTAGTGGCCTTCTCGGCCTTGAGGAGGTGAATGACAAAAAAAAAAAAAAAAATTAGCCATGTATGAACAGATGACCAATGTAACAAAATATTAAAAAAAGTGGTATGTAAATATTTAAAAAAACATCAAATTATTAAATTTCCTTTTGAACCAGAAATATTGAGCTAAGAAATTACCATACCAGTTAAAAGTGAAATATGTTCTTCTGAAAATAAACTATCTGGTATAAATAAACAACTTCAAGAATCCAAAGACAGTAAGAACAGTTTCAACAACAATAGTATATCGATTTACAACTAAATATTTTAGACTTATTAGTTTTATTCATGGTCAGTTTTAATGACTTTTTATTATGCTTTTACATTATAATTTTTTTTTTTTTTTTTTTTATTTTTAAAAAATCAAATAATATATTTTACAAATAAATAGCAATTTATTTTTTTATTTTCCTATTATATAAGT
>NC_061160.1:45687116-45694616 GCF_022113875.1 Hydra vulgaris | reverse complement strand
AATAAATAGAGCTCTCAATTGTACAAGAGAAATGGTATGTGTCCACCTTGGTATGAGTAAATATTGTGTTTTTGATTAATTTTATAATATACACATGTTTCATTTAAAATTTTACATAGAGCTACCCTTTATTATTAGTTGTGTACTTTTATGTTATGTTCTTTTAATTTATGTAAAGTACAGTAACTGTTGTTACTATACTTTAGATTCATTAAAAATAGTTTGAGCTAAACTGAGTTACTTGTTTTTTATGGTTGTCTTTAGACGCTCTTGCAGAAGAATTGATTGAAGCTGGCATTATGACTGAAACAGAACAAAAGGAGACAGAAGTTTGGTCTGGAAAAATTGATATAGGGAGAATATTTAATCACGACAAAACACCACAGTTCATCAATTTTGGTGTTGATGGAACTCCTGCTGGTCTTGTTTTTGCTGCAAAAGGGGAAACATGCTGTAAAATGATAAGAGAGAACCGTGTCACCGTACATCCTTTAGTATCATTTTCAGGTACCTATTGCCATATCACTTTAGGATGACATTGTATTATATTTGTTTATGATTATAGGAGACCTTTGTGTACTTGTACTCTTTGGTACTGTTGGAATAACTAATAAAATGGCTCCACAGGAAGCTGTGACAAATATTCAGCATCTTCTGATAACAACGTGCAAACATGGTGTATCAGATCATAATTTGTTATTAAATATGTATAAAGAGTTTGATGAATATCTTATTGAAAAAAAAGTGGCATGGCTAGTAGTTTTGCTTTCTGATTGGCATTCTTCACACTTTAATTTCGATGTCTAACAGTTTTTACAATCAAAAAACATACGAATGTTCCTAACTCCACCAGATACCACCGGTGTGACGCTGCTTTTAGACCAACTTAACAAAAACCTTCATCATGAGTATTGTGGTATGAAATAAAACATTTTTACTGATTTCAACTCACTAAATAAAGAAGCTTTTATGATGATCTTAGGACGTTTTTTAAACAAATGGGCCCCAAAACAATCTATAGTCAAAGCTGCAAGACATGTGGGAGTGTTCACAAGAGCTTATTCAAGAGCTGAGCGAAAAGAGCATTCAACTTGAAGAAATCCCTGGCTTACTGAAGGTGCAGAAAGTTAAGCCAAAAATTCCTAAAGTTACTACAAGGGTTACGCAGGTTCACAGATCAATGAAAGAAAAAAAAGTCATGCCATAAAACTACAGCAGTGCTCTTCTTGCCACAATGTACCAAAGTCAATTTGCGGAAAGTTATCATGTGGATGGAAAAAAACCAATGTTTACCAATAATGTTTTTAGCTGCTGCAGTAACCAACAATTCCCTTAAACGTAAGGTTATTGAGCATGAAAGTGATGAAGATACTAGCAATTAGAAGGATACACCAAGAAAGTGACATTATAGTTCTTATGGCCATATTACTTTTTAGTTACCCATTATACTTAGTCAATTAGTTGATTAATTTACTTAATAGTCAATAGTTTCAAGGATGTATAAAAATATTTTTAAACTGTCTTAAAGACAAATAGAGCTATATGTAAAATTTTTTTACAAACAACTATCTTTACTTGCTTGTTAATAGAAAAATAAATTTTAATTGAAAAATAAAAACTCTTTTTTAATATTTTTTATATTAAAAGAGAGTTTTTAACTGTATATACATTTTTTTGTTAATGGACCCCAAAAACCACACAGAAATAATACATTTGTTAACTTAAAATATTTAAACAACTATTTAAAAAAAAAAAAAAATTTTTTTAACAGAAGTATGACATATCTTTACAAAAAAATTTGCTAACTTAAATGAAAATTTCAAGTATTTATTGAATATAATTTTAAAAAGTTATAAAATTTTTAAATAAAATATTCTAGTGTTTTTCGTATAATTTTTACAAGATTATGCTATTTTAATTATTTTTAACAGTTTCCTATCAAAAAACTATTTTATCAAATAAAAACTTTGCTCCTTGATAACACTTAATCTATAAGTTACAGGTACTAATGTGAGCGTGTGGCTTTTGGGGTCCATGAGTTTTTGGGGCCTGTCTACCTGTGCATGTGATTATGATGTTAATTTCATGGCACAGATTTTTTGATCCTTTAAGATAATGATGTCTTTTAATATTTTATTATCATAAATTGCAATTAAGTATCATAAAATTTAAGATGAGGTATATTAAATAAAATTTCAGATACTTCATCTTAAATTTTATGTTAAAGTGAACAGCAGTTTGAATTTCTGTGCATGATTTAAAAGATCTAATTATTTGAAAAAAGAAGTGTTAAAAGTTTCAATGAAACTGATTTTTTTTAATTCGCGTATTTTTAAGTTACTGCATTGAATGGCAAAAATATTTTTTTTCTTCTATGACATTTTAGCACTGTTTTTTTTTTGCATCACACACAGACATATCACACGGAAAAATACTCATCTGTGTCTGATATTTCTTTAGCTTTATAACGTTCCCAGTGGGCATGCATCGTCCAGGGATGTCTTACGAACGTCTGGGCATCCAGGAGACGTCTTATGGATGACCTCCGGACAACATATATATATATATATATATATATATATATATATATATATATATATATATATATATATATATATATATATATATATATATATATATATATATATATATATATATCTTTATATCATAGTCTTTATATCGTAGAGACTTTTAATGTAAATAAGTCTCTTTCGACTACAATTTTGCTAACTCGACAATTAAGCTACATTTTACTGTCGTTAAAATGTCAAAACAATTAAATTAATGTGGAAGAACATTAAATTTTATTGTTTTTTAAAAAAAACTGCAATAATAATGACTGAAAAGTTTTTTTAATTAATAGTATTTTTGTTGTTGTTTTACTAAAATATATTTTTTAAACATGCGCGAAGTGTTGCTACATTGACTATCTTATAGCCTGCTTTTTCAAAGGAGTGTTGCTACATTGACTATCTTATAGCCTGCTGCTTCAAGGGAGTGCTGCTACATCAACTATCTTATGACCTGACTCGCAACGGAATGTTACTACATTGACTATCTTATAGCCTGACTCTCAACGGAGTGCTGCTACATCAACAGACAAATAGCCTGAATTGCAACGGAGAGCTGCTACATTGACTGATAGTTTGGTTAGGACAGGCAGTCTATCATTTAATAAAAAAAAAATTATTTAAGTTTTTAAACTATTTCTGGCCTGGTTTATTAGCTCTCTCTTTAAAACTACAGTTTATGGGAAAAACTTTTTGACTACCATGCAAGACTATGTACATATATTAATATATATATATATATATATATATATATATATATATATATATATATATATATATATATATATATATATATATATATATATATATATTATATATATATATATATATATATATATATATATATATATATATATATATATATATATATATATATATATATATATATATATATATATATATATATATTAATGAAGAAAAAACAACATTTTCTATGGTACTTTAAGTTTCATGCCTATACAGCAATCATCAGCCATTGAATACAAAATCAAAAACATGTATATATATATATATATATATATATATATATATATATATATATATATATATATATATATATATATATATATATATATATATAGGCCTTGTTTTAAAGCGTTACGCCTAGAGCGATTTACGTACGCCTTAAGCGCTTTTTACGTACGCGTAGAGCTGTTTTGGTTAAGCTACTTTTTATCATTTTTTAACTTTTAAATTAGCGGTAACATAAAAGAAGTAATTAATTTTCAAAAAAACCACATTAACTTTTAAATAACGTTATGTAAAGGTATTTATTAAAAAAAAGAATTTTCTTTAAAAATAATTATTGTAACTTTTCATTGCGATATATCTTTCCTTTTTATAGCAATTAATTGACGCTAAACTTTTTATCCAAATATTTAGCAACATGAAAAACTGTTTGTCAATCTATAACTACAAATTTTTTGCAATGTTTTTAATAAAAAGTAGTAATTTTTTAAAGTTTTTAGTAAAAAAACTTTTAAAAAATCTATATTACATATTTATTAATACAGAATATAAAAGTTTTTTGTAATAATAGATTTTTTATGAATTTTTTACTGAATTTATAATAAAAAACATTTGCAAAAAAATTTGTAATTAAGAATTGACATTTTTTTTTAATAAAATCTCAAAAAATGTCTTAATATTTTTGTTATCATGATAACAAAAATATCAAGACATTTTTTCGAGATGTTAAAAAAAATGTCTTTGCTTTTCTTATTAGTTTAATAGTATATAGCTTATAGTTAGTTTAATAGTATATAGCTTTTCTTATTAGTTTATTAGTATATAATTTAAGTTATGCGGGGGGAGGGGGTCGGCACAGAAAAAAAAAATTACCTGTTACTCGCAATATTTGAATGAAGACAATTTGTTAAAATTCTTCTGCATGCGATTCAATAAGTTTTTTTTTTCATAAATCAAGTTATAATATAAGGTAAAGAAATCATGAGTAGACTACAACATCCGCTGATGACACTAATATTACGTTGAATATATTTATATAACGGAGGTTTTATTATGCACGCGCACATTACAGGTTCCGTTAAATAAATACTAAGGCACGTTTTAGTTTAATGACAGTCTCCATTTTTTACTAATGATTATGTATTTTTCTTTATAAAACAAAACAAATTAGTATATAAAAACCTTGTATATTTCTATTATCTCTAAATTGTTTAAAGTTCGAATATGGATTGTATTTTGAAGGACAAAAGATTTACTTTAAAAACTTTTAAATCTTGGGACTTTGCCGATGCTTTGCCGATGCGATGATCACAGAAAAAGAGAAGACTTACGTTATTAAAATCAAATGTAAGTTATGTGATCTTCATCAAAATAAAATATTATCCAAAAACAATAGTGCCGTAAGGGCAACTGCCCAACGGTTTATAAATAATACAAGTCATGTTAAAATATTTTAACATGTTACTATATTTTAATTAAGTTGATATATAATTAAAAATAAAAATATAGTTCAATAAATAAATTAACGTTATTCTTAACAAAGATTACCTCATATTTATTCTTTTTTTTATTTTATTAAGTTAAATTGCTTTCAAACGAAAAAAAAAAGAGTTTAGTAATTATACGTAGAATGAAAATACTTTTGAGTTTGTTTATAAGTTAAAGAACTTAATTTTTAATAAACAAATTTTTACGAACGTTTATTATAAACAGATACGATTCAAATTATTAAATATACTTAAATTATTTCAGTTGAGTATTTTTTTAAGTTTGCACGATTAAAGTTTGGCGTAGAAGTATTTGTTTTTTTTTGTTTTAAGAATAATTAACAAAAGAGTTTGCATAGTTAAGACATTTATATTTAATTTAATTTTTTTTTTAATTTCCTAAAATTAAAAAAAAAAAAGATTTAATCGTTGAAAACGATTTTTCTCTATAGCTCTGTTTCTTTGTGATTTGTTTAAAAAGTTAAATATTTTTACAATAACATAAAAAATTTATGAATTAAATTCCTAGCGAACGCGTTCTAAACTACGTATCAAAAATATGCACAAAGCAGACAAAACTTTTTTATATTTTTATAAAACGCAAGTTTGAACGCTTTTAAACGCTTTTGAACGCTTTTAAAAATTTAAAAAATATTTAAAAACTTAAATTTTTCTTTGTTAGTCGAAACAAAATCGTTGTTTAGTAATTAACATGGGTTTGCGTTTATCAATGTTAATATTTTTTGTTTACTCTAGAAATTATTAAAAATAAAAAAAATCATTATTATTTTTTATTCAATAACAATTAAAAACAATTATTCAAAAACAAATTTCAGAAATAATTAATATATATATATATATATATATATATATATATATATATATATATATATATATATATATATATATATATATATATATTTTACTAAATAATAATGAACTAAAATTAATAATAAAATAACTATTGAAAACATTACAAAATTTTCATAATAAATTTATATTTAAAACGTTTATAGTTTATATTTAAGTTAATTGTTAAATTGAAATAGTTTGCGGTTATTTATTTATTGCGGTAGTTAAAACACTTAACGTCTATAAAAAAAAATAAAGATAATTTTATGACGTCAAAATCGCGTTAAGCTAATGCGTTAAGCACTTTTTTATTTAAAACAAGGCCTGTATATATATATATATATATATACATATATATATATATATATATATATATATATATATATATATACATGTTTTTGATTTTGTATTCAATGGCTGATGATTGCTGTATAGGCATGAAACTTAAAGTACCATAGAAAATGTTGTTTTTTCTTCATTAATATATATATATATATATATATATATATATATATATATATATATATATATATATATATATATATATATACATATATATATATATATATATATATATATATATATATATATATATATATATATATATATATATATATATATATATAAAAGCAAATAAAAAGAATTTAATGACGTCAAAAATCACGTCGTGTTTATGCACGACGTGATTTTTGACGTCATTAAATTCTTTTTATTTGCTTTTCATATTTATCGACATTAACTGCACCAATTTACTTAATTACCGCAAAACTACTTTAAATCATTAATGTAGAAATGTTATTATTTTAAAATGTTTTGCAATGTTTTGTTTTTTAAAATGTAAAAACATTTGTTTATTTTCTCGACGTTTGACACGTTTTGTCTATACTAAACGAATAAAATACATCAAAACTAAACATATAAAAAAGATTATAAAATATGCTAATATTTGATTTTTTTTTCCTCAAATATGTAAATTAAAGTTTTACAAATAATTATTTTTTCTTTTTAAAAAGTCAGCGAGTAAATAAACTGGAAATTTTAATATTGAATGATTAAAAACTGTGCAATAGCTAATATTTTTATTAGCGATTTTATATAATATTTTTTTATTTATTTATTTTTATTTATTTTTATAATGCGGTTGATAAGCACAATCACTCATATTACTAAAAAACTTCAACGAACGTTTTGATTAGATTTTTAATGTTTACAAGGAATTTAATTTTGGTAAAATAAAATAAAATAAATGTTAGAATAAAAACTTTACAGGTATAAAAGACAAATTTCAGCGAAAAACTTATTCTTAAAAATTATTCGAAAAACTATTGACGTTCTATTTTTCAGCAGCTGTTCTTGTGCATGCTTCGTTGAGTTTCGGTAACTTTTAACAAAAAAGCGATTGTTATTATTTACGTAATTTTTTTCGAGTTACTTTTTACTAAAATTTTAAAATCAAGTAGTTTAAGATTATTCGTTTTATTTTTTTTATTTGCGCTTACCAATTTTTAAAATGTTTCCTCAAAATTACTCTTAAATACTTTAAATACGTCTAACAGTTAATAAAAATATTTTTAAATCTATGGAATAATTTTAAAACCTAACAAACCCCCGTAAAATAATTA
>NC_061160.1:45424616-45684616 GCF_022113875.1 Hydra vulgaris | reverse complement strand
CTAGAAAGTTATTTTTTTATGTACTAATTTAGGAAAGTATTTACTTTTATGGATTGAACAATGTCTTTCACCTGCAACTTTAATTACAAAAATTAGCAGGCCCTATTATTATTTAAAAAAAAGTTTTTCAAAATTATGTGATGTAGGTACTCAAATAAAGCGAAATTTTATAGAAATTTCAAAAATAATAATTTTTTGATATAAAAATTATTATTTTAGATTTTATTGCATAATAACTATGGTTTTTTAACTAAAAGTGAAAAAAGTGCATTTTTTCTATGTTTTTTAATGACAATTTTTTTGGGCAATATGATTTTTATAAAACGATTATTATTATCCAATTTTTTATAAAATTTGGCTTCTTTTGACTACCAGGTTGACCTACTTAAGAAAAACTTTTTTTCTCTAATATATTAGGGTACAAGTAATTTTCCCAATAAAGTTGCACCCTTTAAATCTATCACAATCATTCTTATATTTGATAGTATCACTATTAATAACTGATCGCAATGTTGAGAGCCTGTAACAAGAAAAAAAGTTTTTATGACCCACCTTCCATATATTTGGAGATCAAAATCTTTATATTTTTTGAAAGATCAATGAATATAGAATGAGGTGTAATAACTTTTTATGATATCATCAAGGCCACATGGGTTTTTTAAGTATCAAAATCAGGTTTATAAGAAATTTATTTAAATTGATAAAAATAGGTACTTAAAAATATTTTTTTAACTTTCTGATCCAATGAAATGGATTCGCCACCCCTTAAAAAAGCCAGTTTTAAACTTTTAAGTAAAAAGATAAAATTTTTTTAAAGTTATGTGACTTAATTTTCTAAATAAACTTTTCAACTGTGAAGGGACAAGAGGGGCCTGACCAACATCTGTTAAAATTAAAATTGCTATATTTCAGGATCTTCTTGGAGCCAGAGGCTATAATTTTCAAGGAATTCTTATTTTATTAAGTATTTTCAACTGTTTAAAAGTCAGAAAAATCTGAGATGTAGGGTGACATTTTTAAAAACTTCTGACTATGACAGGAATGTTGTCTGGACCACAATCTGTAGAATAGTTTAATTGAGATATGACTTTAGAAATGGAAGCTGGAGAGATTTGAATGTCTAACAATGGGTTAATATGTTATTTTGGAATGGAAGGAAGAGAATGGCCATAAGATTCAAAAGTCCAATTAGAAGAAAAATTCTTTGCAAATAGTTCTGGCTTATCCTTGGGATAGAAATAAGATAGAAATCAGTCTCATGAATGAGAGATGGAATATTAGACCTTCCTTTGTTAACAAGGCTGTTGAGGATTTCTCACAAGTCTCTAAACCCTAACTTCTAAGATAAGATACAAAATTTAGTGAACTGAGAATAATGGAGCTTATCATCTGACAGCACCTTTTTACATTGATTTCTTGCAATATTAAATAGGCATTTGTTCTCAATAGAGTCATTATTTTAAAAAAATCAAAAAAATGATTACAATGGTTACATAGGAGGCGCATTTTTCAGCTGAAAGGGAAAAGACATCAGTCCAAGGATAATCACGAAGAAAATCACAAAGAGTCTCAGTCAGCTTAAGGGTAGTAGTAAGTAGTACAATGATAGGGTGAGTGGAAAAGGAAACACAAGATGTAAGATTTTAAAAAATCATTGCATGGTCAGAACCGCTTAAAGGTAGAAACTAAACACAAGCTAGGATCAGAGACTAGACATAAATCAAGTAGTCAAGGTAAATGATTAGGTTTGTCAGGAAAATGAGTCACAAAGTTAACTATCTGAGTAAGAATTGAGTAATGCATAAGTTATAGGCTTAGTGCCGGCAGGGTCAGTGGCGTTGGAGCCAAGCTATTCAGTGTGATGAGTAATTAAGTCACTAATAAAAACAATATTGGCGAATATTAGTAAAAGATATATCAAAACAGTTAGGTGGTGAGGATGGTTGTGGGAGAGAAAAGCTACATCCAGAAAATCTCCTATCTCCCTCCCCCCCCCCCCCCTACCAATCTGTTGATTGTTTTTTGGCAGCATCTATGACTTCAATGAATAGAAGAGATTATTTAGTTAAAAATGATAAAATTGGTTGGTATATTTTATCACGTTTTTGTGATTTGGGAATATTTATTGTTATTACTTAAAACATTGAGAATTTTTATTGAAATTATCCTGTTACAAAAAAGAAAAAAAAAAAAATCATTGAATTTTGGGAATTTTAAATCAATTAAAAACTCTGTGGTACACCTGGTGCCATTGGGTTGGTAAAAATCCTGTGAGTAAATACACATATTTTTTAATTTGTTAAGATTTTTTTTATTTTAATAATTCTTTGGTACTTTAAACTAACTTTATTTGTTATAATTTTTGTATTAATGTGCCCAATTTTATAATAAAATTGGACACATTAATACCAAACAGAGGTAGTGAACATTAATAAAGTTATAACTGTAAGTTTAGATGTACTGAAATATACATCACACCAAATGTTTACAACAAAACAAGAAATTAAATAATAATGAATGTATAATGAAATGAAATTAAATAAATATATAATAAAATGCAGTAAAATGGTCCCATGGTTCTATTTTAGCTCAAGTTAGAGAATTAACTAATCTAGAATCTTTTTTCTATTAAAAAGAAAATGAAGACTCTATTGGTCTTTGATGTTAAATATTGGAATCAAGAAAGAAATAGGTAAGATGATTTCCCTTTTTAACTTTAAAACAATTGTATTTTGATATAGCGCAATATGACAATGACTAAAAATTAAAAAAATTAGATTCTATGTTTCTTTTTATTCTTTAGGTTTGTCATTGGATTTTGTCATTAGATTGGAATTTAAGTGTTGCTGATATGTTGATACGTATCAATGTACCCTTAATAGGGGAAAATTGATCAAATTAAATTTTTTGTTTAAATAGCCATTAACCATTTCTAATAAATCTCGGAGATACTTTGATTTAAATAAACGACAATCTCTTTTGAATAGATTTACTATTATTTTTACATCATTGCTTTCAAAAGATTTGTTTTTTTATTGAATTTAACTTATTGCAAATTGAAACTATTTCAATCTCTACTGGGGTTGAAACAGAAAATTGGTAACTGATATAACCATCATTTGCTAGGTATTCTAAGAATATTAATTCTGATCAATAGAAATTATATCAAAGCAAGCATTTGTAATCATCATAGATTCAGTATCTTTAACCAATCCAGCTTGAGTAAATATAGCACTGCTATATTCACTCAAGTTTGATTACATGCAACCTTTATTAAAAAAAGCACTGCTATAATAGCAGTGATTTTTTCTTAAACTCTCTTAAGTTTACTTTTCAGATTCACAATTCAGAGACAATAGTTTTCTATTAGTGTTATAGTGATATATTCATATATGTATATATATATTTTATTCTGTTTTTTGCTTTTTATTTTTTTTTTTTTGGGGGGGGGGGTTTGTTTTCATTTATTCTTTTTTATTTTATTTGTATTTATTTTTTGAAACTTGTTTATTTTCTTGTCCTTGTACTTTATGAATTTGTATTGTTTACAAGGTCGCTCTCCTCTTTTTAACCAGGCTATATGATAGTGAACCTTCTAGTCGGTATTATGTTATTTAACACCTTTGTATAATATTAACTGGGAAATATATTATTATTGTGTTGTTGTTGTAGTGATTTTTTAAAAAAAAAAGAGGTTGCATGTACGTTACTTCCTTTTTAGTTATTAAAGTATAATCATTAAAATTTAACTAATAATTCATTTTATTATTTAATATTAAAACGGATTTATTATTTTATCAATAAAACATAAGCTACTCTTGAAGTGAATAAATAATACAAAACATTAGTTTCCTTTCGACTTTTAAATCTTTATCTAACAAATAACCTAAAGCGCTTTTAAATATAAAATAATGCAGCTATAAAAATTACTTTTATTTTAATTGTAAGACAAAATACCTTCAGAAAAAATTGTAAACCAATACAACAGTATGACTGCAACTAACACCAACACATTGGTGGCCATATTTACATGTTTATATATTTCTCAGACTACGATAGCCGACAATATTAATTACGTGTCAAACGAGATAAAAACCGAAGCTTCTCAAAATCGCTTAAAATCGAACGCTAGTGCTAGCCAAATATGAAATATGGGCCAGCGTCTGTTGCAGAAAAAGCTTTCAACAAAAAAGACGTTCGTTATACATATTTAGTAACTAAATTTCGAGAAAATTTTTTTTAAGATCTAAACAAACTAATCACAAAAAAAAAAGTTCCCAGATTTTCATGGTCCCAATAACTGGATAATTGACACTCGTAGATTTTGACTTCCTTTGTGGCCATTCACACTCTTAAGGTTCAGTGAACCGATTTAAACAGATTTAGATTGTTCTAATTTTCATTCAGAAATGGCAAGTTTTAAATATCAAACTGATGCAATTATCAAAAAATCTAGCCTAACTGACATTTTGCAGCTCATTTACAGGGCCGGGTAAGGTACTTTGTGGCGTCCCGGCACTTTAGGCTTTCTGGCCCCTGTTGGCCTCCTAGCATTCAACTTTAACATGGGTTTAAAATAAAAAAATCTTAGTAATTGTTGCGCTATGGCTTTATAATGTATTTTCTTTTGTATTTAAACAAGCTTCTCACGTTATTTATTATTAAAAATACGTTGCGATTAGTATAGGTTTTAAAATACCTTTCGTCTGCATTTTATACTTGCAAATGCTGATTTTAGGTCGATGGAATCCAATACCCGGTTTTCTATTTAAACGAAAGAAAAATCTGAAAAAGACTGAAAAAAGCTCTAAAAATAAGACATTCGTTGAATATGTGAAAGTTAAGATCAGTAGGATATCGGTTAACAAGTTGTTGTGCACTGCAAGTAATCTCCAAGATATCCATGCTGCGGAGATTCACAAGAAAATCAAACAGAAAGTTTAATTCAGAATAGATTTTCTTTTTTTCATCTGTATCACTCATTAGTTTGTCCGTGATCTCATTAACGTCTGTAATCATTTAAAATCGCTCAGAAAACACTATTGTTTCCCCACTGTTAATTTCATCATCGTAATCCCTCTTGTGTATTCTTGGGAGCCTTTGAACATAGACCTATTCATCCGTGTTGATCAAATATACGGCTAGCTTTTTTAATTGCTCGAAATTAGAGCAAACTTGATGCACGTAATGCTCCAGGGAGTTGTAAAGTTTTTCAACTATACTTAAATCAAGCTTTACGAATTACAGTTTCTAGTTAACTTTGTTAACCATTCAATGATTCTGTTCCAAATGATTATTAAAATAGCTGTCTCTAGTTGTTCCATTTTAAGTCCAAAAGCCTTTGCTCTTGATTTTTATTTTTGATTGTCGTTAATATCAAGTAGAGTCGCCTATACAAAAAATATTTGTTAATAAGTGTGCACAACCACAAGTTAGATGTTTTTATTCGATTTTCTAAATAATTCTTAATCACCCTGTAAATAAGCATCAGCTTGATCTAACCAATAAGTTTGTAAGAGAGTTTAGCGAACTTAAACACGTATTCCAGCAAGAAACTTTGACTTTAAGATGCGCTGATGTGTTAATGCAAAGAACTTTTACTTTAAGACTTCGATGCGTTTATGCAGAAAAGAAGTTATAAATTTTTTGAAGAAAGCTAAAGAAATTAACAGCAGCTCCTTTAGATTCCGCGGCACTCACTCCTACAAGGTTCAAATAGTGAGTAGCACAAGAAATCTATTCGACGAGAACGTTGATCTCTTTAATTCTTGCTTGTAAAACAAAGTAGATACCAGACATATTACTGGCTGGCAAGAGCCATTTTAAATGTTGATCGTATACTAATCTAACTTTTTCAAAACGTTTTCAAAACGTTTTGAAAGTAGCAAAATGATTATGCGTGGGAATAAATGCTGAGAGGGGCTCAACTGGCTCTTAGCATTTATTCCCAAGCATTACCTATAAATTCCATAACCTCGATGGCTATTAAGTGAATGAATTCTTTGCAAATCTTTTTAGATAAGTATGAGATACAATTTTCTCCTCTGTTTCCATGAGTTATCAAATGTTGGGCGAGGAAAGGATCAAATTTTACAAATAGCTCAATGCATCCAATAAAGATTCCGTTGCAAATCGATTCTAGTTTTTTGTCTGATCCGTAGAATGATAATCCTATGAGAATGAGCAATAAATAAAGTATCCAATTATTTTAATTTTATTTTTTCACCATTATGTTCGAACTTAAAAGTTCTTTCCAGTTGTTAAAAAAATAAAACGTCCAGTTTGCAATACGTCGTATACGCTGTTATGCAAAGATTAAAATTTTCTGGAACATGAGAGGAAGTCAAGGATAGAGGCCAATAATAATTTTTCTTTTAAATTATATCTCTCTTAAATATTCACTTAAATACTCCGGCCCCTTGAACTGCGTGGCCTCCCGGCACGTGTCCAGTGTGTCCAATAGTTAAACCAGCATTGCTCATTTATAAATATTCATTGACTGTACTTATTCTAACGCAGCAATTGCTATTCGAATTTTCTCACCACACTTGTCAAAATTGCTTCGTGTGAGAAAAGTTTCAGTAAACATAGAATCATAAAAAAATTGGTGAGATCAACTATGGGTCAAGAAATTTTGTCTAGTCTGGCTATAGTTACAATTGAACATGAAGCGGGCGACATCCTTGATTTTGTTGACATCATTAGTGAATTCTTCTCCAATTAAAAAAGAAAAATTAACTATAAATCTATCAAAAAAATTAAACTATAAAACTGTTCATCAAAATCAATAAAAAGCCAGAAAAGAGAATCTGAACTGACGTTTTTGCAACAATCGTGACAAATTGTACATTAAACTTGATGTAATAAATTTTGTAAACAATAAATCATTTTTTGGGAGGTGGCGAGGGGTAAATTATCTTTTATTTTATTTTTTTTTTTATTTTTTTTTTTTTGAATTTTTATGTTATATTTTTCTATACAATGTTCTTATATCCGAAGATATTGTTGGCTTAGCCTAGGAACAGCCACAAATAGTCATTAAGACTAATCCAAAGTAGCGTCCGTTATTTGACCAGCATTTTTGCGTACCAAAGTACTACTCAAGCATTGAGTTGGCAGTGGCAGGATTTGAACTCGTATTTTACAACAGTCCGGGTTAAAAATTTTTGTTCGACGCTCTATCCAACTGAGCTATCCAGCCACTAAAGGGGGGAAAAGAAAGCGCAGTTTTGTTTGCTTGCCCGAAGCGCAAAACAGGCTCGGTACAGCCCTATCATCAAGTCTATGCAAAAAAAACTCGGTGCCGTTTTGATATTGTGTTAAAGTACATAGCTGATTGTAAAACTGCTGCAGGTTCTTTTTGCTTTTTCTTGGTATGCTTGCATCATTTTCATAGTTTATGATTTCTTTTATTATCAATTTCGTTTTTCATCAATTGCTCAAAACTTTACCATTTTTTCAGCATCAGTTAAAGCTTCTCTTTCCATTCTTACGTGTTTTCTTCTAGATTTTTGGATGTTAATCAGAGACATTAGTTTGTTGCATAAATATTTTTATTGCAGTTTTTAACTTTTTTTAGTTAAAATGTTTGTTTTGACAAAAGATATTATTAAAAAAAATGCTTTCTATGCGTTCTGATAGAGGTAGTCTATATTGATTTGTTTTTGCATATGATATTTCTTAAAACTTTCTGTTTAAATTAAATTTAAGTAAAATTGACCGACTTAAAATAATGACAAAAAATACAGCTACTTACTCTAGGGTTTAATAAGATTAATTACAACTTGATTTTTCATTTAAATGATATTACATGTACTTTTGGAATGACAGAAAACGGACGAGTAGCTCAAACATTTTCAAGCAGTTTAAGGGTCTGAATGAACAGAAGCTTGGCTTATGCTTTTCATTTCAAAGAACAATTTTTTTTAATCAAGTTTTATTAATCATTTTTAAGTTTCTTCAATCCTTTCAAAAGTTGCATGCAGTTAAATCTATTAAAATCTGTTTGGATATAATTTTGTTGTCTCCTTGAATTTTTATGTAAATTTCTGGAAATGCAATAGTATAACGAAGAATTTATATGCTTCAAATTAGCTTTCACCAAAATCATAGAGAGAGTGCGTTTAGTATTAGTGTTTGCTAAAACTCTGTGTTTCTGCAAATATTTGCATTTTTACAGCTTTGAACTTATACAGAAATATCAAATCAAAATAAACAGAACTTTTGAACTGCGCAAAAATACATAAAAAATACCAGGAAAGTTTAAAATTTAAATAGCGTCTATAATTGTTCAAAATGCACATTCGTATATAGCGTTGTATCCATATGTATGTATTGTCAAAGCTATCGATACTAAATAAAAATGATTAAAAGTTTTTTACAACCACTGGCTACTTTTTTCGTTTACTTAATTTTAAATTAATTGTGAAATAAAATTCATGAACTTTCAACAGTTAAAGTTATGTTACTGTAAAAATGCACTCTTGAAAATATGTTAGTAATGAACATGAAACTTAAAAAAGTTCGAATTAAAAAGAAAAAAAAAAAATTTAATTCGGTTTTAATCTGGGATTTAACGATTGTTTGGATTGCAATCAAATACCCAACAAACATTCAATAGCGGATTTTCTGTGGACATTTTGAGCGGCTCACATTAATTTTGCTTATTGGTTACATAGTGGGCCATTAGTGGCACTGCCAAAATTGGCAAGCCAATGACTAGCCACGATATCACATCTCAGAAATTTATCTGCTGGCTACTTATAGTGGATACCTCTAATAGTCCACTAAGTACCTGATGAGCAAAACTTTAATGAACCTTTCAAAATGTCTAAATAGGTCCACTGTAAATCCGCGGCAACAATGTTTGCTGAGTAAGTATGTATAATTACTATTATAATAGATTTTATAGAATGTTTTATTGACATGTCCTAAGTAGTAAAATTGATGAACTTTATCAAGTTGTATATGTTGTTATTGTACACATATATAGATTTTACACAAATGTGTAAAATCTTATACAAGTCAATTGTAATTAGTATCATTATTATTAAAAAACAGAATGGCGTCCAACTCAGTCATTTTTGTGTAATTTTGTAAAATATGGGATAGCCAGATTTTATAGGAATTATGAAATATATCTTGTGTAGCCAGATTTATAAACAACAATACATTTATGAATAAGGTTTGACTGACTCATAAAGAATATTGATTTTGTAAAGAACTTATTTTTAATTGATAGAACTTTATAAAGATAAAGATAATTATGAAAAGCTATATATATCGACTAATAAATCAAGCTAATAAATCAAGTTTTGTTTTCTATAAATTAAATTGAAAGCATATTATAAAAATAACTTTAATGATAAAGCTATTTTCAATTACTTATTTTTTTTAACTATTATTCTTTTTTTTTTTAATTATTATTCATTTTAATTCAAGTTTATTCAAAAACATTTACTCTAACGTTTACCATTGGCGGATTAAGACTTCTTGGGGCCCGGGGCTATTTTTGTTTTTGGAGGCCTTTTTACGGGCCAGAGCCCATAAAAAGGCCTCTGAAAATAAATTTAGGGGGCCCCTCCCCACAAATTTGGAGGCTCCTAAGTTTGCAAAGCCCGGGGCTATAGCCCCCCGAGCCCCTCCTTGATCCGGCACTGACGTTTACAATAAAATAAATAGTAAGTATTATAGTAGTAAATAGTTAGTATTATATTATTTAAAATAAAAAAAAACTTAAAAAAGTTTAGAAATTTTCAATTTTTTGCTTTAAGAGCATCCAGGGCCTTTGAGAGGGAGGGGCAAAGGGGGCAAATTGACCCGGGCGCCAAGCTTGAAGGGGCGCCGGACAATACGTTTTTTTTTTTATAGAATAAATAGAAAATATTTTATTGACTGACAATCTGAAATTTGCTTAGCTTTTTCATTTGAGATTGAAACTTTAATATTTGGAATAAAATTGCATGAAAAAAATAATTTAAGTTTTAAATTCTATTCTTATAATTATAAATAAACTAATTTTTACAAAAAAAATAGGATTTAGCTGTTGTAGAATTAGACAAAAGCGGGCGTGTTCCGTAAGCCCATGAACATTTAGCTAGCCCATGTTCGATTGTAAGGAAGATGTGCTGTGGTAATAATAATGGTAACTCATCAAATTTTGCTTTGAGGGAGTTGACACAGATAGCACTGAAAACTTTAATAGGAAGTGCATTCCGTGGGTTCGCTTCAACTTCTTTAACTATACGGTTGTTGAAGAAGTTGAAGCGAACGAGACAGTTGTGGTCAATTTCACAATAAAAGCGCTGTTTTTTTTAAGTAGTATTTGACTGTTGAGGCAAAAGAGAGAATTATAGCATTGCATTTTTTAGACAAATAAGCGGCCTTGACTCAGCCAGTTATCAAATAATTGAATTTTTGCATCTTGGCTGCACTCAATATAGATAATTTACTGCACTCAATATGTTATTCGAAGGACTGTGAATCAGTGGGGGCTTAAACAGTTTTCCTCAAGCTGAGCTTAATGAGTTTCAAAGTGAATTATTAGAGTCAGAAAAAGGAAATTTATCTAACAAGGGAGAATGCAGGGTTCAACTTAACTTGGTAATAATTAATGCTAAACCTACTTTGTGGGGAGTTGTTTTGAGCCAAAAAGATCAAGATGCAATTATTTTAAAGAGATCTCCAGCACAAAAGCAGTGTTCAAAAGCGGCTAATTGTCCCTTCTTCGTTGAAACTGAGGAGCTAGAGATCAACGGAGGAAACTCATAAGTCGTGTGAAGCAGCATCAATGCAACCCTTTGCACTTAAGGTTCTACAATGATTGAAAAGAGGCCTAATTCGACTTACCAGCTCCACCGGTAAATATTTAGAGCTCCATAAGTGAATAAATTCTGAGACAGCTAAATGGCTGACAATTCTTCGTGAAATTTTGAATTTGGCTGTTTTCCTTGCTTCTAAGGGATTTAACTTTAGGGAATTTACTTTAGGTGTTTTCATTGACTTGATGACTTTAGATACTATTGATCTTATTGATTATTGATGACTTTAGATAATATTGATTTCATTGACTTTATGGCTTTAGATACTATTGATCACGTAATTCTTTTAATAAAAGTTGGAGTGGTACGGAATTACTGGAAATATATTAATTTGGCTAAAAAATTACTTAAATAATTGAAAACAATTTGTTTATGCAGATAATAACATATCATCTAGTTAGTTAAATATTTCATGTGGAGTTTGTCAAGGATTCATATTAGGACCTCTCCTATTTCTAATATATATTAATGATCTACGAAAAGCTTCTAACCTAATGACAGTTATGTTTGCTGATGATTTTAACTTATTTCTTTCTCATTATAACATTTTTACACTTTTTAGCAACATAAATATTGAACTAGTCAAAATTTGCAATTATTTGTTGGTTGTTGATAAAAAAATTATTTTATGTTTAAATTTAGTGAATTATTTAACATGTTTTACTTTTTAAGTTTAAGAACTCTTCTATTGTAATTTTGTATGTTTATTTTTATTTTAGTTTATAATATTATATTACGAACTTTATGTTGTCAGAAGGGGAAAACGGTAATTTATATACTTTTGAAAATTATGGACATTATTGTTTGCATGAGTCAGCTAATCGGAAGACACAGTAATTTGATTGATGCAAGCTGTAAACACCATAACAAAGGAAAAAATCATTAAAAAAAAATCTTCTAATTTCTTTAATTGAGATTTCTCTGTGACAAGAAGCTTTTTTAGGTATGTCAATATAAAGTTTTCTCAATATCAATTTTAATTTTTTTTATAATTATTACAATAATTTGTAACACCCACTTAGAAAATGTATACAATAATTATAATTAATTTATTGTAATAATTATATAAATAATTAAAATTGATATTGAGAAAACTTTATAATGACAACATCAACAAGAAATAATGGAAAGAAATAATGGGCTCTCATTATGGAGCCCATAATGAGAGCCCATTATTTCTTTCCGTCGTCTCAAAATAAGTTTACCAAAGAATATGGTGTTATCCAAAGTGCAGCTGCCGAAGAATTTCAGGATGGTATCTACTTCACAACCATAGTTGATGGTACGCCTAATATATCTTATACTAAGCGGATAACCTTTGTCACTTGTTTTCTCCTCTATGAAAGAGAAATTACTTGCTGGAAAATTAAAGAAGAAATAAAGAAAGAGTTTGATATAGCTAAGCTTATCACTAATGTGATTTTAAGGCTATGTATGGATATTCAAAAATGTCGTGGTCAGGGACATGATAAAGGATCCAGTAGGTCAAGTGCTTACAAGGAAGATCAGGGCTTGATAAGGCTAAATTATTTAGAAGCTCTGTACTTTCCCTGTAGCGCTCACAGTCTGATTTTGGTAGGTGTGCTCGCGGTTGAATCAGCCATTAAGATCAAAGTATTCTTCAAAAATGTTGAATATTTTTTAGTCCAAGTCTAACCCGATGGAAGATTCTCACTGAGGCAACTGGACTTTTACTGCATAGACTTCCTCTGACAAGATGGAGATTTCATACTAACTTGATCAAATCACTTGCCAAGAGGCCAAGAGAAATATTGGCAGCTTTTAAACGTATCATGAATAATCTGGATCTGACCAGTGAGCAGCTAAGCTAAAATAAGAGATTTAAAAAAATGACTTTCATCTTTTGAATTTGTATTGCTCGATACGAATCGGTACAAAACTCTAACTACTGTTAACGATGTTTGTCTTAAAAGGATTAGGACTCTTGGTTGCAAGTTTTCTAAGAGGCTGCAGTTGTAGTTGACCGCAAGGATTCGAAATTGAGCTTGAACCTAAAAGAAAGCGCGAGCTAAAGCGCTTTCATGATGAGGCATCAAACATAGTCCATTTCCATGAAAGCTAAACAAAAGAATTTAAAGTGAACATTTTCAACGTTGGTTTAGATGATCTTATCAAGCAGATTAATTCAAGATTTGAAACAAGCAGGGTGGTTGGCAATATTTTCATTCTTCAGGTTGAATAATAATAATCTTTCCGATTTAAATAAAGCATGAGAACTCGCACGGCTTCATCCAAGAGATGTAAGCAAAAAGAAGAAGTTCGCTGTTTTACCAATACCCGCAAAACACCTGACCCTAACCCTGACCCTAACCCTGACAGTTTTCAAGAAAGCAATCTAATGCAGTTTCTTGATCTAATCTTTTAGAAGAAGCTTGAACACCTTTTTCCATATATTTGCATCATGCCTCGAATTTTCAACACCATTTTAAAGTCAGTTGCTGAGAGTGAACGATTGTTTTGTAAACTGAAAGTTGTAAAAAAACTCTCTCCGATTGACCATGTGTCAGGATTACGTTACTGGTATTTGATTATTTTGATTAAACAAGATTCGAGTAAAAAGGTGAGTTACAAGAACGTAATTAAAATTTGGGCGGCCATAAAAGCTCAAAAAAGCATTTTAAAGCAATTTTTTACCTTTCTTAAAAGTTTTATTGATTGATTTTTTAATAGTTTTGAAACTAATATTTTGATTCATATATCAGTTTTGATTAGCGAATCGTTTCTCAATCCAGAGAATTAATAGTAACGCAAAAATACAATGTGCTGTATCAGAAATAAATAAATTGCTGCGTTCACAAAATTTTTAAAATTTTAGAATTTTAATTTCTTGTTTTGAATTAAGGGCGCCGCTCTTCATTTTTGACCCGGGCGCCATTGACTCTCTCAAAGGCATTATAAAAGCATCCATCCTGAAATCAACTCCAATTTCAAAGTACTATTTATTAGCTCATTGGGTTCTGGATTCTTTTAAACTAAAAATCTTTGATATTTTTTTAAGATATTTGAGCTCAATTTTGGTGCTTATAAAATTTATTTAAAAACTTTTAGCTGAAATACATGCTTATAAAATTTATTTAAAAACTTTGGCATATAAAACTCGCCGAATGATCCCACACAAGCAGTGAACGCCTGAGGGAAGAAATGAAGTACATTAGTATAAAGAAGAATTATTTTTTGAACAAAGCATATTCAAAGCTTTCTATTTTTAAAACTGTGTTTTGATCTGAAATTTGTTTTACATAGTTTTTTTGTTGATTTCATAGACGTTATGTATATCACAAACAGCCGTGGCGCAATAGTAGCGCACTTGCCTCAGATACAGAGGATCTGTGGTTCAAACCCCACCACTCGGCAATTTTTGCGACATCGGTTAGGAAGGAGGCGTGAACTTCCTATTAAATGGTCATCCGCGGTGCTCTGTGATAAGACCGTAAGGACTTCTTTAGGGCACCTAAATAAAATTTTAAAAAATGATAAAAGTTGATAAGGCGCTTAATTAATTAGCTTAGGTATATCAATCTAATATTTCCCCGGGTTTCAAATAAGATTGGCAACTACAAATAACTAGTTATTTCATCCATCGGTGCTATTGTTCAAATTTTGGAATATTTTTTAAAAGTTATGTAAATTTTGATCAAAATACTTTTGTGAAATCTTTAAAAGCAACTTGTGGTTACGTTGAATTAAAATAAAATAACAATTTAAAAAAAAACTTTTATAAACATCCTATTTATTCATGATTATAAAAAGTCTTAATTTACAAAACTTTTGACCATTTTTATGTACCGAAGACGCAAGTAAGTTATTTTCTAGAAGGAAACGCTACATTAAACGCTTTGAGTTACTTTGCGACTCAGCCATAATTACAGACGATGAACTTAAACTTTTGTTACTTCTAACTTTAATTGGGGATAACACTTACGAAATTTATGAAAACATTATACCTCGAGATACATCAACCACATACCAGCAAGCTGTAGAAACTTTTAATAAACATTTCAAATCCCAAGTAAATCCAAGCTATGAAACTTTTATTTTTCACAAAATGGATCAACATATAAATGAAACCACTAAGCAGTTTTTTGTTTGATTACACAAACAAGCTTTTAAATTGGTGAGGAAAATGCACCAGACAAACTATTATTCACACCATTACCAGGAGATGTTTAGAACACTGTTAATACAAGCAACACATATTGAACGAAGAGAGAGATTAATTATTAATTTCTATTTATACTAAAAAAAAATTTGTGATAATGAAAATTATTAGTGTTTCAGTGCAATTAAACTAACATTTCTTCTGAATGTAAACAATTTCACCCCCTTACTCTGAGATATTTTCTACACACCTTCGGAGTGTCTTCTGAAATTTTGAAATAAATATAAATAAAAAATGAAAAGATAAAAAAATAAAGAGGTTTATGTTTTTGTTTGACTCGCCTAAAGGTGTCGCAGAAATGTATATCTCCTAAACTTAAGTCTATTTATGTTGAGTACTTGACAAAGTCTAAAACAAGGTTGTTTTCAAAAAACAACCCTTTACTAAGGTAACAGATTTTAAAGGGTTACTATCATTAAGGTACCGTAAAATATTTTAACAGATGTAAAAATGAAATTTTGATTACTATTGGCTGTCATTACAAAATATTTTCAGAGTAAACCTTGAAGTTTTTACGATTTTAGTAACTACGACAGCGGGTTAGTATTTCTATAATTTTATTGGTATTTATTTGTTTTTATGATTTATTTATTATATCGTGACTGTAAGTTTAATTTCTCGTTTTTCAAAACTTTCGGGGTTTCCCCTAAGCACTAAATTTCCTCTTACTTATTTTAATAGTTATCCAATCCAAAATCAATAAAAATCGACTTTAAAATATTAATTTGCATTCTTTTAACAATTTTAACTCGAATATGTAAATATAAAGTTATGTGTTGCGTTCAATTATTACCACCAATTTTTCTATACTGAGAGCAATAAATTATGTTAGGTTCTGTTCAAATTTTAGGAGAAGATGTTGGAGATATTGATGTTCGTGATATGTGTGACTCTCTTCGAGCCAATTCCATTCGCTTGTTATCCTTACGAGGTTGTAGAATGAAAGATTATAATTTTAAAAAATTAATGGAATCACTGAAAGTAAATTCATCTCTTGCACATTTAAATTTGAACCTTGGGCTAATAAGTACAAAAGAAAGAGCTTTATGCCTCGCTGATGGTTTAAAAGGAAATACAAGTATCAATACTCTTACGTATGTAGAGATTTTATGTTTGCTTTGTTGAAAGTTGTTTTGTTTTAAGTTAAAACACTTAAAATGTTTATTAATGTATTTAATTCAAACATCATGTACATATAAATAAGCACAAGATCCGTAGATAAAATTAAATAAAGATTAAATAAAAAAGTACATATACAGCCATCTACAACAACCCATCATTCGGACAGTCTTAATATTCTGTTAACCTAACCAACAGTGAATTTTCTCCTGGCACACTCAATAAGCTGTTTCTTTAAATTGATCCAAGAGTTAGATAAAATCGTATTAAAAAATAGGAGCCTTAACTCTAAAAACATCAGAATCAGGCTGCAATATTTTTCATATTCATAAAACATTTTTGTATATTTACTATGGGAATATCGTAGGTGTGTTAATGTTCTTGTGCTAAAACTTCTATACAGAGAAGCATTATATCAGCATAATGTGATTGTAATAGTTTTATTTTAACTAGGCTTAAACATCTGTAAAAACACCTTATTATCATATTTGTTCAAGTATATAGATCTCTTTTTTTTATATCCATATCATCTGATAGATCATTTTTTACATTATGACCATAGTATGTCCGTAAATTTCAGTTTGTAACCTGCAACACTCAATTTTGGAAATGACAGTGACACAATTTTTGATTTTTACTTCGGGTTAAAAACTATACAAGCTGTTTTCTTTGTGTTAAAAGACATTAATTAATAAGGCCTTGTAACTACATTCAATAATTTCTACAGAGAGAACCGAGATGGAGCTATAAGTATTATGTCATCAGCTTAAGCAAGAATATTCAGAAAAATCTTTCCTATTTGCACTCAATATGCATATTTGAAATATTAAATACTAAATTACTAATGTAAAACCTAAATAGTAATGGTGATAAAATACCACCTTGTTGTATTTTATATACTAAAAGCAGGAGATTTAGCTTTCTGCCAACTAATACACATTTCCTGGTTACTGCACCAGAATGGAAGCAGACTCAGTATTTTTTGATATTCTTTAATCTAATAGGTTACAGAATAGAAGCCAGTAATCAATGTTACTAAATGCTTTATTAAAATTTATAAATGATGTAAACTTCCTCTAGATGTAGTAGTTAATAGCTTTCTTTAAATAACTTGTGTTTAAATAACAGAAATAAAGTTATGTTTAACATTAAACTGGTAATCATCTAAATTGTCTGGTATATTTATTTTTTGTAACAAAATATTTTCAAATATTTTCGATATAACTGGAAATAGTGCAACCACCCTGTAATTGTTCACATCAGTTAGGTTGGCCAATTTGCACTTCACCAAAGGAATAATTGAGGATTCACAAAACTTGGATGGCTCACAGCTTTTTGTTACTGATGCAATTTGTACTGCTCCAAAACTTTTTTAAATCCATGTTATAAAAATTTACTGCACATTTATCAGCTTTTATTTGCTCGTCATTCCACTTACAGTTTATTGCAGCTAGTTTAAAGGTGGCATGAGTACTCATTTTTTTCAAAAAGATCACCTTGTTTTAGCTTCCCTCGCAAATCCGTAGTTTAAATGCATCTCTAGCAAAATCATGCTTGTTTTTAACAAAATTATTCCAACTAGGAGTATTAAATTCAGAATTCATTTTGTTACCTCTACTCTGTGGTATAGTGTCAGCCACATTAGATTGAATACAATTTATGAGGTCACTATAAAATAATGTCTATATAAACATCTGTCTTATAGGTTTCCCCTATGTCATCTGTAAACAAATTAAATGGTACATGTATATCCTATAATAAGATGTCTAACCTTTTTTCATAAAGGGCTAATAACTTACCATTACTAGTCTGTCATTTAGTAGCAATGCTAGACAGTTTTAGAATAGGATTGTTATTTTTTATTTCAATTTTATTTTCTAATGAGCAAGAAAGAAAGAACGTTGTTAGTTTATGATACGTTGTTAGTTTATGATGCTATAGATGCTGTCAGATCTGAAATATTTATTATCAGTTGTTGGGCTGCACAGAATATTATCCAACCAAGAGGCATAATTTCCATTATCACTAATTTATTTAAAAGCATTATTTATACAATTTAAGTCAGACTTAATCAGATTATTTTCTTTTTTTAAAATTTGAAAACTCGTCAAAAAATCTAGACCCTTCCTCACAATAGAAGTCGCCAACAATAATAATATGGATAACATCTGCCTCATCTGTAATAGACTTTTTTTTTGAACATAAATCAATGTAGTTATGGAGACTGTGCTCACCATTATAATTTGTTGGCATATATTCATTTATCAACAGTTTAGGACCAATATTTAAGACAATTTTTAACACAATATTCCAGATTCATGAGATTCAATAATTTGAACGCTTTTAGTGAAATTTTACAATATAATAAGGCTGTACCATCATATGGTCTTTCAATCATTATATCAGATGAAATATTCACAGCAGGTAAACCAGTACAATAATAGATAAGCAGATAAACCAGTATCATATTCTTTTCTTGACCATTTGATAATTGTCAACAGATTCATCTATATAATACAAAGAGTATCCAGGTTATTTAGACTTTAACTTCTCACTTTTACAGAATAATTATTTTCAACTTGTATGATATCAGAGGTACAATCAGCAACATCTTTCTCTGTAGAGGATCTAGTTGTGAAACAAAATATCAACATTTCTTTTTATTGTAGGATTAAGTTTCTTATTGGAATCAAAAGATCCTAAAATAAGATTATTTGTTTTGAATACCTTTTTCTTTATTGGTTATTTTTGATTGCCATTTCTAACAATATCTGAGTTTAGTTTGACTTTGGCTTTCATTTAAAACATGGTGGTTTATTGTATTTATCATAATTTTCATTTCATTCTAAAAACTCAAAAATTGTTTTACTCCTGATCAAAGATAAGTAACCTCCGGGAACAAAGCACTTTTATCAATGTGTTATATTCCAATAGGGTGCAATCTAGATAAATTCACTGCATAAAAACTGGGCAACTTTTTATTAGGGTTTAGAAGCACCTTTAGCAAATCTTACGCAGTTTTCTTAAATTTATCACTTCCATGTTTTTTAACAAAACCTAGTATATATATATATATATATATATATATATATATATATATATATATATATATATATATATATATATATATATATATTAGTGTGTCCCAAAAAAGTTTCGACATCATCGAGTTTACAGAATACAGATCACATGCCTGTTCGATCATAAAAATATAGTAAAATTATTAGTTCCTGGTAGAGTTTAGAATAAAATTGGTTTATAGCACATCTTTATATGATTTCAAGCACAAGCAAAGCCAATTTTAACATTAAATATTTTAACACTTAGCAATAGAAAACGTAACTTTTTTATGCTCGTTTGAACACAATTAAAGACAATAATTTATAAACAAAATGGCAACAAGGTTTCAATTGTTCATTCTAATATGATAAATAACTTCTAAAATCTAAATGTCCACAAGATTGTCACGATTGCATTTGGAAAAGTCTTGTCTATGTTTTTCTGCTCTTCATTCTTTGTTATTGCTGCATTAAAATTTTGGATGAGAGCAACGCCCCGCTCAGCACAATCATTAACACATGGCAAGTTATTGACAAGTTGACGTGCCATCTGATAGGAATGGTTTTCGTGCCACTCTTCCACTGGAATATCGAGAAAGCTATCATCAATGGCAGTAACTAGGAAGAAACTTCAAAAAATGAGTAATTCCGCTGTTGTTTTTGGAAGAGACTTGAGCAAATGCGATCCTCGATCACTTTTTATTGTCGACACAAGCTGGGTTTTCCTTTAGAAGACATATGCTGAAAGAACAAGGAAACTGTTGCTAGCTCTTGGCTGAGGTACCAAGAGTGACGCTTCATCATCTTCAAACCTTTTGTCTGCAAAGCAGCATCTTCATACGTAAGCAGCCTTTGAATCAATAGAATGTCATTCAATGGTGCATCAGCAATGGCTCGACTTGAAAACAAAGATTGAATTTAGACATTGACAACAAATCTATTAAATCTCTGAATGCCCTGTAATTCACAAGCAGTCAACTGTATAACAGCTTCATTACCATCAAAAAGCAATTCTATCTTCATTGCATAAATCGCCTTGGCCATCCAACGTGCTCTGTGAACAGCACCAGGCTTGCAAACTGGTGCTGCCCCAGCGCATTTTAAACCAATCATATAAGTCGCGAGTTGGAGAAATTCTTGATAGTCATCTCGTGGATGGCTGAGTTGAAGCTGCTCAGCAATTAACTCCTTCAGATTGTCACTTGCACTCACCGATGGCACTGATTATGGTATAGGCTGACGGTGGACCAACTCTGACCATTTTTCTCAGAATTTTTTAAAAATCAAAATATCCGGTCCAGTTGACAGACCTAGAAACACTCCATATGCATCAGACAACAATACCTCAAACATGTGGTGGCGACATGGCATCCATAGCAGATTGGGACCGAGAGCCTTCTCCAGAAGAGTGCAAACTCCACTCAGTCTGCCGGTATTTGAGGCTGATGTATCAAAGCACATTTCAATACTTGTTGGTCGCACTGCCATGATTTGAGTTGGTCAAGAACTGCCTCCGATCCTACTTGTCCTGTTCCAGAAATCAACTTTGGTACTCCCAACAGTTTAATATTTCCATCAACAAGTGAAGAAACAAGAACTGCCAATCTATCAACTTGGTTGGTGTCTACTCCAGTGATGTCAGGTAGTAGTTTGCCATCCCAAATGAACGGCGGACTTACTAGGTAGAAAGTCATCCTTGATCTTCTGTGCAGCTTCACAACGAAAAAGCTGTCATTGACGATAGACTATACTTTTTGAAAGAACAACAGATGTCGTGGAGCATCCAATTTCATTAACCATTGATGCAATTATCATTGTTGATTTACGAATGAAGTCATCACATCAGCACACTTGGGTTGCTTGGTCGGTATATTATTAATTGGAGACTTTACAACAAATTCATCCATAGATTCTTCATCATCTGAGGAGCACAACTTCGATGATTCTGCTGTTTACTCATCTTCATCTTCAGTTTCCACATCTGCCTGCATTAATTGCTGTCCTGCTGAAGCTGCTCTTTGCTGGAGTACTAATCGTTCTTTACGTTTTGCTGAACGCTTATTGCGGAAAAACATTTTATTGTCCACAAGTCCAATGGATCCGGTTTTAGATTCTTTCTGCAACTTTAGAAACTGTTGGTCTTCCTTATTCTTGATAAGATTGTCAAAATCAGCATGACTGATATCAAACAAAATATCCAGCTTTTCATTGTATTCTTTTTGGTTCTGTTGATCCTTAGCATTATTCCTTGAACGATGTTTCATTAGTTCAACATGCTGTGAGTAAAGATCTTTAATCTTTTGAACAATATCTGGTTTGTGTCGGACCGGTAATCACGATTTCATCCAGAAGGGCAGTAGTTGGTCGTGTACTTACTGTGCACTCTGAGCAACTGTCAGTTTCCTCTGGAAGTTAACAAAATTCTGCATAACATCACGACCTGAAGGAAGGCGAGCTCCAGTTATTATGTCACATGGATGGCCAATCAACCAGATCATGTCCGTACTTCGAGTTGTGTTAGGTTTACACTTTGCCATTGCTCCACAGTCTTTATTCTACAATAAAAGTAAAAAACTAGTAAAAAGTAAATATATAAGATATTTAAAAAATCTGTTTTTAATAATTTTTGTTAAATTTCTGCTTAATTTATATAATATATATATATATATATATATATATATATATATATATATATATATATATATATATATATATATATATATATATATATATATATATATATATATATATATATATATATATATATATATATATATATATATATATATATATTATATAAATATATATATATATATATATGTATATATGTGTATATACATATATATATATATATATATGTATATACACATATATACATATATACACTCTAATATATATATATATATATATATATATATATATATATATATATATATATATATATGTATATATATATATATATATATATATATATATATATATATATATATATATATATATATATATTATATATATAAATATACATATATATATATATGTATATATATATATATATGTATATATGTGTATATATATGTGTATATATATATATATATATGTATATATATATATATATATATATATATATATATATATATATATATATATATATATATATATATATATATATAGTATTATATAAAAATCCAAAAAAAAAACAAGTTTTTTTGTTTTTTTAAGAAACAAATTTATTTTAAATTGGTAAGTTTAGACATAATTGTATTAATTTAGTTTAGACATAATTAATACAATTATGTCTAAACTTACCAATTTGGCAATAAGCATATTTTATTCAACCCCGATTAATTCATAATTTTTTGCTGAAATAGCAAATTTAATTTAGAAAAAAGATCGGCATAAAAAGTTATACAAGAATACATTTCAAGTTCACTGATAAAAAATTTTGTTTTCTTTGTTTAAAAAAAGTGTTATTATGCGGCAGAAAGTTTAACAATTTATCCAATTTTCTAAAGTATTAATTTTTTTAAATTCAATTTATCAAAAGTATTTTTTATTAAAATTTTTTATAATCTTAATCAAAAAAAGGTTCTCGACAAGATGATCAAAAAATGTTTTCAAAAGTTCTATTCAATAATTAAAGGCAAAAGAATAAACATATAACTATTTCATTATATCCTCTATTTCATTCTATCCTGTTTTACTTTATACCCTGTCAAAATGTATTCATTTAACGAAATAAATTGTATTGATAATTTTTACTTTGTTTAGATTACATGGAAATCCACTAGGTGATGAAGGGTTAACTATACTAGTAAATGCAATTGAAAACCATCATCAACTACAAACTTTAGATGTAGGTGACTGTCAGTTAGGAGATCAAGCAGTATCAAGCTTGTGCTCGTTACTGAAATACAAATCAAATGAAATTAATTTACTTGAATTAACATTAACTGGAAATAGAAGGGTTACACAAATAGGTTGGGCATCACTTGCAATGGCAATTGCTCACGGCTCACGTTTACAGAAACTTTATCTTGACTATAATGATATCGGAGATTTTGGTGCTGGGCTTTTTGCAGTAGCATTATCTTCATCACCATACTTAAAGTATATAGATTTTGAGGGTTGTGAAATTTCTGATGCTGGAGCAGAGATGCTTTGCGACTCCTTGGAATGTCACAATAACACTTTATTAGAACTAAACTTACAAGGAAATAAAATAAAAGAAGAAATACTAAATGAGATTAAGGAATGTTTGTTAGAAAACAACAATGCAAAAAAATTTAAATGATTTTTTTAATAAATTTTCGATTTAAAGCTGTATTTTACACAGAAAAAAATTTTTAATTTGCAGTTTATTTTTGCTTTGTAAATAATTGTTATATTAATAACTTATTGTATAATATTATAAATGAATATATAAATAATATATTGCTATGGCGTATTTACAAATGAGTTTTCCTGGAAAAGTGGCGCAAATGATAAAAAAACTTGTTCTGAAATAGTTATGTAAAGGATAAAAATTTTTGTCCTATCATTTAAACAGTTATGAAGCATTTAGTTCAATTTTCGTCAATTGTCAATTGTCAATTGTCGTCGTATAAAAATTATATCTTGTCTAATTTTAGTGTTATATAATATATTGATATATAGGTATATATGATAATATAGGTATATATAATAGGGTGTAGTAAAAACGCTTTTGTCGAAATTGAAAATTTAAATTTTTCTTTCAGATATTTTAAGATATACTGTTAAAATACTTTTTTCACAACTTCAAAATAAATGACTAAAATGGGGAGTTAATAAATAGTTTATTTAATATTTTAAGCGCAATGTAAATTTTTTTCAGATTCAGCAATACTGCAAGTAATTTGTAGAAATGCGTCTTCTGTTAGGGTTTTTTTTTGTTTGTTTATTTTGAATCCGTATTGATATATTAAATTATTTAAAGAAAGGTGATAAATTACCTTATACAAAGTTCTCTCATAAACTTAAAAAAAAAAAGAGAAAAATTGAGTGATAGTTTGTAAAACTGTTTATCGCCTACTTTGGAGATTTGTGTGACGGTGACTATTTTTAAATGGTCTGTAAAAATTTCGTATTTTATTGAACGATGTAAAACTTTGAGTTGTACGTTTTTTATGTGACCGACTGATTTATATAGGTAAATTATATAAAGGGTTTTAATTCGATAGAAATTGATGGTGAAATTATCGGAAAATCAAAATCTTATTATTACAATTACATAATTTTATTATTCACAAAAGAAATTTTTTTATCAAGATTTGGACTAAATGATGCAAAAATTTATTTAATTCACATATGAACGGGAGACCGAGGCTAGTTGGCAGCAGGGGTAAGTTGCGAACTGCGTTTATCTTAAGAACCTTTTATCAGAAAGTGATAAAAATTACATAGAACCTTCCTATTTTACCGTTTCATTATTAACTAGAGCATAATTAGAATTCGCATATGCGCATTGGAGATATAGGGAATTAGGTGTTTTTTGGACAAACACGTAACTTTTGGAGCATCGCTTCTTTTTACTTTACAAAGAAAATAGTGAAACAAAAAATAAAAATTCCAATCACAATTGGTTTACTATTTCCAGTTAGACTTTTTTTTAATAGTTGCCGTTTTTCATGATCTATACACTGTTTATTGAAATAAAGGCTTTTGAATAAGTGGGCAAAAATTTCGCGGGGTGATTTGGCTCACAGCATTTACTACGGGAAAAATATATATTTTTGTTAAATTAATTTTTTTTTTTTTAATTTTTAACAATATTAAAAAAATTTATTTTTTACAAAAAAATAAAATGCTCATGTCTTTGTTTTCTACATTCCAGTTAATTTTTTAAGAATTTCCATACCGTTTTGTTTATTTTAATTAAATTGGAGTAGTGCAACTTTTTTTATTATTCCTTCGGAATTAACAACTATCCTTCTGCAGACGCTAATCTAGCTTACAACAAATTCTTTAAAACTATTTATGAAAATGCGGCGTTAATTTTCCAAAATGTACTTTAAATAAAAAAAACTAAGGGTTTAATTAAGAACAAATAATTGTTAAATGAAGCAGAGATAATTGTTCAGAAAATGATTTTAAATTTGCTGAAGTAAAAAAAGTATTTTGTGAGCGGTACCTCTTGTTGGTATATTTTTAATAGGGGTGCACCGATGCATCGGCATCGGCCTGCTGATGTATCGGCCATTTACCCGATGTATCCGCCTTGATAACCATCGGCCGATGCCGATTGTTTTGAAAACTTTTAAAATTTATTAAATTCTTATCAAATAAAACTTATTAAACTCAAAACTTTTTTACATACAAAACATTTTACACAGTAAAAGATCTTTACAAAAATCTTTCAAAATGTACTGTAAATTAATATAGTATTTGTAAAATCAAGATATAGGTAAAATATTGGATTATAATAGTACGATTTAGGATTTGGCTTCCTTAACTGTACCGATAGCATATTTTTTTTTAAATTTAGTTCCTTATCAAATACCAACGTTTAAATTTTGATATATTTCAACTTTTTTAGAACAATTTTAGTCCCCATATTATAAAATACAAAAGTCTCATTGTTTCTATTTTGTATTTTTTCTCCATTTTTGATTTTATTCTTAGAGGGTACAATATCGGCAACCTTACCCTAAATGCAATATATAAGCCTAACTTATTAATAATGAGTTTTATATAAGCCTATATGCAACCATTAAACTAAAAATTTTAGAACTGCTTTTAACAGGGTTCCCTACTTTTTAAGTGTTTTCTTATAATTTATAAGAAATTTTTTATTAAATAATAATAAATTATAAAGAGAAAATTGCTTTAAACAAAGATTTTTTTGAGACTCTTTCTGTTATTCTTTACAATCAAAATGTTTCATTACATTTATATTAAAATTAAATAATAAAAAAGTTTATTATTAAATTGAAAGCGTTTAAAAAATAAACATTTAATATAAGTATTGTTTTATGTTTTTAAAAAACATTTAAAAAAACATTTGCTAAAAACTTGCCAATTATTAGAAGTAACGGCATCAAAATCATCCATTCATTCTTTATAAAAAACGAAATCATTTTAATTTAACAGAATGACGAAAATAAATATTTATAAAACTTTTCAATTGAAGTAATTGCTCTAATTATCTAGAAAACAATAAAAAAAATAAATGGAAAATAAATTTTAACAGTAACAATTTTAAAATATTGCTTTCTTTGTCACATGAATGGAAGGTGGCATTTTCATTCAAGTATATATTTCCATCATATATTCAATATCAGGGCCGATGCCGATGCATCGGACGTGATACTGGTTTGTACCGATCGGCATCGGCATCGGCCAAAAAAAGGCATCGGTGCACCCCTATTTTTATTACGTTGATGTTAATTTAGGAATGTGATTATAGATTTCAAATTTTACCCAGATGAAAGGCAATACATTAATAAAATTTAATTCTTTAGATGATGAAAAACAATTTCAAATACTTAAATTCTAGATTTCTATTTAAAATACAAATATTTGTAATAAATTTTCTTCGAAAGCGAATATTTTTACCTAATTGTTTTTTTTTAATATTCTACAAAGTCGTATTTCTAATCCAACGCAAGGCCTCTCAAAAATCGAACAACTTTCTGTAATTTTTTGACACATCTAGATAACAGAAAATGATGATCGTGTAACTAAAGCAATGAAAGTCTGCGAGTCTTTTTTGGGGTTTATATCAGTATCCAGTTGAAGTGCAAACACTGTAAAAGAATTCGAATTAATTTGAATAAGTGTTGAGCAGCAAGCAAATGCTATGTCGTTTGTTGAGTGTTTATATTGGGTGAACACATTCAGGATTACAAGCTATTATAAATAAGCCCAAAAAGACAGTTTTGCCTAATTTTTGGCACACTCACTAAACTTAATTTTAAATGATGTTGCGAAAAAATTTTCAGTCAACTTCTTTCGCTAATTTTGAAAAAATATATTACTTTTTTTAACAATAGTAATGCTGATCAATTTTTTGTAAAATATATAACTAAAAAATATATATAACCTTAAAAACGCGTGTTCTACTTGATGGTCTTAAAGAAACGACGCTTTATCAGCTGTAAGGAAAAGTTTTGATTAGGTGGATACGATACGCACACAGTGCGGAATACTTTTGCTCTTCCTTGTTTTGTATTTAGCGTTTTGAAATTTAGCGTTTCGTAATTTGTGGACAATCTCTTATGGAAGACCCTTTACTAATAAAACTTTTATACCAACTAAGCTTGCTAATCTACTAAAAAAGAAGAACCTGCCGAATCCAAAAAACATTATTGACATCTAAGATGGTTACAGTTTTATAGTCATCTTTTTATTCTTCACTCGTTAAAACCATCAACATTATTTCTAAAGCTTTAAATCATTAAAATTGTGTCAGGTGTGACACAATTGACACAATTGACACAGGTGTATTTTACCAAGTCATCTTTTTAATAGCCTAAAAGAGCAAGTGTTTTCCAAAATAAAAAACGAAAGATGACGAAACGTTTTTTTATTAGAAGATAAGTTTCAGATCCAGAGACAGAGAGTTTCAGACCCAGAGAGTTTCAGACAGAGAGTTTCAGACCCAGAGTTTACTTGGAACATTTGCATTTAATTTTGAAAAAAAAAGAATTATGGCTATATTTTGCATTTTTTTAGTAAAACACATTATTTTCTACGTTTTGACACATTTTGAAAGTTATTTCTCAAAAAATGCGTTTGCACCATTGATTTAAAGTTTTTTTCAGCAATCTAATTTTGTGTTCACACTGTATTGATTGCACTGGGTAAACTATGGTGCTACAGATTATACCGTTTTTTGTGTTTAATTCGATGGGATTTAAAATGCAAAATAACAATATAAACTTATCTTATAAGTTGCTGCAAGCATGTTATTGTAGTGATATAACTAAATAGTCGAAAGTTTCGTTGATTGGAACATTGAAGTTTTCCTTGTCTACTCAGTAATAAAATCAAAGGGTTGTAAAAATAGCTCGAGTGCAATTAAAAAAATACTTAGTTACAATCATAAACTTTAAAAATGATACATTATTGAGTGATTTTTAATCAATAAATTTAGAGAACGTCATAACAGTTGAAGATTTATATAATTTTTTGTTTGCAGACTTTAAATTTACCAGGGTAATACTAATCCTGTAATAAGTTTTGAATTAACTGTTTAAATTTTCACTGTAAAGATGAAAATCATTTTTTACAATAATTTGTTGATTTTACTGTTGTTGTTTTTTTTTTCAAATAACCTGTTCTGATGAAGGAATCAAAGTGTTCCAATTTAGGGAACCAGTTGCCTTGATTGGAACAAAATGATAACTTTGCAAAAACAAATTTATTTCCAATAACAGTGCAATCAATTAAGTCAAATTGTGGTTAAAAGTATAGTAGAGATGTCTGTTTGTATTAATCAAATCATAAATGTTTTCTCAGTGAAGCCATCTTTGGGTAAGAAATATTTATTCCTTAAGTGTTCAATTAAGGCAACTCTCCCCTATAGACTAATACAAAAAATATATAAACAAAGTAAAATGACTCGATATAAACAAAAATGATTTGCTTAGTAATAATAGAAAGTTAACAACTTTAGAATTTTACTATTAGTAGTAAATAAGTACGTTGTCCATGAAAATAATAAAAGTTTTAAGTTTAGCTTTAAAAACAGAATAAAAGGAAGGCAAATCGAAATTTTGTAAAATAGTTTTTTTCCAAAGACATGGTGCACGATAATCAATAAAAAATTGATTAAATTTGGTTCAACAAAAAATTTGGTTTAGCAAATCATTACTTGACATTATTGACAGGTTTTAAAATAAAGATATTTTTAAAAACGTTCGGAACTAAATTATTTTTCCACATATATATAAAACATAAGATATTGAATACAATTAATTCATTTATATTAATTAATCTCATTTTGTTGAATGAAGGCTTCAAATGAGTAAGGCGATCCGCAAAATAAATAATACGAATTGCTTGCTTCTGACAATTACAAAGACGTTTTAATCTTTTTTTTTTTAGTATTTCCCCAGGCAGTATTTGCATAAGTAAAAGTAATAAAGTTGGGACAAACTTTTTTTATTTAAATAAAACGAGTTTGTATAAAACCAGAGATTAACTAAATATTTAAATTATCTCTGGTTTTATACAAAATTCCAATATTCTTAGAAATTTTGGTACAAATGTAATCAATGTGATATTTCCATGTAATGTGTTCATCCAGGAAAACTTTATAACACAGTCTCTTTTAATCTCAATTTGGTCGTTATAAATTGGAGGCAGTTTTATGGGTAGATAACGTTTATTGATAAATATTAATATTTATTGTTAATTTGTTATATTTAAACCAGGTAGAAATGTTTTTGAGCTCGTCATTCATTATAGAAAAAAGTTTACAAATATCATTGTTAGAAAAAAATAGATTAGTGTTGTCCGCAAACATAATACTAAGTAGATACGAGGCTTTATTTAAGTCATTAATATAAATTAAGAAAGGAAGTTAAGAAAAGAAGTGAAGAATTTTAGAGACTCTAGCTTTACCGGAGGCAACAACAGAATGCTGTCTAATTTTAACCTTTTCATTTTACAACTGCAACAACTACAAATACTTTTATAAATTTAAAACTAAAAAAAACTAAAAACAAGTCTAAGAACTTATCTGATATTCTTTTCTATAATTCTGAGAGAACAGCTTCTGAGAGAACAGTTTCTGAGAGAACAGTTATTTGTCATTATTGTCTATAGAGGCAGAAAAACTGAATCGTCTTTAACTATAGATGATTTAGTAAGAAAATATTAAGTAAAGAAATGAGGCAATAAAAATGTATAATTTATTTAAGTTGTTTAGCTTATTTAGCTCATATCCTAAAAGCATTTGTTTCAATTACCCAGTAAGTACAGGACATTTTTAAAATGTTTAAAAAACTTATTAAAACGGATTTTAACGTTCTTTAAACGTTTTAAAAACGATTTGTGCTTACTGGGTAGTAATTATATATAATTTACTTTATATATAAATACTACCAATTATTTTATATTTTTATAGTTTAATTTAGTTACCAGTTTACTTACCATTCTACCCAATTATTTTATATTTTTATAGTTTAATTTAGTTACCAGTTTTTAAATCTGTAAAATAATACTTATACCTTTAATTATACACTTTACACGTCATTTTACACTTATTTCTATTATTTCTCGAAAATACTAGAATGTATTATGAAGGGCTGTGGAGTCGGAGTCGCTATACAAAATTGCGACTCCGACACCAATAGTAAAACTTCTCGGTATTGCACGTGCATGTACAAAATATTCAATAAACCTTATATTCATATTAAACCTCAAAGAAATTTTCATAAATTTATCAGAAATAATTTTTAGCTTATCGCGCAATATTTTTTTAAGAATTCAAAAAGTTTTTGAAAAACTTTGTTTTGGAGTCGGAGTTGGAGTCGAAGTCGTACTCTGAAAATTTAAACGATTGGAGTCGGAGTCGGTATTTTTTTTTTACGGCTCCGCACCCCTGGTATTATGTGCATGTTTAGATAAATGAATGCCTTTTATTTAAAAAATTGAGTTCAAAGCAGGATGCTCTATTGATTATGCAATTCTTCATCTTAATGGTTTTATTTTCAATGATTTTTTCTCGAAAATACTAGAACGTATTATGCACATGTTTAGATAAATTAATACCTTTTATATAAAAAAATGAGTTCAAAGCAGGATGTTTTATTGATTATGCAGTTCTTCATTTTATTCGTTTTATTTTCGATGCTTTTTTAAGAAAAAAAACAAGTAAAGTTTAGATTTTTTAATAGATCTTAACAAAGCGTTCGATCGAGTTGATTATAGTGTCTTAAAACAAAAATTAGAAAATTACGAAATCAAAAACCAAACTGAGTTTTATTTAAAAGCTGCATATCTAATAGAAAATAGTGTTTCATTCAGCAATCAAAAAACTAACAATATATCATTAACTATTAGAGAAAATATGGATATTTCACATGATGTTATTTGCTTACTAAATCCGTTAAACATAGCTTGCTCTCTATTGGATCACATATTACTTTTGCAAGCATTTTCAAAATGATTGCACAATGACGCAAAGTTTTGCCATACGGCGGATACAGTTTTAAAAGAACTGGCGACCCAACGAACATTAAATATTCATCCAATTTTTTTAATTTCCATTATTTTCCGATAATAGAAGCGCATTCTTCTAATTCATTTAATTGAATAGCTAAATGACTACAAACAGAAAAAAAGTTTATCGATAAACGTTTTAAAATTATTAATCCCATTTAATTCCGCAATCACATTTTTTATTGACATCTCTAAAGGATGGTTCAAACAATGCTAAATAAATAAATTAGGATATTTTTCTAACAACTTCATTCCCGCAATAGATTTTTTCCCTAGCATAACACTGGCTCCATCGCTTGTAAAAAAAAATAATAGTAAGTGCTGTTTTAAATAGTCATCGATAAATCCATATTTTTTAAGACACTCCAACAGAGACTCTATTGGAGTGTCTTAAATAACAAACTCGAACAGAGTTTGTGTTATAGCATTTCAGAAAGTTTAATCAAATCCAGAAATGAATCGAGAATCTAATTTTTTTTTCATTTGTTTCACAAAAAGATCTGTTCTTGGACCACTCTTGTTCCTTATCTGCATTAACGATTTGCCAGAAAAAGTACAACACCACTTTAACATGTATGCAGATGACTGTAAAATAATCGGGATTATAGAATCAAACCATGACATCATAAAACTCCAAGTTGACATTAACGAAGAAGTGAAGTGGTTGCACACATGGCTCGTGTAATTTAGTGTTGACAAGTGCAAAGTCATCTATACCGGGTGCAGTAATAAAAAAAAATTGACTTCAATTTATACAATGAATAACCTGGATGGCCAACTGCATCAGCTATCATGCACGTCATCTGAACGAGATCTATGCGTTTTTATGACTAGCGATTTAAAAGTTAAAAAACAAGTCTATGCGGCTACATCAGTTGGCAACCGAATGCTTGGCAGGATCAAGAAGGCTTTTCGAGGTCGAAACTCGGCATTATGGCATAAACTGTATATTTCGTACGTTCGCCCAGACCTAGAATTTGCAGTACAGAGCTGGTCATCGTTCTTAGTTTAAGACATAGCCAAACTCAAGCAAGTTCAACACCGAGCCACAAAACATATTGCTACCCTAAAACACCTTTCGTATACTCAAAGATTATTAACCCTTAACCTGACAACACTAACTGAACGACGAGAAAGAGGAGACCTTATTGAACAATATAAAATCATAAGCAAAATCAATAAAGTTAACTTTTACGTCCCTCAACTTGAACCGAACACGCAATCTTCAAAGTACAATTTTCAGAGGCGTAGACATACTAAAGAACTAAGAGCACAACTTGTCCGAAACTGCGCTGAAAGAAGCAACTTCTTCACCAACCGTGTTGTAAAACTATGGAATTCTTTAACCCAAAATGAGGTGGATGCAAAGAATTTGAACAATTTCAAACACAAACTTTCTCTGCTCCGGCATCTTCACATAAGCTGAAATTGAAAAACTGTATTTTCATTACAGAGAAGCCTGGTGCGCCACTCTTTGTCAGAAAAAATATTTGTAAATTTATTTTTGACTATGAATACCAAAAAGTATGTTCTTTTATATTGTTGCACGATTCTATTATATTGTTGCACTATTATTTTGTTCTATTCAGTTTTTTGAAAATGTAATAAATGAAAATGGTCCAAGTAGGGTCGATTGTATTTTGCAATGTAATAAAATGTGCAAAAAACCTTTCCAGTGTTATTTCCGACTCATTCATTTTATCAATAAAGTTTTCTATTTTTCTTTATTTCTTGCTTTTTATCAAAAGTTTTAAATTTTTTTTCTAAAAATTTTTTTTTTAAATACCTTGCTTTTGTTTCTCGCTCATTTGTATCTTACTAACTAAAAAATGGAATTAGTAAAATTTTAGTTGTAATTATCCAAGCTGGTTTTAGAATAACAATACTATGAAAAATAATTTAAAGCTATCTTACAAACAGAAAACAATATGTAAATAATGCCCAATCTGGAGTGTTAAATGTCGTATGTGGAATTCCGCAAGGATCGATTCTTGGTCCACTTCTTTTTTTAATATATATAAATGATTTCTGTAATGCATCCTTAAAACTTAATTCAGTTATGTTTGCAGATTACACGAATTTATTTCTTACCAACAACGATATCAAGAAATTATATGCGGTCATGAATATTGAACTAAATAAAGTAAATAACTGGTTTAAGGCTAAGAAACTCTCACTTAATACCGATAAAATAAACTATATACTTTTTCATAAAAAAACACAAGAAGAAAACCTTCCTCTCAAGTTGCCGAACCTATTTATAAATGATAAATTAATTAAAAAGCAATCCAATATAAAGTTCTTGGGAATCGTTGTTGATGAAAAATTATCCTCGCTTCCTCATATAATATATATCCAGTCAAAAATTACCAAAATCATGGGTTTAATGTATCGAGTTCACTCGTACATTAATACAAATAGTCTTAAATTAATCTACTTTGGGCTAATTCACAGCCTCATCAGCTATGCAAACATTTCATGGGCAAGTACTCAAACAGCAAAGCTTAAGAAACTTTATAGTTTTCAGAAACATGCCTGTAGAATCATTTACTTTAAAAATAGGCGGGAACACGCTAATCCCTTGATGAAAGATATGAAAATGATGAATGTATTTGAAATAAATATCTACCAGCATTTAATTTTCATGTATCGTTACAATCACAATATCTCTCCTATAAGCTTTAATAATAAGTTTGAGTTAAATAAAAATGATAACTATAATCTTAGAGCGAATATGTTGAACACATATAAACTGCCAAGGATAATAAATAAATATTCAAAATACAGCATTTTATATAGAGGTCCAAAGGTATGGAATATTTTTCAGAAAGAGTTCAAAGGTACGGTGAGTTCGTTAAGTTCATTCAAGTTTTTAACAAAAAAAGAAATCTTTAAAACCGGTGAAACATTTTTTGTTAATAATGCTTTGGATAGATTTTCTTAATAAGTTTTTGTTTTGTTTCTACATTTTTTTGGCAATTTTTATTAGCGGATTACGCATTTTGTTATGATATTTTATTGACATTTTTATTTTGTATGTCATATTACGATATTTTAATTAAATCTTGTTAAAGGGGTTCTATGAAAAGATTGCGATGACGTTCTGTCATCCTCATCTTCTTTGAGTCCCGATCTGTTTTACTTATTTTGTTAAATTTTATATTATGTAGTAGAATCTGTAAAATTCTTATGTTATGTAAACAGAGAAAAAAAAAAAAAGAAAAAAAAAAAAAGAAATTATATTCAACCATTCATAATAATCAAAAATCAATTCATTTACAGTATTCCCAGTAGCGTAGGTAGGTTTTTGAATGTTTGAAATAACCATTTTATAAACAACAAGAATATTTCAAATTTTTTTACGTTCATACGTATGACGAAATGATTCTTTAAATCTTAGTTCTCCCTGCCCCGAACTTGAGAGCAACAAGTTGATGAAATATTTTTTGTACTTTTTTCAACTAGACTTATATTCATCGAAAAATTTTAAATTTAATAGTAAAATATTTTAGTGTTCACAAATTATGACCATATAAAGTTTAAAACTCATCAACTTGTTGCTCTCACGTTTGGAGCAGGAGAGGGGCTAAGATTTTAAGGTTTTTTGTTCCCATTCTCCTATCACTTTAATTTATTTTTTAAATCTTTTTGTCATACATATACAAAACATAAAAAAATCTTTTTGTCATACATACACAGAACGTAAAAAACTTTGGAATTTTCTTGTTGTTTATAAGTTGGTTGTTTCAAACATTTAAAAACCTTCTACGCCAAAACAGTATTTCGTTACAGTAATACAATATTCTATATAAGAATATTGTATTACGGTAACTGCTTTGTTTGCATATTAATATGCTTTAAAATAGTTTGCAAATATGCTATAAAATTAAATTTTTTGAACTGATTGAAAAATTTAAGTAGTAGGGGGCCATCCTTAAAAAACGTCATCCAAATAAGGGGGGAGGGGGTCGGGTTAAAAAGGATAAAAAAGGATAAGAGGAGGGGGGGGGGAGGTTGTCAGAAAAGGGCGTCACTTTATAGATTTTTTATCTTGGTATAATTAACACGGAAAACTACGTAAACATGTGTTTTTGAGAAGATAATGTATGAGAATATTTTTAATTTTATTTTTCAAAGGTGTAGCAGCAGATTCAAACATCACAGCAAGATGAAATAAATTTTTTTGGAGTTAAAAATAGGGAGGGGGTCAGGATATTATGACTTTCTTTTCCAGGGGGTATAGGGAAAAAGGACAACCGGTGACAAAGGGGGGAGGGGTCAAAAGTTGGCTAAAAAATAGTGACGTCCTTTATGGATGGCCCCTAGTAACTTAACTTATTTTGTTATATTGAAAATTGAATTTATAAAAATATTTTTCAACTAATTTACAGCATATAAAAATATTTTTCAACTAATATTTTTGTATAAAATTACAGAACTTTTCTTTTTTTTTAGCAATATTATGGCGTTATTTAAAACGATCAATTTTGAATTTCTAAAACTATCTGAATGGTTAAATGTAGATAAAAAGTCTCTGATTTAACTAAAACTAAATATATTTAGTTAATATAATAAACTATAATATAAATATTTTATCGCATTTATACAAAGGATATAATTACTGAAACTTATTGGCGATCAGATTGTAAAAAGTAAATGTTCAATGAAATTCTTTAAGAATATATCATTTGAAAAGATCACATAAAAATAGGTTTTAAAACCTTTCTCGGATCAATCATGCTTAAAATACATATATTTTTTGTTTATAATCCTAATTATACAAGGATTGCTTAGTGCAGCACCAATAAAAACAAAAATGTTATTCAACAAACGAATTCGATGTCACTCTGTTAGGGTAGAGCGGACCATATAGGGACACTTAAGAAACAAGTACTAGTTGCGGGTAAACTAATCATAGTTAACTTGTTTATTATAAAGTTTCTAAAATTTATTGATATAAGAAAACGAAAAAATGAAACAAAAAACTTTTTTAGAAAATTTTTTTACATTTTACAAGTGAGTAGGGCAAAAACGGGACAGTTAAAAAGCAGCAAAACTTATTAATTGTAAAGCTTTAAAAGTAATAAAAAATAAAGGCTGTTTATCATTTAATCAGGTTTTTTTTTTTAATTTATTTCGTCACTTGACACATTTTACAATGTTAACCTTACATTCAAACAAATTTATACAATTGCAAGCTGATTGGGGCAAGTAGAAGACAAAATGTCTTATCATCAAGCCCCTTCGTGAAAATAGAAAAAAATAAAATAAAATTTTACAACTTCCAATAATATATAAAAGAGTGAAATCAAAAAAAGTTTAAAAAAATAAATTAAAAGGTTTAAAAAAATAAAAAAGTTTGAAAAAATAATTTACAAATCGATACATATGCGTATACATATCCAATAAACTTCATAATATATATTTAAATATACAAAAGATATTTTGAATTTAAAAAGATTCTGAACATTTTATAGATTTAAATTCATCTATTCATATTTTTTTTAAAAACAAAATTAAAACAGACAAACAAAATTTTAAAAACAAAATTAAAACAGACAAACAAAAAGAAACAAGAAGAGTATATATATATAAATATACAAGAAATATATATATGTATATATATATATATATATATATATATATATATATATATATATATATATATATATATATATATATATATATATATATATATATATATATATTTAATTAAAATAATGAAAGAATGTACGTATTGTTTAAACTTTGTAAGTGTTAATTAAATAACGGCTCGGCACTTTCGTATCTATCCATGCCCGAAACTAATCGACTTGCTTGCTTTTGTTTTGTATAAATAGTTTTTAGGAAAGATAAATGATTGTTTGCCCAGGCAATATTACAATAGTTAATATGACTATGTATAAACGAAAAATATAAATTGTTTAAACATATTTTATTCAAAAGAGGTTTAGTCTTATATATTATCCCTAAAGTCTTTGAGACTTTGTTCTCACCTAGCTTTATTTGGCTTTTCCAATTTAAATGTTCGTCGAAAATTATTCCAAGCATTTTCATTGAAAAAACTCTTTTTATTTTAATATTGTTAATAGTTAGTTCTGGTAGTGTAAGTGGAAGGTTCTCGGATTTAGATGGTTTAGCAAACAAAATATATTTTATTTTTTCAATATTTAGTGAAAGTTTATTTGCTATAAACCACTCATTGAGATATGTTAGTTCTGTATTTACATTACAAAAAATATTTTTTAAATTTGAATCAGAAAAGAAAACATTAGTGTCGTCAGCAAAAATAATATAATTAAGTATTTTTATTGACAAATAAGTATCATTAATGTAAATTAAAAACAGTAAAGGTCCAAGCATTGATTCTTGAGGAACTCCACATCTTATTGACTCAAATGGGAGCATGTTAAATCAAATGGTACTAGTTGTTTGCGATTTTCTAAATAACATTGCAGCCACTTTAAGTAAGAGTGAGCTACTCCGTAATTACATAGTTTATTGATAAGAATCTTGTGGTTGACAGTATCAAATGCTTTAGATAGATCTAGAAATATTCCAAGTGTGTAACTATTGTTTTCAAAACCATTTAGAATTTGGTTCTCAAGATCAATTACTGCTCCGTGGAATTGTTTTTGCGAAAACCAAACTGTTTATGATAAAGAATGTTACTAGTTTTAAGATAATTGTACAGCCTGTTGTGCATAATACGCCGCTTTTGTATATTGGAATTATTTTTGCTAGTTTTAGTTGGTCAGGAAAAACGCCGTTTCTTAGAGAAAGATTAAAAATTATAAAAAGAGGTTTCTCAATAATATCAGAGACCGCTTTTACAACATCTGGATTAATTTCATCTAGACCCGCACTCTTATTTGTTTTCAACATACTAATTGCTAGCCGAAAATTCAACGTACGAACTGTTTTCAACATACTAATTGCTAGCCAAATATTCGGACATTAAACTCTCAAAAAAAGTAACATACCCAAATAAACTACATACCTATACACCAATACACCGCAAAAAATAAAAAAATAACAATTAAAAAAAAATTTTGAATTTTATTATAAAATACCTCCACCTTACCCTAACTTATACATTATTAAATTGGTAACTACAACTAAATTTAAAATTAAACAAAAAATATTAAAGATCATATAGATATATATATATAATCACAAAAAAAATATCCTGAAACTATTTGGCAACATTTTTGATGAGCTGGCTTATTAGCAATGTGTAAAGCAGAATCATATGTATCTATTCTAATTCTAAGTTCCTTTTCACTCTTTGCTAAAACTGCATTTCATCCTATTTTGAATGATACGTCTCTCATATAATTTCTTATTATCGTTGTTTACATAGAACATTATTGATAATCAAAGTTAAGTTATAAAAATAACAATTTCGTTGAATTTATTGCAAATATTGCTTTTCTAAATAAGGAAAATATTATTTTAGATTAAAAATGAAATCATCAAACTGTAAACAGTATCACGAAATAGTAGTAATATAGTTAATTATATAAATAAATTGCTGTCCCGATATGCCCCACAAAAGTCATTTTAGTGAAATTAACACTTTTCAAAATATTCAATTCTAGATATTTTAAAACCAGATTCTAAAAGAGGATAAAAAATATGAAAAATATAAACTTTTTATAAATAAAGTTAATTAGCAGTTGTTCAAGATAAAGCTTTTGTCGGTGCATCGTTTAAGAAAGTACGTAAGTTTTTCCCAAACTTACTGATGCATTTTGGTACTTTTAATGCTTTTCGATATTTCAAAATTTAAATTTTTTTACAATAATGATGCGCAATAGTTTGAAATATTTTGTCAAAAAAAAAAATTTGAAAAAAAGAAATTTTTAATTGAGATATAAGACTTTAGGCATAACTGTCCCGTTATGCCCCGCTCTACCCTACATAACGTAATATTGATTTTTTAAACTCGTATAATTCATGCTTTTTTTTTTTTTTTTTAAAAAAATCTCTTCTTTTTCGTTTAATTCTAGAGAACAAAAAAAAAGTCAAACCGCGTACGTACTCACCTTCTTTAACATCCCCTCCCTTTGTATGCATTCGTACTTTTTGATTAAACCCCCCCCTACCTCCCGCGTTTCTGCTTGCGTACTTTATGAAAGAACCCTTGCTATTATTATTTTAATGAGTTTTTTTTTCTGTATAAATGTCCTCAAATCGTGCTTTCCAGGAGAACCAATCCCCTTTTTGTACTCCTATTATATTATACAATATTAACTAACGTTTTGGTTGTTTTATAAATAAGAGCATGCGCACTGTACCTTTTATTAACTCATAGTTATAAAAAACATTTGAACATTGATAAGTGCATTTATAAAAATTCGAGTGACTTTTGATCTCAATATTTATGCGTATTAATTTAACTCGTATTAATATGTGTATTAATTTCAAAACTTTTGAAAGTTTATATCTATGGAAATGTTCATATCTATGGGAAAGTATTATGTGCTAGAAGCAATTCATTTGAGCCCAGCGCTAACCCACTATCATAGAAACAATTAAAATGTTCTTAGCAATAAGAATGCAGGTTTTTTCTCACAAATTATTTACACTTTATATAAACAAAACAAGCAAAGAAAACTAAGCAAATCATAAGCTAAGGAGAGAGGATGTGGATCATGCCATCACCTTATTAGGCAGCCAAGACTTTATGAAAGTCAATTTTTATACAAAACGTTTCTGAATAAAATTTTATTTCCCTTATATTTTTTTCCTATTTTTTCTTTTTGGCCTAGAATGAAAAACAGTGTACCAGTTGTCATAGAATTATTTTAAATGAGAAAAGATTTTAGGACTAATTTTTCTGCATTATCCATTTTAGGAATTCAAATCTCAGATTTGTTTGTCCTTATTATTTCTGGATTTAATTTATCTTTCTTAATTTCTTAAAACTCATGCTCAATCAGCCAAATAAAATATTTTAGATGTGACATAAAATATGCTAATGCGTCACTAATCAATTTCTCAACAGTCCCTAAATGTTCTAATATTTTGCAAGTCTCTGATTGTCCTAATATTTTTCAATAGTCTCTGATTCTTCTGATATTTTTCAACAGTCTCTGATTGTCCTGATATTTTTAAACAGTTCCTGATTGTCCTGATAAAGATGGCTATTATAGTTTTTGCTTTTTAGCTCGAGTGGTTCTTGCGAAAACACTGGGGTAGTAAAGGAAAAACATTTCAAAAAAAGTTGTATGTATGAAGATTTAGGAATTTAATTTCAACAACAACTACTACTAAATACACAAACACAACTAATATACAACTACAACCAATTTCAATGTTCCATAAAGTTCCTTTCACTGTACAGCTATTTGCTTAATAATATTTTACTGACAAACAGTATTATCTTTTTTATATTCTATATTCAAATGAACATAGTTTAACCGATCAGCAACACCTGTATAGCGCATTTTTTGCATTAGATCAAAAGCAACATCAAAAGATTTCATACAACTTTCGTTTTTAAATTCATAACTTATTTCTTTTAGATTTCTATCCAACAAATACTTCCCATATTTTGATTTTGTGAGATCAATGTAATACTTTAATTTTTCAATTGCATACTTTTGCTTAATAACTTCATCTAATTTTGATTCAACTTTTAAGTAAGCTCTCATAGCTTCATTAAGTTTAGGCTTGTTTTTTCTCCATTTCACTTCACTTATGATCCTGCGCACACTGTAGTATATTCCTGGAATTAATCCTATTCCTAAAAAAAGTGTACACAAAAGGGCTCTTCTCACTTCATTTCGATCGCCAAAACAATTTTGTTTGTTAAATTCTCCAAGCTTCATATATGCTCTATACAACTTAAACTTCACTGCAAATTCGTCTTGGTAATCTTTTTTAACAAAATCAAGATAATTTTTGTTCACAATATATTTTACAAATTCAGAGTAATTGTGTGAATCGCGGCAATTACAGCAACTGCATCGGTAGTATTTCGTATTTGGAATTTCATTGTCAATATTTAAATCTACCAACTTATCTCTTTGTTTATCAATTTTTTCAGAAAGTGTTCCTTGAAACGTAAAGAATTCTTCATAATTTTCAATTGATGGATAAAAACGTACGTCTTTTTGAATTTTCTTTGTTTCTACTTTTTCGTCTCCACTATCATAAAATATATTGTCTATAAAATACGTTGCATAATAGCGCGCAAGATAAACTTCCAATGCTTTCTCAAAGTTTTTAAGTTTTTCATCTTTCGTCGGTTTATTTTCTGCTTTTTTTCCTATTCTAATAAGTTCGACCATTTCTAATTCTTCTTTTTTGTTTTCTGTCTGTGTAATATCTTTGCTTTCGTCATCAGAACTAGTAATCATCATTTCAATAAGTTCTTCTTTCAGAGTTTTTGCTTGCTTTTTAAATCTTTTTTCGCGCATTCTTTTTTTTTCTCCAGTTGACAAATAGTTATGAAAAGCCAATCCTAACTCATAAACAGCATTCGTTGCTTGAAAAGCTGCTCCTACCCAATCATTAATTGCTTTGATATTGTATGCTGGTAATACGGCCATTTTCATTGACCCTTTAACATGTTCCTCGAGTTCTTTTCCGGTAATCATAGCTGCGGTCATTTGAAGTTGTTTAAAATTATCTCCAAAAATATCATTAAGTAACTTTTCTTCATGTGGTTCAGGATATACAACCTCAACTACGCCATCACTGACAGCTTTTTTTGCAAGTTCTAATATTTTTTCATTCTCAGCTTTACTCATATTGTGTAGCGTTGATACTATTGTTACGCTATTGATATTCTTTTAATAAAAGACTAAATCTAAAGAATTCTATAATGTGAAACAAATATATTTAGTAGTGTTGTTTCTTAAAAGTGACAAGGTATATAATAAATATCCAATTATCATAATAAATATCTCAAATAACCATGTTATTTTAGAACAACCATGTTATTTCGAAAAACAAATAATAAAACAAGTTCAACGTTAAATTTCAACGTTAAAGTTCAACGTAAAAATGTACCCAATTACACTTAAATCTTGTCTTATTGCTTTTATTTCTGTTATCTTTTTTGGCTATCTTTTCAAATATTTCATTTTTATCGTTTTGTTACGTATTTAAAATAAACGTTTAAATCCGCATTGTTTAACAACGCGCAACATTATTCGAAATTCATGCTCAAACAGCCAATAAAACATCTTTAATACAACATTAAAAATGTTAATACCTCAGAATGAAAAAAATTATTATCATATTTTCTCGCCCTCAGCAAACCTCTCAAAGAGTCTTTAAGTGCCTTGCAAAAAGTGTTAGAAAAATGAGGTTTGCAAAAAGTGTTAAAAAAATAAACTTTAAAATTAATTCTAATATTATTAAAATCACATCTATACAAATTTTGTGTTTAAAAAGTTAGTTCAATGTTTAAAAAGATAGTTATAAATAAATTATTATAGAAATTTATTAAATATTGATAAATATTTATGATGCATTAACAATTTATAAGTGATAGATGAATTCCTAATTTAGCTAAAAAAATAAATAAAAACAAATAACATATTTTAAAAACCTTTTCTTTTGCATTTTAATATATATATATATATATATATATATATATATATATATATATATATATATATATATATATATATATATATATATATATATATATATATATATATATAAATATATATATAAATATATATATATATATATATATATATATATATATATATATATCACATATAAAGCAAACTAAACCAGTTTAATAAATCTGAAAACATTTTATAAAAAACATTCTGTAATTCATAAACTGCGATGTTCTCTCATTTTTATCTTTTTCGCATTTCTAAAACAAAAGTCAATTAATTATTAATTGATCAAAAAACACAAATAAAACTTTACAGCTCAATGGAAATCCCAACTAGTAACTATAAGTAACGATTGTGATAAAATTATGTTTTTGCTTGTATAAAACCTCCGTTGGAGATGTTTCCACGCCACAATTTTAATTTAAAAGATCCTAAATTTACGAAACGGTTACTCTGCGTCAGTTTTATAAGCGACTCTTAGTGGCGGATTAAGACTTCTTGGGGCCCGGGGCTATTTTTGTTTTTGAAGGCCTTTTTATGGGCCAGAGCCTAAAAATGACAAAAAAAAAAAAAAGGTCCACTAAAATTTTTTTCACGCTAAAACGTTGAAGCGAACAGACGCGTTTTAAAGAAAGAAAAAAGTTTTTAAAACATATAAACATTTAAATACATATCTTCTTATAAATCAATTCAGCATCCTTGTAAATCATTATGGCATTGACTCTTCAAGAAATAAAGAAAATGTTTAAAGAAACGTTTTGTGAGTTTAAAAAAGAAATGTTTAATGAGTTTATAAAAGAAACCGAAGCTATGTTTAAAAAACACGAACAAACAGTTCTAGACATAATCAGTGGAAATCTGAAAATTTTAAACGAAAGATTGGACAAGCTTGAGACCAATGCTAATGAAAATGTAATAAAAATCAAAAAAATTGAAAAAGAAATTGAAGAAATAAGCGATAGCATAAACTTTAACGAAAGCATTATTGATAAAAAAATCGAATACAATAGTAAACAACTAGAAAAGGAATTAATCGAAAACGAAATTTTAAAAGAAAAACATCGAAAACTTGAAGATCGTTCACGTAGAAATAATCTACGAATAGATGGATTATACGAAGACGAAAAAGAAACCTGGGGACAAACAGAAGAAAAAGTCCACTAATTTTTCAAACAAAAACTTGGTGTTGAAGACATTGAAATTGAGCGTGCCCATCGCACTGGACAAAAGAAAAATGGAAAACCTCGGACAATAGTCCTCAACCTTCAACGATATAAAGATAAAGTAAAAATACTGAAAGAACTACATCGAATAAAAGGAACAAACATTTTCGTTAACAAAGACTTTTCACTCGAAACCGTTGCCATCAGGAAAAAATTGTTTACTGACGTAAAACAAAGACGTTTAAACGGAGAGAATGTTGCGGTTCGGTATGATAAAATTATTTGTTTTAAAAATTCTTTTTATGATAACAATAGAAAAAGTAAACTAATTCACACTCTTAAAAAGAACTCTTTTAAACATATATAAAACAATCATGGCTGCATTAAATAATTTTGAATCTCTCGCGTTTAATTTTTTTGAAAAGGAATTTTTTTCCCAGGACGAAAACTCAGATCCCGACAATAATTTTTATTGTTAGACTTTTTCAGATTGTTTGTATATTTTTCCAAGCGAACTAGAAGAGTATCTTTTTAAGAATGTTATTGACAAAAATTCGAATCAAATTAGAATTCTCCACCTCAATATAAGAAGTCTAAATAGTAACTTTGAAAAACTTTTAAATTTAATAGAAGAAACGAAAAACCTTTTTAATATAATATGCTTAACAGCAGGGGCGGGTTTAGCTTTTTAAAGAGGTTAGTCAAAAAAGTCGGTTGCGGATTTTACCGCCCCCTCCCCACGAAAAGACGGGGGGGGGGGTAAAGATGAATTACAAAAAAAAGTACCAACCCCATTTGTTTGATAAATAAGTTATTTGCCAAGCCTTCAAAAAAGCGGCTCGAATGGGGTTGCATATTTAAAAAATAGACACAACAAACTAAGTAAAAACAGACTACTATAATATTATTAAATTACAAGTTTAATACACAGTATGATTAATTTATAATAAAATATTAAAACATTTTTTCTAGGTATGTAGTTTTTTAATTCAAATAGTACAAAGTGAAAAGTGCTCTGCTTTTTACAAGTTATTATACGATCAAATGATGCTTTGCACTTGAAGATATAGTTAAAGATATAGCGATATTAATATATATATATATATATATATATATATATATATATATATATATATATATATATATTTATATATATACATATATATATAGTATTAAAACTAGCAAGGATCCATTAAATCTACAAAAATAAAATATTGTCTGTGGTATTAAAATATTTTATGGGCATCATTATTGTGTATAATTGCAACATACATAAATAATACACCTGTATGGAATATAACAAATCATTAATTTAATAGCCAAGGTTTGCATAGTTAAAGGACTTGCAAATAGAATAACAACTTTGTAAAAGTAAACAACTGCAATAACATTAATACCATAATTATAAAAAAATTATAATGTAATTTATTAGTATGACTATCATACTATGAGAAATGCAATAACACAAAAGCAATAATATGATAACTAACCATAAAAACCAATAAAAAGCAATAATATGATAGCTAACCATAAAAACCCATTTTTTTATTTTATTCCATTGATAGATATGTTATATAATGTTAAACAATTGTAATATTAATGTTCGTAAACAAAATTATGCTTACAGTTAATGTGTTACATGTGTTTATTTTCTCATTCTGTTGACTAATGATCAATAAAGTAAACTTCAAATAATGAAAGCTTACTAAATTAAAACCATATTTCAACTCAAATAACCACACATGGTAGAATCTCAAGGTAGAGCTGGAAAAAAAAAAAAGCATATAAAAGACAATGTATATAATGCTCTTAATTAAAATATCAAAGATGCAGTACATAATGGTACCAGTTTTGATTAACAATTGACAGGTAAAACTAAAGATAATTAGAGAAAAAAAGAATACAATAAAAGTTAGACATGTTTAAATTTATAAAGATAATAAAACCTCATGAAAAATAAAATAACAACTAAAATAAAATAAATAATTCTTTTAAATAAATAAAACAATAAAAAATAAAATAATTACATTTTTTAATTTAAAAATTATACAAACTTTCTATTTGAAGAAGATCTTAAAAATACTGAATAAAGATTTGTATATACAGTGTATATACAAACCTTTATTCAGTATCTAATTTACAATGTAAAAAACACATAAATTTTTCCCTAACATCATAGGAATTGTCTATAAATCTAATTACTAAAGACAATTATTCCAGTCAGAAGCTTCATCAGCAATAACTGAAAAAAAATTGATTTTCTTTTATTTCAGAAATCAAAATATTTTGGATGTACTTTCCACAACAGCTTATTAATTCATTCTGTGAGGAATTAGAAATATAAGATGCATTCTTTGCACAGCTGTTAAGATAAAGTTCAAGAATTTAAAAAGTTCAATAAAATTACCTACTCCACCCACTAAAGAATATTTGCCAATGACCATCACAATGACCACTGAAAGCTATATTAAGTTGACTTAAGAAAATGATTTTCTCACAAAACAACTTCTTACAAGTTAAAGCAATCTCCTTTTCATATTCTTTATTAAAATATCTATATTTTAAATACTTCCATTCATAGTATTTAAAACTGCAGAAAATATGGTCCAGGCATTATAATGTAGAATTTGTACTGCGTGATGATGTTCATAAATATTTCAGCTGAGTGATATTTATAATTATTCCCATTTTTCCAATGGTAATGTCTATTAAAAGTGCTCACAGCATCTGGCCTATATTTGAATGACTGAGAATACAAATTTTTAAATCTAGAAGCTTTTGAAGGGTATTTATATCTAAACAAAACACAACACAAACAAAATGCTCCATCTTCAGAAGGTGAATATCTAAGCCATGAAAATTGTTTTAATGATAAAAGTTTTTAAAGATTGCCCATTTGTTTTTGGAAAAGAAGTTTCATCAGGAACAAAAACATTTTGAATCAAATTTTATATTTGTAAATCTTTCAAAGTAGAAGCCTTTGAACGAAACAACAAATTGTTAATTTGTTGTTTCGATATCTGATGATGAACATGGAATGCAAGGTTCAATATTAAGATTAAACATAAATTTATATTTTAGGAGAGAACTGTTCTATAGTAACACTAAACTCTTGTAGAACACACAGTTGAAAGAGCAAGAACACAAAGAAACACAGACCATAAAAATTCTTTACACATATGAAATGATTTTTCCTTAACAAGGTCATTAATTTTCCTGGGTCTATAAAATGTGTGGGTACAGACGCTGCTAACAAATTATCAATTGATGAAAACTCATTTGGATACATTGAGCACAAGCTTACAAACAAGGATGATTACTGTAAAAAGAGGCATTTAAATATAAATCAATTGCTGTCAGTATTCTTAAATCCATTGCCAGACTATTATCACCACACAGATAAATCCAAAATGAGCTAAATAAGCAATTGTCAGTTGATTTTGCTAAATCAGATCTGATCAGATCTGTAGCAGAGCTGTAACTAATCCGAGCTGTAACTGATCACTGAAACTGATCAGAGCTGAAACATATCTGATCAGATCTGTATTACAGACTGTAAAAAGGGCAATTAAAATTTTTCAAAGTAAAAAAAATTCTACAATAAGCTCAATGGAAAATAAAATTGAATTTAATCATTTATTTACAATAAATCAATTTGGTAAAAAGTTGAACCATTTAGATCAAGGCAAAAAATGTATTTCATAATATTATTACTATATAAATCTACATCCCCAAATGAACGAACGCAGAGATAATATGTTTACAAATTTTAAATGTAATCTTTTATTTTAATTGTTAGGATAAATAGAGTAAATCTTACTTCACCGCCTAGTTGTTCTTGACTCCTGAGGAATGTCGTGCTCTACTCTTTATTGACTTATGAACAGTCAACAACTGATAAAAATCTGACTTATGAAGGAGATAAATCTTTACTGACAATTCTGAATAAAGAGTTTGTAAATTTTCAATAAATCCATTTTCAAGCAAATACCTTACAGATTGTAAATGCATGCCATATCAAAAATTATTTAAAAGTTATTTAAAATATTCAAAGAATTATTGGAGAGTTTCTAAAACGCCGAATTCTAAAACGCCGAAAAGCCAAAATGCCGAAAAACCATCTTGGAATAACAGAATAAAAAACGGAATGCGAGCAAAGAACAACCGGTAGTCAACCCCCATTATTAGTCAACAGCATTATTAGTTTAATGTTTTGAATTTTATAAAATTCAAAACATGTAAAATTAAAAAATATAATGTAGCAATAAGTTTTGTATTGCTATGCCATCTATGTGTTGTATACCAAAATAATAGTGGCCTGCAACAATAAAGTAAGTTTAGCGGAAGCTGCACAATAAGGGGAAAGCCTGTCACTAATGCCAAACATGCACAGTAAGATAAAAATCTGTTATCACAACAATAGGAAATAGTAAAATTTTCGTTGTTTTTCTTTCTATTTGTTTCTTTATTTTGTGTTATCTAACACAGATTAAAGATTAATTAATCTTTAATCTGTGTTAGTTAACAAATATTAAGACATTAAACTTTAATGTTTTAATAGTATGGTTGACCCATCAGTTTGACAAACCTCAAGTACTTTTAACAGCCATACTTTCCTTTTATAAGCTAAAACGATTGCTAAACATATTTATTTTATTGAAAGTAAATATAGAGTAGTTAGTTTAGCAACAAAATTCAATAAAGCTTGTTGAAGAAACTTCAATGAAGTCTTAATAAGTATTCTAATTTGTTTTTTTGCTTGTTTGTTTATGTTTAGAAAAATGACAAGGAATGCAAGCATTGGGAGAAGCTTTGAGCTTTGCAAAGTGCTGTATATGAAGGAAGGTACCTAAAGGTATGTTCTATTCAAATTATTATTGTAAAACTGTCTAGTGAGAAGAGAGTTCGTTACTGTATAGAAAAAAAAGAATTAGTATATGAAGTTTAATAATTTGTTAAAATTGGAAAATAAACTTCTAGGCATGAATTTATTATAAACAGAACAGAAAATTTATGGAACACATTGCCATTGGAAGTTGTCAAGTAAACAAATGTAAACAGTTTCAAGAGAAAATTAGACAAATATTTAGTATCAAAAAAGTTAACTTAAAAATTATTTTTTGTTTAAACTATTCATCTTTTGCATTATATTATTGAAAGTTATATTTTGTTATATATAAGTTATATTGCAGTATATTTTCAAAAGCTGTCAAATTAAATTTCTAACTCACTTGCTGTTAACGCAGCTACAGTTTGACTACTACTATGACTATTATATATTTTTAAATGTTAGCATCAGTTTTTTCAGTAATTTTTACTATTTTGTTAATAATGCTAATATATATATATATATATATATATATATATATATATATATATATATATATATATATATATATATATATATATATATATATATATATATTATATATATATATATCTATATACATATATATATATATATATATGAAAGATTTGTGAAATTTAACTACTCCTTTATTAGTTTTTGATTCTGAAATTAAGTAATTTCTAATCCGCATAGTTTCCAGTGGATTAATATTTTTCTTAGAATGCAAAACTTTCATTAGTTCTCTGAATTGTGACACTATTTTTGCATAACATTGCAAAGTCTTCACTTGTTACACATACAAGTTTTTATTTATGTTTTTAAATAAATTTAATCTGGAGTTGATAAGATTATGGCAGTGTTTTTAAATTGTTAATTAGAATGTAGTTTTCTGAGAAAAGATAAAATAAATTGACCTATATCTTAATCAATTTTAATATGAAGCTAATAGAATAGTGTAAACTTTTTTTATGTTTTTTTGGAAATCATAATAAGATGTAGATTTTATTAAATTTTTAAGATGTAGATGATAATTTTTAGATAGATTAGAACATTTACAAAAATTTTCCCAAATAAATATGACAGTTTTTACCATAACAATTTAATTTATGTATGCCTTTAATGTGTATTTGTTTTTACTAAGTATTTAATATTATTTTTATTACCTTTATTGTTATTTTTTTACTTAAATTTATCAACAAAAAAAATTACCAATTTTTTTCTGAATTATATTTTGTATCTTTGAATGAATCTCAAAATTGAAAATTATGAAAAAGAACATTTCTTTCTCAAAATTCAAATTTATGGCCAACCAACAAGAAAGATCTTTGTTTTATGAGCAGAAATATTCCCTTCAACATTTAGAAAGTTTCAGACACCAATTTCTATTTGTGTTTCAAAATGACCACAACTATGCATTGCAAATAATACCTGTTGATCAATCTTATTCTAATACAATCAATGATAAAACATCAACAGCTTATTTAAATAAAAATGCGAGCCTTAAAGATCAAAATGTAATTGAGGTTAATATGCATAATGAAACTTCTGACAAAGTTTTTATTCAACTTTCCATGACATCAGAAAAATCTGTGACATCAAAAAATTCAAAAGCAACATTGAACATAACTGCAGCAACTCCTGCCATAACTAAAAAAACAGAGACACTTACCTTTAATGAAGTTCTGACTCTATTACAAAATGCTACTTATTTTAATAATGGAGAAGAAACTATACCTGTTCGTCCCAAAGCAGGAGAAATTTATGGGTTTACAATTTCCAGTGACAAAACATTAAAAAAGCATTTGCCAGCAGATGGCTATATGTGGAGGAACAAAAAAAGTTGTGCATTAGGAAATGGTTTAATCACTAAGACATATTTTTACGCAAGAGTTGGTAAAACATATACTAACAATTTTGAAAAGCATGAATATTTGTTGCAAAATGGAAAAAAAGCATTGATTCATTACTAGGGCAATGAAAAATCATATGTTGATAGATGTCATGGAAATTCAACAAAATCAAAATCTTTTTTTTACAGATCATCGCATTATGTTTTTGATCAAGTTTTGGCTCAAGGGAAAAATAAACCCATGGATGCATATAGGAGCCTTTTATCAAATGACCCAGGTGGTCATATTTCAACTTCTATTATTCCAAGAAATCCTAAACAGGTTGCAAATATTATGACAAGAAATGCTGAAAAAAATAATTTTCATAATAAGGATGAGGTTTGGAATAGTCATCTTGTTGCGTATTCCATTCATCCATTTGTTCAAAAAATAGAAAGCTACCCAGACATCTGTATTGTTATGTGTTGTGAAAAAATTGTTACACAAATGGAAGAAATGTTAGAATTACTACCTTGTAAAGAAATTACACTTCACTATGACACAACTTTCAATTTAGGAAATTATTATTTGTCATGCTTAGCTTATCGACACGTTTGTTTGGAAAGAAAAAGGAATAAATACTTATATTCTTCGCCTACTGTTCCTTTTGCATTTTTTATACATGAAAAAAGGTTAGCACAAAATCACAAATACTTTTTTCAAACATTAAAAGAAAATGTTTGCGGAAAAAATTTTAATAAATCCAGGAAGTTATTCATTTCTGATCGTGAGTTTGATGGCTCCCATTATTTTGATAATACAAAAAGTTTGGTATGTTGGAACCATTTATTGCAAAATGTAAAGGAATGGATGGGAAAGAATGGTAAATTTTCATCATCAGAGTATGATGAAGCTGTAAAAGCCATGAAATACATTCTTCGATCAAATTCTGTTTTTGAATATGAATCAAGACTTAAAAGTCTAACGAAAGGAAATATCAACCCTTGGAATGATCAAAAATTTCAAAAAAACTACATTCAATACATGCACTCTGATGTTATTTCTCGTGCTGCTGCATTTGTTTTAGCAGAAGAAGGGATAAAGTGCCCAAACTTTGGTGTTACCAATAATGCGTCAGAGTCTTTAAATAAAGTTATTAAGGATCTTATTGACAACAAAATAACAAAAATGGACTCTTGCATTTTAGCTATGAATTATCTCAGTGCCTATTTTCACAGAGAAGTTGAAAAGGGATACTATAATGTTGGTTTGTATCAGTTAAGTGATGAGTTTGCCTTTATGTTAAGATCAACAGATGAACTTAGCGCTAATCAAATCATCCTACCAGATGACATAGTAAAGCATATAAAAGAAACTGAAATACATTACAAAGATCATAACAATATTTCTTCTCCTTATGCTTCTATAGAGATGTTAGTTGAAAAACCAGTTAAAAGTGATCTTCCAAAACTTGTTTATTCAATATCCTCATTAGCAAAGGATATATTAAATAAAAACGGAGTTGTAATTGTTCCCCAAAATCGAAGTTGGTCAGTGAAAGAATCAGAAACAATTATTCATTCTGTAAATTTGAACCCACCTGCACATTGTACTTGTGGTGCCTCGAAAAAATGTGTTCACATTTTAGCAGTTCAATATCTCTCTGGAAATGTAAATAGTTTAGAACACTTTGAAGGGAAAAAAAGAAACTTAACTTCACTTATACAAAAAAATAGGCTTAAAGTTGAGAGAAAATCAGGCAAAAAAAACCCAAGGAAATGTGATATTGATTCGAATTTAAAAACATTGAATTTTTGTGAACTTGCAGTTCCAAAAAATGAAAGTTTCAGTATAAAGCAGAATGAGCAATCTACTGTGCCTGAAATAAAATATCCTATTCCAAGAGGACTTCAATGGGGTGTTGGTTTGGTTTTAAACAGTTGCACAATTGATAACACTTTAACAATGTTGAAGTTGCGTTGCCATGCAGATAAGTACTTTTTAAATCGCCTTGGTACTTCAGAAGCAGAAATAGAGCTTAAAAAAGCAATGAGATATTTAAATAATGATGATGACAATTATGGTAAAGAAATCTGGGCATGCTTTTTAAAAAGTAAAATACAAATTACAAGCTCACCTTGTTTTAACTTATATGGATCATCTAAAACATTTTTTTTCAACCACTTTAAAGAAGCATTTACATTCGAGAGTGTTGGAAAATGTTTTACATGTTTAAATAGTTCTTTTCATCCTTTTGATTTTATAGAACTGCCTCCAAACCATGACCCAACAGATTATTTGCTAGGTTATTTGAAAGATAAAAGATTGCTTCTAAATTGTTTAGTTTGTGGCAATAAAGAATTAAATCACTGTGGCACGACATTAAAATCTCAAAATACTTGGATGATTGTGATTGAGTGTGATATTCCTAACATTTCAATTTCTTCGCTGATGAATTTGCCAAAAAAAATTTTAATTGAAAAATGTTACTTTTCCTTGGCATGCATAACTCTTGGACTTAATGCTCACTTTACATCTTTGCACTACATAAGAGATCAATGGTTTTTTTATGATGGTATGCAAAAAAATGGAAAACTAACCAAGATGATACCATATAATTGGCAAAATAAAGTTGCAAACCATGTCATTTATCTTATTGATTAATGCTTTTTGAACTGATATGAATTGCACTGTAAAGTTTTAAGATTTTAGATTCATTTTTACTATATAGTGATAATATTATAACTAACACGATATATTTATGTTTTATAATAAAAAAGTTGTGTTTTTTTATTTATTAGAGTAATTTCTGTTATTTATATATAGCTTTTGAAACACTTACAGTGAGTTTGCGAATAATTTGAAAGAAGTTTTAGTTAAAATTTTCCTTGTGTTAGATATTTTTTTATACCCATTTGTTTTCATATAGTATTTAGTTTTAAATACTTTTAGTAATAGTAGAAAAGAAAATGTTTTTAAAGTTGTTGCTTTTTTTATCAATAAATCTGGTATAATTGGTATTGTTTTGTTTTGCATCATAATACAAATTTTCATAAAATAGTTATATATTGTTATATATTTTCATGTTATGTAAAAATTCTTTAACATAGATAGATTTATGTAACATAGACACCCGAAAATTGCGATATAGGTTGACATCTATTTCAAATGATATCAAAAATTAACTTTGAATATGGGTGTATGTAAAAACACTGGCAACCAGCTTGTATGCCAATATATAAAAGTCTCATTGACCCATGTTTCAGGTAAACAGCTTATAAGGTTTTTCTTTTTTATTGATAAATTCTAAAAAATAAATTATTTTTTAAAATGTATTTTAGTGTATGCTGATGTAGCTTCTAAAATGTGAGAGGGCAAGGAAATTAGACGTTACAGTACTTTTCACAAACTAATCTGGCTTTAGTCTATATACTACAAGAAGTAATAAGAAAAATCGATTTCAGAAGATTACCAATCCTTTCTTCCTGGCATCTTTCAAAAACTCTTAAAAGTGAATTTGGCATTGACAGGTTATATACTTTTTTTGTTGCTGGTACATAAGATATTTGTCATTTTTAAAATATAGACAACCCAATACTTTTCTTATTTTATATATACTGTGGGTGGGTGAAATAAAAACATTACTTAAGAAGACTTTTTACTCATTTATTCAAAAGTGTTAATTTATAAGGCATAAATTTGGCAGTGATTTTTATTTGACAATTGCTGTTTCAAATTTTTTTAAAACTCAATCACTTCATATTCAATCCAATTTATTTAGCCTTATTATTAAATATTATGAAATATTTATTTATCTGTAGATACTAAATGGCGATAATTATGTTATATCAGCAAAACGAGTAATGAACAGTTTTAGTCTTCAACGGTTGAAATTACTCAGCAAACATGAATTCATTGAAGAAACTGATTGTCGTTGCTCTAGCATAAAGATCGTTTCACGATCGACCTGATAAAAGATGAAATTACTTATATATGTGATTAATTAAAAAAAGACAATTAGTTTGTAAATAATCAGGTGAATGGTAGCCTTTATTATATGGCTGGTTGTGTTCAGCACAGGATGTTGTGCATAGTTAATGTAACAATATCAGTTTTTCAGTTCCAAAATTAAAAATTATGTTTCACATAGTAAATTGGGTTTTCTTACTCTTTTGCATTTTATTCGTTTTTGTTATATATTATTTAACAGTGCTCCAAAATATGAAAAAACGTTTTTATTTGTAATTTTAAAGAAACTCTTTTTTTATTCCTACACTTGACATCATCAATTAATTTAGAAAGTAACAGTATCGGTGCTAAATAATTATTTCTCTAATAACTAACTTTTAAAAAAAAGTTTTAAAATTTAAAAATTTATTACGGTCTATGTGGGTACCGCCAATATTTTTTTAGTTCGCATTTTATATTTGCTATTACTACTAAAATTTTTAAGTTTTTATAAATAATGGAGCTTTAAAATATATTTATTAATTACACAGGTCTGCAAATTAAAACTTTTTTTTTTTTTGGAATGGGTGAATTATATGTATTTTGGTATGCTGATTTCAATAATACCATCCATTTCGACCCATTACGTAAGGATTTTCCGCTAAGTCGAAAATAAAATATGGGCAAAGCCCGCCTTACACTACTATTTTAGACAATAATCATAAGAAGAAAAAAAATGGTAAAACTATGCAAATTTGGTTCATTTTAAATCATAAAATAATTTGTATACATTATATACAACTATAAAGCTTTATAAAATCTAGTTTTTTTAGTTTCGAAGCTTCGTTTAGAGCTTTTTCTTTTGTGGGATGTTACATTTTCCCTATGCAGCATCCAGCAGTAGTCGCCCATCATATTTGTATCCCATCGACCTTGATGCCTTCTCTCCATTTCTTTTATATCTTGGTGAAACCTCTCACCTTGCTCTTCACTAACTGCACCAAGATTTTCCGGGAAGTAATCCAAATGGGAGTTCAAAAAAATGGAGTTTTGAACTCATTGAGCATCCCAGATTTTTAGAATTGCACAACATATTTTCTACGATATTTTTCAAGTCCGAGTCTTTCTGATTCCCTAGAAAATTTGTTACTACGTCTTTAAAAGAATTCCATGCTGACCTCTCAACATAGTTCACCATATTTTCAAAGTTGTTATCTTTCATTAGCTCACGAATGTCAGGACCAACAAAAGCTCCCTCTTTCAGCTTTGCTTCAGACAGACCAGGAAACTTGCTTGAAAAAAATTTAAATGTCTCACCATCTTTTAGCAATGCCTTCACAAACTGCTTCATCATGCCAAGTTTGATATGGAGTGGTGGTAGAAGGACCTTTTTAGGATCAACCAAAGATTCAAAGTGCACGTTTTCATCTCCGATCTTCAATGTTCTTTTTGGCCACACTTTTTGCTTCCAGTGTTTAGTTTTAGCACGACTATCCCATTAACAAAGAAAAAAGGGTAATTTTTTGTAACCACCTTGCTGTCCAAGTATCATAGAAATTACTTTAAGATCCCCACAAACTGTCCACTCGAATTCTTTGTACTTTAATTAATCCAAGATCAATCCCAAGTTACAATAAGTTGCCTTCAAATGCACTGAGTGACCAACGGGTATTGATGCGTACTTATTCTTGTTGTGAAGTAAAAAAGCTTTTATTCTTCTTTTTGAAGAATCAATAATCTGTCTCCAACTTTCAGCCATATGTTGAACTTTGAACATGGATATTAACCCATTGTTATCGGAACAATAGACCATCTCACCATATTGAGGAAAATAAGGGCTCAAAATATTTATTTTGCAGATATGTTTTGAATAGCAGATTGTTTTGAGAGTCCTAAATCTCGGATCAGGTTATTTAATTCAGCTTGAAAAAAATGTTGAGGACTACTGTAGTCGCCTAACTGAAACTCATCACAAGAACTTTCTTCTGATTCACTTTCTAATGATGGTAAATCATCTAGACTTTGGGGTGCTTGTGGTGTAGGAATGCCAGGTCCGTGAGGGACTGGGTGGAGTGTCGATTCCATGTTTGGATAAAAAATTTATTTTTTATTTTTGGTACTATACCCCTGCACATAACACGAACAAAAGTAGCAGTCATCGCTGTGGTTTCGAGGCTCTCTCCAGATTATGGGTACACCAAAACGAAAAGATTTAACTTTACCTTTTGACCACATTCTAAGTTCTTCAACGCACCCTGAACAAACTCCATGCGGAGCCCAAAATTTGTCCTGATTGCCTATCTTCACACCAAGATACACAAGTACACATTTTTAACAAATTCAGTAATATTTCATTGTTGTTTTGTATATATCGGGATTTTCCATACTTACTATGGAAAATCCCGATATATATATGGTTCAACGCTTACTAATATTATCTTCATGAGTTACTAAATATTTTGTTTTAGCCTACGAAACATAAAATTATCTTATAATAAGTTAATAAATAAAATAATAAATATTTTGGCAATAAACCCCGTTTTGCGCCCTAAAATAAACAATCCCACAGCATTTTGCGTTTTTTAGAAAAACCTTACATGATGGAATTTTTTTGATAACTTTTTCGAATTCAGCGACCTAAAATTTATAAGAATTAACTCTTTAATCTTAGAAAAAAAATATGTTGCAATTAATTGCCTGCGTATTTTAGAGATTACACGAGGCTTTATTCTATTTAATGAAATAATTGATGTGATTCAAACCCATATATATTTAAAACAAGGTATATTAAAAAACTCTTTCTAAAAAGTCTTTAACTCTTTAATGAGACCAAAAAAGCTAAAAGGTATATTTTGTTCTGTCATTTGCGATGTTTCAATGTTTTGGTCTGTTTAACATCGCTCACAAAAGCTTTGAATGCGGGAAAAGATTCGTAGAAGGCGCAAATTATTGGTAGAGATTCTCAAAGATATCTTTTGTCAATGTTGCTCAGTGTGCAAGGATTCATTCTTACATGAGGTTGAAGCCTACATAGAATATTTTCCAACCTCGTATAACAAGAAATATTATCATAAAAGATGTTCTCTGCTTAAGGACCAAGTTTGGTTAGAATTGTTGTAGTGTACCAGTAGTTTCTCTTACACAACAACAAGGGTTTTTATCTTTACACAGTTTTCTTGTGCAATTATTTATGAGAATTCGCTTGCTTTATGGTTCACCCTGGTCATAATGAATAACTCTAATTAAAAATTTTAGTTAATAATTTTTACGCAAAGTTTTTCGATAACACAACTAAATATAAAATTAGCAAAAAAGTTTCAAAATAATTTTATAACATTAATTTTTATTTCGTCTCTTTTTCTATTTTTATTCGCGAAAGTTTGAAAGGACAGAACCAAAAGCCAAATTTGGCTTTTGCCAAGTTTAAAAGGGCAGAAGTCCTTTTAAACTTTGCCTTTACAAATGCGCAATAAAAAATCCGGGGGGTATTTAACTTTTCGTTGTTTTTTTTGACGGTTACCGAAGTCTATTATTACGCCATTTTTTTCGGCATTTCGGCTTTTCGGCGTTTTAGAATTCGGCTTTTTAGGCGATCCCGAATTATTGTTAGAAAAGGCTTCTTTTAAATTAGTCAGGGGGCAATCATCATATATTTAATTCGACTAACTTGGCCTAAAGTTACGCTACCGAACGACAAAAATAAAACAATTTAAAGTACTTTACAAGTTTTTAAAATCTCGTCAGCCGAATAAAAGGGCCAGATAAGTCTCAAGATTTTTTTGACTAACTTGGCCTTAAGTTACGTTACCGAACAGTAAAAATAAAAAAAATTTAAAGGACTTCAATGATTTTTTAAAATCTCGTCAGCCGAATAAACGGGCCAGATAAGTCGCAAGATTTCTTGACTAACTTGGTCCGAAGTTACGCTACCGAAAAAAAAAATTACAAGCTATTGCGTGCGCATATACTTATCATAGTTTAATTGCTATTGCTGTTTAGACCAAAAAAATAGAGATTTTATTTAATTTCAAAAATCTCAAAAATATATAACATATTTCATTAGCCTGATCGTTGTTTAGTTTAGTAAAAAAGATGTTAGTCAATGCGCCTGACAAGACTAACCCTAAACCCGCCCCTGCTTAACAGAAACGTGGATTACATCAAAAGATCTAAATAGTCATTTTCAAATTCCGCATTTTAATATTATTTCTTTGGAGAGACAAATAAATCAACGAGGTGGTGGAGTACTAATTTATGCGCACGAAACACTTAGACTTGTTTTTAGAGGCAATTTGAGCATTTCTGATAGCGACCAAGAAGTCTTAACAATTGAAATTGAAAGCAACCAAACAAAAAACTTATTAATTAGCTGTTGTTATCGGCCACCTGCTGGCATGAGTGAAAACTTTAGCATGTTTTTGCATAACGTCATTAAAAAAGGCGATACCGAAAAGAAAAAAAATATTTTGCTTGGGGATTTTAATATGAATTGCTTTCTTTATAACAATGACTATAAAGTAAAAAAATTTTATGACACATTTTTTGAAACAGGATAAATCCCCCTCATTAATCGCCCTACCAGAGTAACTATAAACTCAGCGACTTTAATCGATAATATTATTTCAACTGATATTTTTAATAAGGGTATAAAAAAAGGTATATTAAAAACTGATATAACGGACCATTTTCCCATTTTTGTAACAATTGATACATATACAGCAAAAAACATTGACAACAAAAAAGTATTGTAGAAACGTATCATTAATCAAAATAACCTTAATTTATTCAAAAACCAACTATCCTTACTCCATTGGAATAATATTAACATAAACAATAATGCAAACGACTTAACATAAACGATTAACATAAACAATAATGCAAACGAAATATATGAAACTTTCTTCAAAACTTTCTATTCTGTATACGACGCTAACTTTCCCGTAGTTGAAATAATAGCAAAATCTAAGAGTTTGAATTCTCCTTGGATTACCAAGGGGTTTAAAAAATCTTCCAAAATCAAACAAAAGTTATATATAAATTTTCTAAAAACAAAAACAACTGCAAACGAAAAAATTTACAAAAACTATAAATATTTATTTGAGAAAATTCGTAAAAACTTAAAAAAAAAAAATTACTCGGAATTACTTAACAAATTCAAATATAACACCAAGCGCATTTGGGAAATAATGAAGGAAATTATAGGAAAACAAAAATCATGCTTTGGTTTTCTGCCACAAATGATTAAAATAGAAAACACTAGCATATTTGGACCAAACGCTATATCATATGAATTTAATAAATTTTTTACTGAAATAGGTCCTAAACTATCAAATAAGATTCCTATCACAAGAACTTTGTTTTGTGACTTTTTATTACCCTTGGAGAAGTGCATGCGCTCTGATGAGCTATCCTCTGATTTATCAATTGAAGAACATGAAAAGGCGCTCAAATCTATTAAAAAGAATAAATCATGTGGACCAGACGAAATAGATGGAAATGTGATAATAGATTGCTTTAAGCAACTAAAAGATGTTCTTTTCAAAGTTTTTAATGCCTCAATTAAACAAGGAATCTTTCCAGAACAATTAAAAATTGCCAAAGTTACACCTATTTATAAAGATGGTGACCAATCCCAAATAACTAATTATCGCCCCATCTCTGTGCTCTCTGTATTTTCAAAAATCCTAGAAAGAATTATGTACAACAGAATATATAAACACTTTGACAAAAATAACCTACTCTATGTTAATCAATTTGGTTTTAAAAAGGATAGCTCAACAGAGCATGCAATTATCCAACTTGTAAATGAAATTTCAAAATCGTTTGAACAATCAAAATATACATTAGGTATTTTTATCGACCTATCGAAGGCCTTCGATACGGTTGACCATCACATCCTACTCAAAAAACTGAAATACTATGGAGTAAATAACCAAGCGTTAAGGTGGTTCAGAAGTTACTTAACAAATAGAAAACAATTTGTTGTTGGTAATGACAACTATCACAACAATTGTTTAAGTATAACCTGTGGAGTTCCACAAGGTTCAATCCTCGGATCTCTCCTTTTTTTAATTTATATAAACGATTTAAATAAAGCAACTAATCTGATAAGCATCATGTTTACTGATGATACTAATTTATTCGTCTTTAAGAGCGATATTAGCGAACTTTTTGCCACAGTGAATAAAGAACTTAAACTTTTATCCCACTGGTTCAAATCCAACAAATTAACTTTAAATACTGACAAAACTAAATGAACTCTTTTTCATTCAAATAAGAAAAAAAAAATTTTACCCTTAAACTTGCCTCCAATCTTTATTGATGAAATTGAAATAAAAAGAGACTCCGTTATTAAATTTTTAGGTGTTTATCTCGATGAGAACATTAATTGGAATCAACATATTAACTATATATGCACTAAAGTCTCTAAAAACATTGGAGTTTTGTACAAAGCTCGAACTTATCTCAATAAGAAACACTTAAGGCAACTTTATTTCTCATTTATTCACTGCTACATAAACTACGCTAATATTGCCTGGGGAAGTACTGAAAAAAGTAAATTACTTCGTCTTTATCGCTGTCAGAAACGAGTAATTCGCATAATTAACTTTGCTGATCGTTTTTCTCATTGTAAACCTTATTTTATTGAGATGAAAATTTTAAATGTATTTGAACTCAACGTTTTAAAAATTTTATGCTTTGTTTATATGTGGAAAAACAATCTATCCCCCCCCCCCCCCAGTCTTTAAAGATTTTTTTAGTTTAAAACCCAGTAACAGATACGCTCTTAAGAGAAAAATTTTTTTTAACGAACCTTTTTGTCAAACAAATTTTAATCAATTTTGTCTTGCCTATCGTGCACCACACCTATGGAATAAACTTGTTTTACCTAATCTTGATTTTGATCGACCAAATTCTTTTTGTCTTTTTAAAAACAAAATTAAAGATCTAATTTTCTCCCTCGATAACATTTTAGAGTACTATTAATTAATTTATCTATTATTTAAATTTTTATTATTTTTTCCCTAAAGTTTTGTTGTTAACAACTATTTATAATTAAAGATTTGCTAATGTAAAAGTTCTATATATATATTTTACTTTACTGTAACGTATACTTTACAAGATATTCGTAAATTATATTGTTTATAAATGTTTTTTAAGGTTCCGATGATAAGATCTTAGTGATCTTCTTTCGGAAACCTAGTTTACACTGTTATCACGATTTGTATATATATATTTGTAAAGTAATTTTAATAGTTTATTATATTGTAAAACGACTAACTTTGTAAGCTGAAAAAAAAAAAAAAAATATTGGAGGGCCCTAAATTTGCGGGGCCCGAGGCTTTACCCCCCTAGCAAATATTAAAAAAGAAGGCCAACCTTATAACCACAACAAATCAAATTTTACCCTAAGTTACACCCCCTATAAGTTCACACCCCCTAAAACTTGTTTTGATTACCGATTTAACATCAAAATCAATTTGTGATTTTCTTATGAAAAAAAAATACAGTTTGGGTGTAACAACTCTGTTTACTAGGTGGAACTCTGTTTTTGAATAGAGCATAAAGAGAAGCTCCTCAAGGGAATGGTCCCTCCTCTTTCTAAACATCTTCAAAAGAAATAATAACAGCAAAGCAAACAAAATAAAATATAAAGCCATTCACTTTGCTCTACCCACAAACTCTATCTCTAAACGCAGAAGTCATGCACCTGATGACCTTTACCCTCAGTGTATGAAAGATAGAGAAACTTTATCTCACATTATATATAGTTGCGAAAAAGTACAACCCTTAATTAAATACACAATATATTTGTTAAATAAGATTTATTCGAGCACTTTTGAATTTTATCTTTTTGGTTTTGTTGAAAACGCGCAAAAATTTTATATTGGTAGTTTATTGCTTGACGAGCTTTTGTATTATGTCTATTCTATACGAATGAAAGCTTATCATGAGAGAAGTATGAGCGCAAGAATAAGCCTTTTAAGAGCATATGTATCTAAACTTCAAAAATTCGAAATAGATCGAACACGACATTGCTAAAGAAATCAATCAATTAAACTCTTTTTTAAATGAAACTAAAGAAATAAGAGATACAAACGGAAACATAAAACTAGAAAATAAATTAAACAAACTTTTAAATTATATCAAAAAACCTAATACTTTTTGAAAGACCCAAACTTTTTATTTTTTTTTATTTTTAATATATTTTTCTTTTTACTTACATCTCAACTTAAAAAGCATAGGAAAAAGTTTTTTATTTTTTCAATTTTTTTTTATTTCTATGTGATTCTTGTCAAGTAGTCCATAAGGCAAAATGCTGGCGGACTACTGAAATATAAACACAATACCATCTACATTAGGGATTGTCCACCAATTACGCAACGCTAAATTTCACTAACTACAAAATAAACAAGAACAAAATTACTCGCAGAGCCTTAGTTTAACAAAATATTCAAAACAGCTCATTAAATTTAATGAAAATTACCGTATAAAAGAAGTTAAGATTACAAATTTTTTTAGAAATAAAATTAATGGCAGGAGTAAGAATTATTTTTCTCATTACATTATTTACATTATTTTTGTCTTATCGCCGAGCACCGTGTTACAATATATATATATTTTTAACAAGAGTATAAAGTATAAACTAACAAATAAGATAAATATTTACAAAAATATATAATTAACATAAAAATAAGATCGTCTTATATAATAGGTAATACTATAAATATATTAGATAAAAACAAAAAACAAGCAAAAAAAAAAAGAAAGAAAAAGAACTAAAAAGTTTTTAAAAAATGTAATTAATGATATAATCATTAATAAACAAGAACAAAATTACTCGCAGAACCTTAGTTTAATAAAAAATTCAAAACAGCTCATTAAATTTAATGAAAATCACCACGTAAAGGAAGTAAAATTATTGGCAAAATTAAAAACGAGTTTGACAGCATCACTCTCTAAGCTGACATTGGCAGAGCAGTGGAATGGCCACATTTTTAGCTCATGCATTTCAACATTGAGAAATAAAAAGTAATGCATGTTGGCTGCGCATGTAAAAAGTTGACGTGCAACTACTCAATGGCCAACGTTGACGGCACGTGTTTTCAAATCGAAAATACTGTAGTAGAAAGAGACCTTGGTGTGATGGTCTCCATCGATCTTAACGTCGGACCACAAGTAGAGTCAGCTGCATCAATTTCAAATAGAATGCTAGGGCGACTCGAAAAAACATTTCGGAGTTTTTATTTATGGAGCACATTGTATCTTATTTACATTCGCCCCCATCTTGAGTTTACAGTTAAAACCCCAATGGTCGCCGCATTTAAAGTCCGACATTGTTATCCTCGAGCAATTTAAAACCACGCGTCAACTCTAGTTTGTCAGTTTTTTCGTCTCTCAAAAACTTTCAAACAGTAATGCCAAGTATATTTTGAGAGGGCATAATCAAAAACTAGAACGCTAGGTTGTACGAAATTGTGAAGAACGACATAAATTCTTTTCAAATAGAGTTGTTGTCCCATGGAATACGCTTTCCCAAGCAGCAGTAAACGCTCCATCAATCAATGCTTTCAAATACAGCATAACAAAATAACTTTTAGAGACACAAGTCAGGGCCGACAACACCGGGGGAAGGGGGGGGGGCAGGAGGACACATTCACCCCCCCCCCCCCCCACACACACACACACTTTTTCTAAAGGATTTTTTTTCTTCCACAAATTGATGATTGTGTCCCCCCCTTCCCCCCCCCCCCCCCACTTCAAAAACCGTGTCGTCGGCCCTGAAATTGCTGCTTTATCCGTTGCTTCAGTGTTTTTTTTTTCGTCAGCATAGAGGAGCCTGGGGTAACACCTGTTCATCAAACTATAAACAGATTTATTAAACTTTTTCTTTTTTGATCAATGAATAATAATAAATAAATAAAAATAATAATAATAATAAAAATACAATAAACTTATATTCATAAACTAAATAATGTCCTCAGTTTATTGTCAGTTTAGATAACATAAAAATACTTAACGAATAAAATGAACAATCTTTTTATTCGAGTTTTCCAATAAATAGTTTTTTGTAAAACCAAGAATAGTTTCTTTTATTATTTAACAAATATATAAATATAATAGGACACAAAAATTATCTGAAATTAAATTTTAGCGTTAACAAACGGAACCGAAAGTAGTCTCTATTGTGGGGCCCCTCTTTTGTGGAAATTTTTATTATTTATTTTCTAGTCGTGAAGAAAACATCGTAATAGCAGAGCTAATTGAGTTGAGTTCTCTTTGTACCAAGCCCGATACACATTGGGTCAGGTTGGCACATTTTTTCTAAAGGACCTTTTTTTTATCTATGCTTCGTCTTTGTATTTGTGTCACTTCGAAACTCGTGTCGTCGGCCATGCGTACCATGGTACTACTCATACGCTAAGTAGACGAAGCCAGAATTTGAATTTGTAATCCTACTGCTATGGCCAATAATTATTGCGAACTTTAATAACGCTCTAACCGACTAAGCTATCCCTAAACACTTTTTTAATTATTATTTTTTGTGGAGGCCTTAGGACTGTAGCCCCGGTTGTCCTACTCTTAACCCAGTCCTGATTCCGTGTAACCTTTTGTCTACAAAAAGACTTAAAACTAAACAAATATAATTTTACATTTATTTACATTTACACTTCAGAATCGGCAAGCTTTTTTTTTTTTTTTGTATTTAATTTTTATTTTTTGTAAAATAACTCACTCAGTCGATTATATACATAAAAACTCACTGGCGATTATATGTATAAAAACTCCGATTATTCAAGTGTTTTCTTTGTATTTGTTTTTGGTATTTCATATATTTTTTACTACAATCATTCAATTTACAACTAAGTTTTATAACACTTTTACTATAATGAGAACACTTTTACTATAATGAGAATTTCACTTTCAAGATATATTTTTAAAAACTAAAGTATTAAAATATTACAGTGCACAACATCTTTAATTCACATGTTTAACAAAATGGATAATTTTCTGTTTTTCTAGTTAATTAAAATGAATTAGTGTTTTTTAAAAAACATTGATTTATTTTTAAAAGTTTCTTTTAAAAACACTGATTCATTACAAAAAAAAATTATTTTAAATTTTCGAGCATTTTTGAAAAAACACAACAAAAAGTTATTGATTGGAAGCGGCTCACCTTGTTTCTATCAGGGATTGATAGAAGTTTAAGAGAAAATTTCAAAATATGCTTAAGATGTCGGCAATGGTACAAGAAAAAAAGTTACGCAATGGTTTAAATAGAAAAATTTTTTTATAGCACGGAAAAAAACACATACTGAAACTTTTTAGTCACTGTGTAATAAGATCTACGAAAGAAATATATATTGTTTCTATATACACATATACAAGTTTATATATATGTGTATGTACATATTTTATTACTACTATTTTTCTGCTGTAAAACATGTCCACGAAAATAAAACTGATCAAAGCCAGTACAACCCCCATCACTAGTCTATATGAACCTGAAGGATTTTCAAGCACAGGACCCGGTAAAACAGAACAACTAGGCTATATAATATTTGCAGAGTTTAAAGCTGTAAAAGCACTCGTTGCAATTCTAGAAAACAAAGTCCTGACCTTAGAAGCAGAAAACGAAACCTTACACAAATCTCTTAGCGAACTAAAAAAACCTCAACTGGTCTCATTCTCATCACTCTTCAACAACAAATCTAATGAAAGTAAAAATGATCAGAATCTATTTTTAAATAAAGTAGCACATGAGCAGAAACAAAGACAGCAAAAAAAAATCAAGTGTAGTTGTGGTGGGACTGGAGGTCTTAGACAAATATGTCGAAAATAAACAGGCAGCCGAAAATTTCTTGCTCACTAAATCAAACAAATATTGACGAGTTGAAAGCCAGAATACAAGCAACCACCAAGCATAACCGCCCACATCTTATTTTTTTTGCTGAGACGTGGTTTACTGAGGCTTCAGATACTGCTATTGCAGGGTATAACATCTTTTCACGAAACAGGGCAGGAAAAATAGGAGGTGGTGTAGCTGTTTGCGTACAAGCTGATCTCAAGTGAACGCTCACAAACATTGAACAACTTAACAAAAACACCGTTGAACAGATATGGATAAAGCTGAAACTCGAAAATGAATCACTCCTTTTAGGGTGTATCTACCGACCACCAAATAATGATGAACTTGCACTCCTAGAAATTATTAAATCAATTCAGACTGCTACAAAGGCCCTCAAAACAATTGATTGCGACTCCTTACTACTCTATGGCAATTTTAATTACAGACACATTAGCTATGAAAGTATTAACGTTGGAGGAGGTGTTTCGACAGCAGTAAACATACTGATCAACAGCTTACCTGTCATTAAGTTCAAGTCTTGTTTAGAGGAAAACCATCTTACGCAACTTGTCACTTTCCCAACCTTTCGAAATTCACGTTTTAAAGAACCAAAGTCCATCTTGGACTTAGTTATAAACAATGAGCCAGACAGAATAATTTTCTTAACTCAAGCTGAACCTTTGGGATCTACCCCCGAGGGACAAGCTCACCTAACTATTGTAGGTTCATTCACAGCAACAATAACAAACAATGAACCACCTATAATTTCTCGATTAGTGTGGAGCAAGGCAAACTATACATCTATCTCGAACTATATTAAAAGTTATGACTGGGAGGCATTATTCAAAAGGACATCAGAAGCCTAAAAATACAAACTTTTAATTGAAAAATATAATGAAGCTACTTCACTCTACATACCAAGTACCACAAAACCATACCAGCCAAAAAAAAATCCATGGGTTAGTAGTGAGGTCATGGAAGCTGTAAAAAACAAGAGTAAAGTCTGGGGTAAATATGTATCAGCAGGACCAGGGACGCACCAACTTATCAGAGGAGAATATAGCAAAGCAGCAAAAACCGTCTCAAAAATTGTGAAAAAAGCAACAATTGACTATGAGTAGGCACTAACTTCTTCGTTTAATAATAACTCAAAGGGACTAAACTCTTATGTGAAAAGCAAAATCAAAGTCCATGATAAAATCTATTTACTTGAAGACAGCAATGGATCGGTGACCGATAACATATTTAACATATGTAAGACATTGAATGATTATTTTTATGCTGTATTTGAAGTAGAGCCGTTTCCAAAACCTTGGTACCCTGTAAGGTGTTGGAAGGTTTAATCCACAATTTAATTATGCAGCACTGCGTCAAAAACAACCTTATTACCCCAGCTCAGCATGGCTTCGTCAAACAGAAGGGGTGTGCAACAAACCTATTAGAATCGCGGGATGTTGTTACTAACGCCATCAACCAGGGATTTACGGCAGACGTAATTTATACAGACTTTTCAAAAGCGTTCGATAAGGTACCGCACGAAAGACTCTTATATAAACTAAAGGCTTATGGTATTCACGGTCAACTACATAACTGGATAAGAAATTGGCTAACAAATAAAGAACAACGTGTCAAAATAAATAATACATTGTCTCCATGGAAAAAAGTGTTTAGCGGAGTCCCTCAGGGTTCGGTTTTAGGAGCGCTCCTTTTTGTGCTCTATATTAATGATTTACCGGACTTAATTTTGAATCATATAAAAATGTATGCAGACGACAGCAAGATCATAGGTGTTATCGAGTCAGAAAAAGATGCACTATGTCTTCGAAAAGATCTTGACACTGCTGTAAATTGGTCCAAAAATTGGCTTACGCCATTTAACATTGAAAAATGCAAAGTTATGCACATGGGCAAAATAATAATAATAATAATAATAATAATAATAAGCCAAACTATTTGTATACATTGGAATCACAAAATGGTCATCGCAAACAACTCGAAACCACAACAAAAGAATGCGATTTGGGAGTTATAGTTTCCAATAATCTTAAAGTGAAATTACAAGTTGAACACGCAGCTGCAGCTGGAAATAGAGTGCTAGGGAAATTTAAAAAGGGATTCAGAAGTCGTGGTCTAACTCTTTGGCGTTTTTTATATACTACCTATATCCGACCATTATAAGAATTTGCTGCCCTAGCGTGGTCTCCTCATTTCATAGGAGATATAAACACAATTGAAAAAATTCAGCATCGAACAACAAATTGGATGAGGTCAATAAGTAATCTAAAATACGAGGAACGTTTAACACGGCTTAATCTGACTACTCTTGAAACTCGCCGCATGCGTATTGATCTTATACAGCAGTACAAAATAGTTAATAGAATTGATTCAATCAATTTTGTGGCGCCACAAACTACACCAGCCTATCGAGAATCTAAATACATTTTAAGAACTAGGAGCCATGCCTTTGAACTAGCCGCTGAAAAAAACATTGAAACATAAAGAAAGACGTACTTTTTTCACTAACCGAGTAGTTAAAAACTGGAACTCTTTAACAACTACTACAGTAAACGCACCATCACTCAATTGTTTCAAATGTAGACTTCGTAGTACGATTTATTCATACAATTTGGCTGGCGCAACTATAATTGCAAATACTGTCAGAGAAGAGGGGTTTTTGTCAGCCTCTCTCCGTCAATAATTAGAATATGCAGTTTAGATAAATTCGCACCACGAACTGTTTTTATTGTGCAATTTTAATAAAATTGTAAATAATTATTGATTACTGAATAAATATACAAATACAAATAGCCAGAAACTGTAAAATTAAATTATTAAAAAAAAATAACTATAAATTTTTTGATTTTTTTCTTTTTTTGTTTTCTTTTAGTTCTATAAAAATTGCCTCACCAAAATTTTTAAAATTTCTGTACATATTTAGAAGAAATACACGGAAAAGTAACTTTTGGATACGGTTCGCCTCGTGGCTATCAGTGACTGCTAGAAATTTCCAAAAAATTCTAAAATCGTTTTAAAATGAGGGTAATGGTGCCAGCGAAAAAGTTACAAATAAAGTTTTTATTTTATAGCTGAAAAACTGTAATAAAATAAATCTAAATTGTAAATCTAATAAAATTCAGCACTAGCTGAATCAATTAGACTATTTTTAAATTTAAAGTAATTTTTCTATGTGATTTTATTTTATTTCGAGGTTTAAAATATCTTTTTATTATATGTTCATAACTCATCTCTTCTTTATAATCAACTACAATTCGAAACGACTTTTTTCGCATTTTTCTTTTAACTCAAGTAGTCTTTGTTAATACTCCATTATTGCTTTGATAATTGATCTTTTTAAAGCAATATTTGAATTTAGCCTAATTTATTTTTTTAGAGTTGAGCTCACAATAAAGTTAAGAATATGGATTATTTTTAGGTCCATCTTGTACTTTTTATTGCGCTCTTTAACTATAAGGGGCTAAAATGCTAAAATGATACAGATACAGATGCTAAAATGATAAAATTTAACTTTGATTAAAGACTTTAGTGAATTTTTTCAGACTTTGGTGAAATAAAGCATCTTATGATACTTTAGTTCTTAAGTCAGCAAGAAGAATGTCTTAGGTTTTCATGTATAAATCTATAACTTCTAATTCTATGCTTAACAAAAACAAGCCTTTAAAAATACCATCAGCATCAAAACAGTCAATTGTCTTTTCGACACCTTCCTCAATATATTTTAGCTGCTTTACTGGACATGAATGAATTTGAAAACTTACTGACATCATTGTTACACTATATCTTAGTAGAATTAGAAGTTGAGTGAATTGAGTAAGAACTTGGTCATAGTTGAAATAGCAGTCTTTTTTGGGCATGATGGTACTTGTTGCTGTTTAGGGAGAAGCTTTTTTATTTGACCTGAAAAAGCCTCAATAAAGAGTTATGATTGCTTTATAGCTTCCATTACATTGTGTTTTTTTGCATTTTTATAGTTCAATTTTTAATGTAAAAGAATCTACTGGTTTTGACTCTTCTAAAAATGCATTATCTGCTTTATGGAGGATATCGATACTAAATTGACTGTTTTTATGAGAAACTTTATCAATGATGAAATCGTAAAAATACTCTTTTAAATTAAAATTATCTTTAAATACCAAATTGAAATGGTATTCAGCAAGATTGTAAGAAAATACAATCTTTTTTTCTCCATATAATCCATTTAAAATAATAATTCAATAATCAATTTAAAACAGCACTTCAGTGCAGCACTCCAATAATCAATTTAAAACAGCACTTCAGTGCAGTTGGGTAAGTTAATGTTCCTAAACTCGACATGATTCTACATATTTAGATTCGTTTGAACTTTGCTAATGTAAGAGCCATAAATATTATAAGACTAAATAATCGTTTCATTCTAAATTCCTAACTTTTTTTCCGCATGGTGATTTCAACCTTATATATATGATTGAATTTCATCTCTATATATAGAGATGAAATTCGTATGAATCTTTAATATTGTTTTCTTCTTTCTCCAATGCAAAAAAGTCTTTTTGAAATTAAAAATTTTTTTTTTCGAGCTATCGATCCTATCTTTTAAACACTAAGATGATATGTATTCATAATAGTAAGTATTCATAATATTAAGTTTTCGATTACGTTTATTTAAAAGAGTAATTTAAAATAAAATTTAATTAAGCGATGAACTATTTTTTTAAAAGCTGACTATAGTCAGCTTTTAAACTGTTCGTTTACATCATCGCTGTTTATTTAGTATTATGCCATGTATTTTATTCTCTTAATATATTTGCCATGTATTTTATATTTAGAATAAAGCAATTTGCCTATACTGAACAGGCAAGTAAAAAATAAGGTTCAAATAGGTAGAAGAGATAGTTTAAAACTTTGATATTTATAGCTATAACTGAGGTACGCAAGAAACAATTACTTCATATTAATCGTGATTTTTGTTTTAATTTACTTCTTGATTGATCGAATAGTTGTTAAAAACATAACCAACAAACTTTTATTTTATTAATCCATTTCGATTACAACCCTCAAAGTTTACTGATTACGTTTCAAAATTTTTAATTTTTTCGCAAAAGCGCCATTTTAACTTGCTACTGAAATAATTATACTACAAAGACTGTAACGCAATTTAAATCCATTTTTGACTTCGTTCTCCCTCCAGCTAAGCTACTATACCTCCTTGATTCTAATAAGAGTTTTTTTTATTTTTTTTCTGTGAAAATTTTTTTACTCGTCAGAAAATCTTTTTTAACAGATCCAACACGACCACATTTTAATTAACTAATAAAACGAAAAAATTTTGTTTTTTCAATTTATAATTTAATTTATATTTTTATGAAAAAATTACCAATTTTTCTCAACATGTGAATTTATGATGTTGTGCATTCTTAGTGGCCTAAGTTGCAGTGACGGATCCAAGATTTTTTGGTGGGGGGTGGGGGAATTTTGATACCAAAAGTGGTTAGCGTAATAATTCTAAATCATTGAGTTTTTTCATATGTTCAATATATCTTATGTCACCCGAAAAAACACAAGCAATATCATTACTGGCTGGATAAGAATTATCTTTGTATGCCTCGTTATCGGTTTCTGTTAACATCGTTTAAATAGGTGTACAAATAAGAGATTGCGAGAGGACATTGCTTGGCTCAAAAGGTTTATTAATACTGCAATAAAATACGGGTAAAGCTCAGAAGTACAAAGTGTATCATCGAAACAAATAGGAGATTTTTTAATCAAAAAATCTGTAATGAAAAACCTATGTTTCTTCAGCGGTCGTTCTTTGCTCATGTTATTCATGCTCATTCTAATCTCAGGGACGACTGAATAAGCGCGATTTTCATATGGGCAAACTGGCATAAGTGCAAATGGCGTAAGCGCGAATTGGCATAAGCTCGAATTGGCATATGTGCGAACTGGCATAAGTGCGAATTAGCATAAGTGTGCCAAAACATTTTGCAAACATTGACATAAGTGCGAATTGGTATAAGTGCGAACTGACATAAGTGCGAATTGGCATAAAAGCCAAATAAAAATGCAAACTTTGGCAATAGTGCAAACTGGCATAAGTGCGAATTGGCATAAGTGCGAAATACTAATTTGCACTTATGCCAATATTTGATAATTTATTCGACGTTCTTATGGAAATTTTTGTAACTGCTTCGCACTTATGCCAGTTCGTTAAGAGTATATATATATATATATATATATATATATATATATATATATATATATATATATATATATATATATATATATATATATATATATATATATATATATATATATATATATATATATATATATATATAACTTTTTTTATTTATTTACTTAGTGGGCACACGACGGAAAAAAGACGTCTTATGTACGTTCAGTTCACGTCCGCTCGATTTATTCACAATATGAACTATATTAAGACGTCTTATAAACGTCTTTTTCTCGTCCGTTCCGAAAATAAGAAAATTTATCACTTTCAGTTTTGAAAAACCTTTTTATTATGTCTAATGACGCGAAATGTCATTATTAAAATTATTAAAAGGTGTTTTAATAAAGGCGCTATTATTAAAAGGTGTTTTAATAATGGCGATTCTCGTATGAAGAGGCTACAATTACTTTTTAGATAATTGTTAGATAACATATGTGTTTTATATTTATATATGTATATAGACAAATAAAATATACACAGATTGTTTATATAGTAAAGAAAAACTATATATAACTTTATATGACATATATATGTCGTGAAATGCTTTTTTTTAGATTATATGTCATTAAATTTTCTTTATTTTTATATTTTTTATATTTTTTATGTCATATTAGATATATATAAAAATAATGAAATTTAGATTAATGAACTAGTTTTTTTATTATATTACTGTATGAGTATAAAATCCTATTTTATTTACTGTCATTTATATTCTAAGTATTATAGTTTTTTTTTTAAACGTAATACTTAAAATATAAATGTCAGGAAATAAAATTATGAAATTAAAATTTTATACTCATACAGTAATTATATAATAAAAATCAGTCAATAAATCTAAATTTTCATTATTTTTATATATATGTAATTTTATTTTCTTTGAAGTTAACAATCAATAACCTAATTCCTGTTACTATATTATAGATGCATGTAACTAAATTATATATCATAATATGATATATATGACAATATGATATATATGATATATATGAATCGATTCATATATAATATAGTAACATACATATATAATATAGTAACAAGATATAACAGTAAAAAAAATTATATGTGTACTACGAATAATAATCGAAAGTACTTTGAGTTACAGGAAAGTTTGAGTTATCTGAGGTTTGAGATATTGGGAGTTTACTGTATTCTTATGATTATTATTTTTACATTCCATCTACATAGAATTTTGAATTTTATGCTGAAAGTTGCACTTTTTTATATATATACATTTTTTAAATTTTAATTTATTATACTTTTGTAACATTTAATAAAAATACGTTTGATATTGCTTTATTAATATATCAATGATTTAACATTTAGTGCACAAACAAATTAAATAATACATTTATTAATGTTAGAATATGATTGTTTTATATTTTAATGGTGAAAAAATCAAAATTTGACATGATATTTTTAGTAGAAAATTTTATAAGGATTTCTTGAATAAATAATGACAAAATTGATAGTTTTTTGTAACTTCAAATGTTATAACTTTTCTAATTCATATCAAAATGTATGCAATTTGGTATAAAAACAAAGATATGAAAAAGACAAGGCACCTACAACACCTAGTAATATGTTACGAATGTATATTTGTTAATGAAAGTTTTGTGTTTTTTATTGAAATTTTGGATTTTTATTTGCAATTTTTTATATTCTAACAGACGATCATTAAATATGATAGATAAGTAGAAAAGAATATAGTAATACATAGTACTCTCCTCATATGTAATACTCTCCTTAAACGTAAATCAAATTGTTTAAACCGGATATGATGATTAAATGTTGTATCTGCATGGTTTTATCTGTCTACTTTGCTTTTTCAGTTTGGTTACCAGCTTCAACCTAATTCTTGATTTAGAACTATGATTTTGAACTAAAACATTGCCGTGTTGAAAAAAATACTATTTATTCTTAACTGTATTTTTTTTGAGGCTTCAGTTATCAAATGTTGGTGGTAATTTTTGTTATGCCACTGTGAAAGCGTCGATTGTTAAGTATGTGTTTACTTTTTGTATTTTGTTTTGCTATGCAAATAATTTTTAATAATAATTACTTAACTATTAACTAATAAGTTTTGTTTTGTTAAATTATTTATTACGGTTATTGTTTATCTGTATACATTACACTATAGAGTATATGTAAATGCATGTGCAATAGCATAGGTTGTATTTTTTTATGTATTCACATAAGACATTTTCAAGCACATTGTCCAATCTGCAAACTTAATTATTTTTATCCTTATGTCAAATGACAACATTTTGCCCTTTCCCATCCCTGAATGTGAAGGAAATGAGTTCTGTAAATAACAGTATTTTATTTAATATTAAATTAAATTTCATCAACAGATTTGTAACTTTATTAGTATTTTAGCTTTCAAAAGTTTTGACCATATAAAGATTAGTTTCCCTCCTTAAATGAGGAGGTTGCAAATTGTACATTATCATAATTTTTGAATGCTAATATGAACTCATTTCCCTCATATTCAGATATAGAAGAGCAAAATTTTTTGGGTATTTTAGTTTTCAAGCACCTATGTATTATTTATAACAAATAATAGATTATAATTTATTTTTTTCATTGTCATTCCAGGTAGACATAAAAAGTTTGAAGTATGCACAAAGCCTGAAAGTGTCAAATATGGAACCTAAAAAAACCTGCCTTTGCCACTGACTGTATAAAGGTTTTTTAAGGTAAGAGCTTAAATAAATTAACAGAAAAAAAATATTATAAGTTATACATTTTTATACTAAAATAGAATAAAAATATATATTTGTAGTTTCAGTTTTTATTGTCACAAATATTAAATATTTGTGACACAGAATACAGATATTGATGTCTGTCTTTTTTAATGTCATTAATGCTTTATCTACTGTTTTCTTTTTGTGCATGACCTAATTTCTTTTCATATCCATATTTTTTTAGGTCTGTTTGTCAAGCGTCAAGTCAGGTTATCTTGCTACTGGTACCATGTAGTACATCTTGCTTAAGCAGGTTGTACGCCATCCATACGACGTTTGGGCATCTGTTTGTAAAATATTGCTGCAAATCTTTTTGAGAGAGCCATTACTATGGAGAACCATCTAAACCATACAAGTGTGGAAACATGGATGTAAATCTTAAACACATTTGTGATATATAATTGTAGAATGTTATATGTTATAAGTTTGGAAATTATATTCTGCTAAAAAAACTTTTTAAATGTATTTTAGCAGAACATACCTGGCCCACATTTGATCCTGAAAAACGTTCTTTTTGGACCAAATGCTGGCTGGGTAATTTGGACTTTTAAATGAACTTATATTCATAATTTTTAAACTGCTTATGATCTGATTTTATTTTTGTCATTTGTTTATTTAGATTAATGTGAAATAAACTGATGAGTTTATTTAACTTAGCTCGTAAAAAAAAGAGTTTTCGTGAAACAAATTTAATGAAGACAATTATAGGTATAGCTGTTAATGTAATATATTTTGTATTGTATTTTGTATGCTTAGTTTTGACGAATTTTTAAATACTGCAAACTCACACTCGCACAAAAATCAACTGGGTATATATCAACTGGGTATAGCAATAAGAACTCTTATTTAATCAGTTGCAAAAGTTGACTTTGAAAATTTTGTATAAGATATTATAGCTTATTTATTAGACTGTGTTTTTAGAATGAAGTTCATTCATTTGCTAGCAACATTTTTAAACGTGGTCCAGATCAAAAAATTTGGTGCTAGAAATTGTCGATAGTGGAAGTGATAGATGCATCGAACCTAATTTGTAATTATTTTCTGTAAATAAATTTCACTTTACTAATTTTTGTGTTGAATTCTTGTTTTTCAAATGGTATTTGAAATTAATAAGTCTAAAAATTAACGTATAAAAAAATACGCACCAAATAAGACCTATTTATGGCATTCCATACCTGATGTTTTTCATTATTTCTAAACTGTAACTTAAACTAAACTCAATTTCTCAGTCCTATCGGAACGTCTTTTTTATATTCCTCGTAAGGCGTCTTTTTTACGTTCCTCTCAGGACGTCTTTTTTACGTTCTTCTGGGACGTCTTTAAAACGTTCCACGCAGGACGTCTTTCTGTATTTCCAAATCCAACCAATTTAAGACGTCCGATCGGGACGTCTTAAAGACGTCCTAAAGCCGTCCGCGTGCCCACTGGGTATATATATATATATATATATATATATATATATATATATATATATATATATATATATATATATATATATATATATATATATATATATATATATATATATATATATATATTTTATGTTGATTTTAGGTGCCCCAAGAAGTCCTTACGGTCTTATCACAGAGCACCGCGGAAGAGCATTTAATAGGCAGTTCACGCCTCCTTCCCAACCGATGTCGCAAAAATTGCCCAGAGGTGGGGTTTGAACCACGGATCTTACGTTTCTGAGGCAAGTGTGCTACCACTGCGCCACGGCTGCTTTTATAAAAAGAAAAGACAAAAAAAAAAAGAACTGGGTGTTGAAGAAGCAATATTTTAGGAAGTTAATATAATACTAGCAGTAAGCAACCCGTAAAACGCGTTGTTAGTAAATAAAATTAAAAAAAAAAAACGCGTATAGAAAAGCCTAGAAACTACTTTAAAATAGAAAAGCCTAGAAAATGACGTAACTCGACTAATATTAAATTAGCGTATTCATATTATCAGATAATAATAATATAATTATCTACAATAATTCTTATATATATATATATATATATATATATATATATATATATATATATATATATATATATATATATATATATATATATATATATATATATATATATATATAATGTTTTCTAAAGTTTTTGAGTGCGTAAAAAGAAAAAAAAAGGTACTAGTGAGTAAAATTGTGCGGTGCAATGATATCTTTTTTGTATGGTTAAATCAAAGTGAAAAAAAAATAAATGAAACATTAGGCATTTCTTAAGAAATGCCTAATGTTTCATTTATTTTTTTAAATACCCTGAACTAATCAAAATATTGAAACTATTGAAATAATCTGCGCTTTTGATCTTAAATTCTTACATATAAGATCTTATATGTAAGAATTTAAGATCAAGAGCGCAGATTATTTCAATAGTTTCAATATTTTGATTAGTTCAGGGTATTTATTTTCTGGTGGTGGTGGTGATGGTGGAGGATGGGGGAGATGCATGCGTCCTATCCCCCCCGGGTCCGTCACTGCTTAGTTGCCAGTCCTGCTTTTACGAAGGAGAACGCAGTAGTTTTTTTTTTTTACAATTTGTTTTTATAGCTTCAGGAATGCGTTCTTTAACGTAAAAGTCGGATCTGGCAACCCTAAGCAGAGACGGATTCACGATTTTTTGATGATTGAGATAGCCAACGTCTAGACATGAAACCAACACAAAATATTAGTATGTTAATACTTACGTCAAATAATGAGACTGTGTAAAAAATTGCGATGGCTGGATACTTGGAACAAAAAAGCCCTTATCCTCCCCCCCCCCCCCCACCTCAAACGTGAATGGCAACAAGTTGATAAAAAAAATTTGTACTATTCTCAATTATACTTATATTCATCGATAAATTTAAAGATTCATAGTATTATCTCTCAGCGTTCAAAAATTATAACCATAAAAAATTTGTAACTCCCTCTAATTGAGGGGGGTTTAAATAAAATTTAGGGTTTAAATTTAAAAGGTTTAAGTTTAAAAGGTATAAATTGCATTTAATAATTTTAGCTCAACGCACGTTTTAATTATCCCCGTTTTCCATAGTGACTTCGGACTGTCCTTCCGTTTTTTTAATGATGCCCTGAAAACAACTTAATTGCTTAGTTTAAACCCCCCTCAATTATCCCCGTTTTCCATAGTGACTTCGGACTGTCCTTCCGTTTTTTTAATGATGCCCTGAAAACAACTTAACTACTTAGTTTAAACCCCCCTCAATTTAACATAAAAATGTTGCGAGGAGTAAGATATAAAAAAAAGCCATTAGTGCACGGAACGCTCTAGATAAATATGTTAAAAATTCAACCTTGTATGATTTTATTCAAGGATATCAATACAATTATAATTCTTATCTTGTTTAAGGTAGCAATTTAATGCTAATGTTTAATTCTTATTATTATTTGAAAATTACACCTATTAAATTAATAGGTGTAATTTTTAAATAATGTCATTATTAGTGAATTAATAATTAATTCACTAATAATGACACTATAGCCTTGATGAGTCTGCGCTTTATCTGTCCACTTATTTTTAATAAATTTTATCACACTTGATTTGAAAAATTTATTTCTTATATTGTCTCTTCAGGTATTGAATTATATAGCTTGATTTCATTACAGAAAATTGATTTCTGTCCACTTATGTTGTTTTGTACTTCCATATGAAAATTATTTACGTTTCTGGTGTTGTATTTATATAAATCTGTTCTTTCTGAAAATGTTCACATATATATGTGAATATTTTCAGAAAGAACAGACTGAGGTAGTAATACTACCTCATGAACAAAATTCAAACCTTAAATATGATTTTCTGCTTGATGGATTATCATCCAAATTTCTCCAAAATTTCTTTACTATGTGAATACCAATCACAGAAATAGAAAAAGCCTCATAGCTTTATTCAGCAGCTTCTGAAGCATTTTAATATCACCTTCATTTGTATTTAAAAAGATTGATGCACAATATTTATAATGAGGAGCCAGAATTCTATTATATTGTAATAGAATTCTGGCTCAGACTGAGCCAGAATTCTATACACTGTTATACACTGAGCCTCAGTTTATTAAATAAGTAATTTATAATTTATAAATTACTTTTTTGATACACTGGGTTAGTTTTCTACTTATTCTTGATAGGTAACCCAACTTTATAGATATTTTCTTAGCAGTATACTTGATAAGTTTAGTAAATTTTAAGTTTTTGTTAAATTGAATGCCTAAATACTTGACACATTCATAGGACTTAATTTTCTCGTTAACTATTGAATCACTTGGTGATATTCCACCTTCAAACTAGCTAAAGATCACAAAGTTTACGTTGGTATCATAACAAAGTAAACATAACAGTTATGTGCCTCCAAATGCCACACATTTAACACATTAGATGTAACTCTCTATAATCTAATGAAGTCTTGTTAGAAACATGTACTATGTGGATGAAACAAAGAAAAAATTCTAGATGTTTTTACACAGAATATTTTTCACACAGAATTTTTTTCAACAAAATGTTTATCTATTAAATTGAAAGATACTATGTGTAAGAATTTTGTTTTTGGATTTCGCTCATGTGGGCTATATCTACTACTACTTGTGCCATCTACTAATATTCATTTTCGTGTTACTCGTCATTCAATTAAGTCTCATCCTTTTTCTGTTACTGTTCCTAAGTGCTCCAAAAACTCTTATTCGTCTAGTTTTTTTCCTCGAACATCAGTACTTTGGAATTCGCTTCCTTCATCTTGCTTTCCTGATTCATACAGTTTGCAATCTTTTAAGTCAGCTGTCAATCGTTATCTTGCTCTACAATCTTCATCTTTTCTCTTCCAGTAACTTCCAACACTAATTAGTGGTTGCTTGCAGCCTTGTTGGAAGCGAAGATAATTAAAAAATATACATATATCTAATAGACCCATTTATAGTTAAAAAAAAAAATTGTTTAATCGGTATTATTCAAATTGTTTGGAAAATGCTTTGCCTTCTGATAGTATGCATTAAATGATAATTTATTTTGTACTTTTTTAAAAAAAAATTGTGTATTATTTATCAACCCTGATTGACAGTGTATATATATATATATATATATATATATATATATATATATATATATATATATATATATATATATATATATATATATATATATATATATATATATATATATATATGTAAAATAAGTGCTTCAAACGTATTGTGATGTTTAACTTTTCTATAATTTTTAATCATTCACCTCTTACTTTTGGATATAGAGATAGTTTTCTAAACTGACTAAGGCATACTTTTCTCATGCCCTTTATGTCTCTTGATCCAATTGTATCTCTAAGATAACAAAACATACCAACATGTTCTATGATTATCACTACTATTTCAATCTTTTTGTTGAAATTTTCTTTGTATTTACCAAAATTACAGTTTCCACAATTAAAACCAACAATATAAGGAACCCATGTCTACCATTATATATATCCATTAAAATCATTGTATTATAGAGGTTTTTCATTAGATAATTTAAAGTATTCACTTCTATTTCATGTTTATCCTAATTCTTTTTACCTCCATTACATCTTGCCATCAATAAACTCTCAATACTCAATAAAGAAAACTAAAGTCTTTTAGAATGCTACCAAGACAACATTTCAAAAGCAGAGCACTAAGTACTGAACCCATAAACACAAACCATGGCTTCAAAACTATTCCCTTTTTTTATCATGTTTTTCATACCTGAGACGTAATTTTCTAATTTCATTTTTTGTGCTCTTATTCTAAAAACATGCTCTTTAATTTTTCAGAAGAAGTAGAAAAGATGAAACATTATGAAAGAAAAAATTGCTGCTCTTACCAAAACCCTTAGTCAATGTAGCAGCACCTCCTCCTGGCAGAAAGCTATAAGATAGTTATGTATCTAATGAATCCCTCACATATCATGTTAGTATCACATCAGTGTGCATCAATGTTGTATCATATATATATATATATATATATATATATATATATATATATATATATATTATATATATATATATATATATATATATATATATATATATATATATATATATATATATATATATATATATATATATATATATATGTATGTATGTATGTATATATATATATATATATATATATATATATATATATATATATATATATATATATATATATATATATATGTATATATATATATATATATATATATATATATATATATATATATATTTATATATATTGTGCGTGTGTTAAATTATAACTAATATATAGTATTCATTGTGATTTACAGAATTAACTTATTTAAATTTATCAATGTGTGAAGTGGAAATAGAATGTGGTGTTGATTTAGGTTTTGCTGAAAAATTTGAAGATGAAAATTATGGTTCCAATAAAAATCCTTATATAAGTAAACTTGGTGGAAAGCCATTCTGGGTTTCTAGAAGTAATGTTCCAAGTGTGTCTACTTTAAAATGTGGTAACTGCTTTAACCAAATGACTTTTTTATGTCAACTTTATGTTCCTAGTGACAATGAAATAGGTAGCAATTTATCAAAAAGTGAACTTTTTATAAATAAAATATTCTATCTGTTTTGCTGTAATAAAGGAAGTTGTTATTCTAGTCAGTTGTGCGTAAAGGTATTAAGATTTGTATGCGAAAGCAATGGCTCTGATGAAAATTTCCAACCTGTGTATTTACATGACACTAAAGATATTAAAAGTTTGTGCAATCTTTGTGGTTGTTATGGTGATAAGAAATGTTCAAAATGTAGCCAGGTTTTTTACTGTTGTAAAGAACATCAATTAATTGATTGGAAATTTTCACATAAAAAAAATTGTTATCAAGAAGGGTATAACAAGCAGCCTGAGTCAAAAGACAGCTCAGGTAAATATGTATTTTTATTTCTAGACATTTTTCTAAGTTATCTAAAAGCAGTAAGTGTGTATTTGTGTGTATGTGTATATATAAATACATATATATATATATATATATATATATATATATATATATATATATATATATATATATATATATATATATATATATATATATATGTATGTGTGTGTATATATATATATATATATATATATATATATATATATATATATATATATATATATATATATATATATATATGTATGTGTGTATATATATATATATATATATATATATATATATATATATATATATATATATATATGTATGTGTGTATATATATATATATATATATATATATATATATATATATATATATATCTGGCAAAAAGATATATATCAGACATCTGGCAAAAAGAGGACATGTGCTCCTTTTTCATCCTCTGTCCGGCAGGCAAAGCTGAAAACATAAAATGTCTGGCTTTTTTAATATTATTAGTTTGTTTTTTTTCATGTTTGTTTTTTACATATAGTTCTGTTCTTTTTTACATATAGTTCTGTTCTGTTCTTACTGTTTTTTCTAAAGTTTTAGAAAGAATTTTATATAACGTTATTTATAATCAATCATCTTTCCTTAAATAATATACTATATATCAATCAATTCGGATTCAAAAAAATAACTTGACAAAACACGCAACACTCCAAATTAATCTTTTGAGAAGTCCCAATATATTTAGGGAGTTTTCATAGATTTATCCAAAGCATTTGGCGCTATTGATCATTGTATTGAATTAGAGGAAATGTTTTAAAAATATGTAAAAGTTATTTAAACAACCGTAAACAGTTTGTTTATAGTAATGAAAGTGGTACATCTAATTTATTAAATATAACCTGCGGGTTCCCCAGGACTCTATACTCGGACCACTTCTTTTCTTAATCTACATCAATCATCTCCCTAAAGCATCTAATTTAATGACTGTCATGTTTGCTGATGACAATCTTTTTTTATTGCATAAATGTATTCTAACATTATTTCAAACTATGAACATCGAATCAGAGAAAGTTTGTGAATGGTTCAAAATGAATAAATTGTCATTAAATGTGGAAAAAATAAAATGGTCACTCTTTCATCTGACTTCTAAAAAGAAACTACTGCCTCCTAACTTGCCTCCTAATACTAACTTTTTAGGTATCCATGTTGATGAAAACCTTGGAAATACTACACTAATTTTTTTGTACAACAAAATTGTTAAAAGTGTAGGAGTAATATATAAGGCTAGAAATACCTTAAATAAACAAAGTTTAACACAATTATATTTTCCTTTTATCCATTGTCATTTAAACTATGCAAATATTACTTGGTGTAATGCAAATAAAAGTAACTAAAACCTCTTTATCGTCAGCAGAACCATGTTGCTCGTCTTATCAATTTTAAAGATAGACTTACTCATGCTAGGCCTCTTTTATCTGAAATGAAAATTTTTAATATATTTCAGCTCAATGTTTTTAATACTCTTTGTTTTATGTAAAAATGTAAAATAAATTCCTCCCCAGTTTCTATAAAATTAAATACCTGTATAACTAAATTATATTTTACTTAGTTCTTGTTGTATAGTAAGCGACCGGGGTTGATATTTGACTGGGGCCGGGGCTAAGTTTAATAAAACATAGCCGGGGCTGGGGCCAGGTTTATGACCTGGGCTGCATTAATATTGATATTCCTTATAAATATATTATTGTTATTTAAAATTCATGATATATTTTATATAAAGGTATATATATCATCTCATCGTCATCACCATCATCATCATCATCATCATCATCATCATCATCATCATCATCATCATCATCATCATCATCATCATCATCATCATCATCATCATCAAGCATACAGTTGATGATGATGATTAAGATGATTATGATGATGATGATGACAATGATCATCATCATCATTTTATTCATTGGCAACATTATCATCTTCTCTGATACAAACTATAAATATAATTACTACTCTCATACTCTCTCTAAGATCAGCAACCTTGATATTCTAGAAAAGTCAGTGGCCATCATGTAATAAATTAATTATTTGAAATTTTTAAACAAAGTTAATAATTTGAAGAAATATTTAAAAATTGCTAACAATCAGGGTGTTTAAAATATTCTAAAATAAATTTCATAAGAGAAATTTATTGTAAAATTGTATTTACATTTAAAATGTAAGTAACTTTTTAATTGTAATTTTAATCATTAGAATTACATAGTTGAGCTATTCAAGTATTTAAAAGATAAGGAAGAAAGTGACACATTTTATCTAAACGCAACCAAGTCTGCTAAAATTGAGCTTCAAAAGTATTCAAAAATGAAGGGAATAGATATTTCAGAAGATCCATTATATTGGAGTCTCATGAAAAGCGAGTTGCAAATGCTAGCAAACTTGGCAAAAGTATATTTATGTTCACCCTCAAGCTCGACAACAAGTGAGAGAGTGTTCAACATTTCAAAGTTAATACAAAAAGATCGCATCAGACTTACAACACAGAATGTTGAAACACTTCTTTTTTTAAAATACAATTTAAGGGCTCTTTCTTATTCAACATATTTATGTGATGCCCCTTACACCACCTAATTCAAAATACTATGATGTCTGGGATACAGAATCGTCAGAATCAGAGGAAGAAACTTAAATTATTATAAAGTGTCTTATTTCTTATTTGTCATTGTAAATATATATGAATTATATTATATTTGTATATATTATTTTTGTGACTTTTTCTTATATTTTCTTAAACTTTCATAACAAATTTTAACTTGAACAAAGTTAAAAAAAAAAGCAACAAAAAAAAAAACCAACAAAAAACAACAACAACAAAAAAAATCCAGCCCAGGCTAGTAACCCCTGCAAATTTTGTTTGTTTTGCGTTTTTGAACAGGTGATATTGTAAAAATATCACCTGTTCAAAAACGCAAACTGAGACAATCATAAACCGGGTAATAGACTCCACGCTGTTGATCAACTGGTGTAATCATTAGATAGCATTTCATGTTTCAATCTTTCCACAGATGCTAGCAATCAGGTTTCGCAGAAAAAATTTCAGATTGTTGTTTAATACTTTCACTGGAATGCAGGTGGTATCCTAAATAAAATTCTTACGTTAGATAACACACCAAAAGAAACCTCTGAAACACTTCAAACATATGAATTGTTGTCTAAGTGTGTTACTTTTGCTAGAGACAATGGCAATGTAAATTTTGGAGGCATTAATTAAAAAGTAAGCAAAAATATGTTCTCGTATTTGAAGGAAGTTTTAAAAAAACCGTTGGTAGGTGTTAGATGTTTTGCCCACATTTTGCACATCTTCATACAACATGGAGCAGATTTAATGAAGATTGGAAATTTGAAACTGTTGTCTTTAAAATATTCAATTATTTTTTTTATGTACACAGTTAGAACAGAAGCATTAAAAGATTTATGCAAATATGAGGGCATTAGTTATCATCAATTCTATCACTCTAAAACTAGATGGTTAAGTTTACTTCCAACTATCAAAAGGTTATGTGGTGAAAATATTTTCTGTTTATCAACCTCCTGTTAGGATAAAAATATTTTTTGAAAATGAATTTTTAGAAGCTTATCTTTGGTTTTTGTATTCCTTGATTTTTCTCTTTCAAGTAAATATTGCAGCAATTGAAAGGGGAAAAACATTAGTTTTAGAAAATATTAACCTTCTTTACTCTACCGTGGAAGTTTTAAAAGAAAATGAAATGAAATTAAAATGAAAAACTTCTTATCTTTTTTTTTAAGAAAGTGACATAAAAGAAGATTATAAATGCTTTATGGCATAAGTTAAAATAGTGTATGAAGCATACATTCTTTATTTTAAAAAGTGGTTAAAACCTTTTGATAAATTTTAGTGCTTTGGTTGAATACATTTAAATAAAGTAAAAGACAGCACATTTGATGACCTTTACATTTTATACCTGAAAGGAAAAATATATAATTTCAGATGAAGTACAATTATTTTACTGTTCTCTTAAATCATTTGTGCAAGGCAAAAATAAGCAGTTTTTTGGATTACCCATGCATGATTATTGATTTTTTTTTTTTTAAATCTTGTTCAAATGAAAGTTGCTTCTCAGAGATATTTAAAGTTTGTGAGGTATTATTCTTTATCCCAGGACACAACGGAAATATTGAAGTAGTTTTCTTGTTGGTTAATGCTCAATGTACAAAGGAAAAAGACAGACTTTTAGTTGACTCTGTAAACGCCATCGCTCTCACCAAGTATAACTTAATGAATCTTTCTTTGAACAGCTTTATAAATATAAGATTACTAACGAAACTCTTCTGCTTAACTTTGGCTCCTCCAAGAAATATGATATTAGGCAATTATTATTAAATAATTTAATATATTATAACACTGTATACCTGAACGTTGCATTCTTTTTTGTAATTAAAAAATATTAATTGCAATTGTAATTCGGAGAAAATTACCTGAGTTTGCAACATTGGTTAAAATAGGTGCATATATATATATATATATATATTCTTACCTCTTACATATATATATGTAAGAGGTAAGAATGTTTGACAGCTGATAACTAGTTTGCACTGTTACTACCAGTGCCGAAATAATATGAAATTTTCTAAAAAAAAATTTGAACCATTATTGATTTAAAAACCCTTAGCACAAACTCATTATTATGTGATGCTGAAAATATTTCAAAAATTAACTGGTTCTCAATTGTTAATCTTCATAGCATTGCTTTACTAAACACAAATAAAGTGCAAACACTAAATTTGTTTTGTTTAAAATGCAAGTGCTTTAACAATGTTGTTTCTATGCTCTTACCATTTAAATGTAAGCACATTTTTTTCAAAACTTTGATATAAGATCAAACGAGAACTATTTTATTGGTTATTTTTATAGATGCCTTTTGGACTGCAGATCTGTTAATTGATGTTTTGCCAACTGTGTTGAACGCAGCTTTGGCAATCTTTGCTGTTGACTATAAAATCCTCAATTATCAGCTGTTTTAGTTAATATCTTACCAGTAATCCTTGCACATTTCAGTGGATGTGGATACTTATCAATAATATCTTCCTAGAATGCTTTATCTAACAGTTTTGCAAAAATCATTATTGGGTTATCAATTAAATTCCTTTACAAATTATTTCTTGGCTTTTAATCTTTGGAAGCATCTTATGCTCTAATTAAATTATTCTTTGATATCTTATACGTCTAAAATATAGTTTAAAAAATTATATAAAACACAGTTTAAATTTTAAAATATAATGTAGATAAGAGTTAAAAGTTGTGAATTATTTGAATAAATATATAAATATGAATAAATTAAATATAGATAGAATTTTTTACAAAGTTATAAAATGCCTGGAAATATTTCAGCCAGAGCTCAGCTTCTTGTAAAAACACCAGCTACAGATAGTTCTGCCTTTAACTCAGGAGCAGCTCCAAAGCACTGCTTCTAGACAAAAAGTAATTTAAACAAGTACAGGTTGCATCTATATTGCACTTATTTTTCAAAAGCTTATTACACTGCTCTTGATAATTTCTATTTATAACATTGTTTACTTTTTTACACTTAATTATTTATTAATTAAACTTTTTGCAAGAATTTTTGATTGTGAAGTTGTTTTTAATAATAATAATTTTTAATAATTAGTTAATTTTCAGCCGCAGTTTTTATTTTATTTTTTTGAAAAATGAGCATAAAATCTCTGAAACAAATATTTTAAAATTTAAATTTGTTATTTCTAGTAAAGAGCTATGAGTTAAAAAGAGAGATAATGAATCATGGAGTTGAATAAAATATGTTAATTGTTAGGGTTGCTGAATGTCCGGCTTTATGTTGGAGAATACAGTACCAAACCTATAAAAGCAGGGGCAGACAGGTACGTCTGTATACGTATCCAAAAATAAAATTGATTAAAAAAAAAAAAAGATAATATAATATTTTAGTTATGCGTATAAAGATAATTTTTTACTTAACCGTTGAGTAAATTAGATTTAAGTTTTATTATTGTTATAAAAACACTTATGAAAAAAAAATTTTGCTTCTTGTTTAGAGTAAATAAAGTTGCTTTTTGTTTAGAGCGGTTTTTCAAGTTTAAATAAAAACATAAACTTGAAAAACAGCTTAAATTAAAAAATTCTTTTTTAATTAGAGGTCAAAGTAATAATAAATAAATAATATTTAATTATAAAAGTCAATGGATGTACCCAATATTATTTTATCAAATGATGAAAAATGGCAATTAAATTCATGTCAAAATTAACAATTAATTCATGTCAAAATAAAACAATGGACATACCTAACATTATTTTTTTTTAGTTTAGTTTTCATTATTTAAATTTTGAGTAATTGATTTTATTTATGAAAAAACTCTGTTGGACTTACCCTAACTATTACACCCTGAAATATATAAGGTTTATTATGATATTTAAAATGTCTCCTAATGTTAGATTTTAGATATTTAAGTCATTTAATCATGCAATTAAAAACATCATGTAACAAAATGGGGAAGCAATATTAATCTCTTTGAACGGTATATTACAGAAAAATATAAATTCTTGTAAAGATACGAGTCTTGTTCTCTCTTGTAAATTATTTAGTTTTCTTAAAAAGTCTATTTCTGTGTTAAAGCTGGTGATAAAATTCTTCAAGATCAACTTAGATATTATTATAAAAAATAATTCTTACATTTCTAAGACACCATATCATCAAGTAAAAAAGTGTTTTGGAAAAGTTATTAATGACTAAATAATTTAAAATTGTTTCAATTTTTGCTGATGAAGCTTCTTACAGTTAAAGTAAAGAACAACTATTATTAATTACTAGCTGAATTGACCCGTAAAAATACGGGTCTTTGTAAGTCTATTCCACACAAACCTTTTGCCTTATTTTCTTAATCTAGCTGTCCGTATCGGTAAATACAGGTCTTTTCTTCTACTTCTATATTTATCAATTCCACGCCAATCATTTCTTTACTTGTTCTTTATTTACTTCAATATTTTTTAGTAAACTGTGGAAAAAAATTCATTAAAAAAATTTGCTTTAAGAGCAAAAAAAAACTTTAACATACGCACTTTTTCCGCCAAGTAACATCATTAGTAACACCGCTTGGCTAGCAAGAATCACAATCTTGCACTACACGTTGCCAAGTAACACCACTTTTCACATGGAAACAACTTAATATAAAATTATATAAACTTAAGCACATAAATATAAATAAAGATATATAAACGAATATATTATTAATTTTTTGCTATACTAATCTAAAATGAACAAAAACAATAAAGTGCTATTTATCAGTTTAAACCTATGAAACTATGTGTATAGCGTCTAATAAAATTTGTGAACAAAAGATATAACTAAACTGGTTTGAAACAGAGAAAAAGCCAGAAGTATCTTGTAATAACATACTATATTGTAAGTAATAAAACAGTATTTTTTGAAACAAATAAAAAATTTTGTTATTTTAAAAGTCATATTAATGGTAATATTAAAAAGCAAAATTAGTTACAAATTTTTAAATGACATGCCAACAATTGCAAACATGTTGCATCATATAGACCACATGTGGCTGACAACTGATTTTAAATACTATTTTATAATATATCTAAAGAGATTAATAGGTGTATAGTGCATATATTAGACATATTAAACAGATATCATAGAAAAAGAAAAACTTTAAATATATTTACCAAATCTTTCAAAAACTATATAACACTTAACAAATTAAAGTTAATACAAAAGAAAATTTAGTATTATTAAAATTAAAAATGAGGATAAAAAGATGTAAAAACGTAAATTAATAAAAAAACTTATAGACAAATTATTAAAAACTTTTATAACATAAGAGTTCTTTGTAAGTTTAGGATTTAAAAACAGAATTAAAAATCAAAAAAATAAAATAGTAAAAGTATATAAATTAAAATAATAAAAAATTGCGAAATTAAAAAAAACATTTTTTTAAAAAGTCAATTTTCTTTATAAATAAAAAAGAAGATAATTCTACCAGTAGTTTAAAAAAGCTACTGGTAGAAATTAAAAGAATTAAACCGCTTTCCAGCACCCCTCCTTTTACCAGTGGTGTCATATGGGGCTTGTCTCCTCCATCTAAAGGAGGGATCATCTCCCCCATATTGACTCCACCGGTAAAAAGCTCTTGGAGATATTGGACCTGGGTGCTGGGAGCGATAATGCAGAAAATCTTGATGCGATGCTAAAAAACAAAAACAAAAAAAGAAATAAATTTGAATACAATACTGCACAAAACAACCAATAAAAATATTATTTAAAACTATTTAGACTTCAAAAAAAAAAAAGTTATGACAAAAAAAATAAATAAATAAAGTAATGTAAAAATAAGGATATGCAATGTTTAAATTTCATATATACCTACACATAACACATAACACCCACACATAACAAATACACATAACACCCACAAAACTGCATAAGTATGGAAAACAGATTACCTGATGGTCCTGCAGATATTGTTGCTATTATAGAAATAAATAAAAAAGTATATGAACTAACACATATATTAAACAGTTATGTAATTGCATACAAACATGAAAAAAGTAATGTTTAGGTTTCAATACACATAACACTGCATAAGTACGGAAAAACTGCATAAGTATGGAAAACACATTACCTGGTGGTACTGCAGTTGATACTGTTGCTATTGCGGAAATAAATAAAAAAGTATATAAACAAACACATATATTAAACAGTTATGTAATTGCATACAAACACGAAAAAAGTAATGTTTAAGTTTCAATACACATAACACTCATAAAACTGCATAAGCATGCAAAACACATTACCTGATGGTACTGCAGATGATATTGATGCTATTGTGAAAGTAAAAAAAAAAAAAAAGTGTATAAAGTAAATATGTTAAACATTTATGTAATTGATAACAAACATGAAAAAAGTAATGTTTAATTTCAATACACATAAAACCCATAAAACTGCATAAGTATGCAAAACACATTACCTGATGGCACTGCAGATGATATTGATGCTATTGTGAAAGTAAAAAAAAAAAGTGTATAAAGTATCATATGTTAAACATTTATGAAATTGCATGAAAACATGAAAAAAAAAAAAAAATTTAAGTTTCAATACACATAAAACTCATAAAACTGCATAAGTATGCTAAACAGATTACCTGATATTATTGCTTGAGGTGTTAATGTATAGACAAAAAAACAAATAAATAAAGTGATGTGCAAAATAAGATATGCAATCTTTAAGTTTTACATTAAATTACATCATTACCTGATGGTACTGCAGATGATATTGATGCTACTGTGAAAGTAAAAAAAAAAAAGTATATAAAGTAACATATGTTAAACATTTATGTAATTGATAACAAACATGAAAAAAGTAATGTTTAATTTCAATACACATAACACTCATAAAACTGCATAAGTATGCAAAACACATTACCTGATGGTACTGCAGATGATATTGATGCTATTGTAAAGGTAAAAAAAAAAAAAAGTGTATAAAGTAACATATGTTAAACATTTATGTATTTGCATGAAAACAGTAATGCCTAAGTTTCAATACACATAAAACCCATAAAACTGCATAAGTATGCTAAACAGATTACCTGATATTATTGCTTGAGGTGCTAATGTAGAGAAAAAAATAAAAATAAAGTAATCTGTAAATTAACATATGCTATCTTTAAGTTTTAATACACATAACACTCATAAAACTGCATAAGTATGCAAAACACATTACCTGATGGTACTGCAGATGATATTGATGCTATTGTGAAGGTTAAAAAAAAAAAAAAAGTTTATAAAGTAACATATTTTAAACATTTATGTAACTGATAACAAATATGAAAAAAGTAATGTTTAAGTTTCAATACACATAAAACCCATAAAACTGCATAAGTATGCAAAACACATTACCTGATGGTACTGCAGATGATATTGATGCAATTGTGAATATATAAAAAAAAAAAAAAGTGTATAAAGTAACATATGTTATACATTTATGTAATTGTTTACAAACATGAAAAAAGTAATGTTTAAGTTCCAATACACATAACACTCATAAAACTGCATAAGTATGCAAAACACATTACCTGATGGTACTGCAGATGATATTGATGCTATTGTAAAGGTAAAAAAAAAAAAAAGTGTATAAAGTAACATATGTTAAACATTTATGTTATTGCATGAAAACAGTAATGCCTAAATTTCAATACACATAAAACCCATAAAACTGCATAAGTATGCTAAACAGATTACCTGATATTATTGCTTGAGGTGCTAATGTAGAGACAAAAAAATAAATAAATAAAGTAATCTGTAAATTAACATATGCTATCTTTAAGTTTTAACACACATAACACTCTTAAAACTGCATAAGAATGCAAAACACATTACCTGATGGTACTGCAGATGACGCTATAGTGGAGGTAAAAAATATATTTACATAAACTAACATATACTAATCAATTAAACAGTTTATTTTAGAGTGATAAAACCGCACACAAACATCAAAAAATGTGTGTTAAAATTAAACAAAAAGAAACATAAGTGTACTTTGCTTACCAATTGAATTTTCTAAATTTTCTAAATAGAATTAAAAAAAACTCATTAACATTAGGAAAGAAACTAACATGCAGAATATTAGTCAACTTTAGGAAATCTATAAATAAAGTTGGAACAAAACAAAAGGCAAAAATAACAATCACAAAACAAAACAAACCAAAAAAGAAAAAAGCGACAAAAAAAAAATAAAAAATAAACTAAAGAAACAATCCACAAGAACAATATAGTAACTTACTAAGTTGTTGAAAAATAAGCCCTATAAAAAAAAATGCTAAAATTTGTATCAAAAAAGCTAAAAGACCATAGAATACACCTTTTTTTTTGAAAGTAAAATGCTATATCTTTATCTATAATACACAAATGTAATATAATCAAATTCTGTTTACCCATTGAATGTTCTAATTTTTCTAAATAAAATGAAAAACTTATAAACATTAAAATAAACTAACTTGCCAAATATAGAATAACTTTATGTTAAATAAATATGTAATAAAAAAAATAAAGAGCATGACAATAACAAATTGCTTACTTAGATTCTCAACAGAATCTTCTAATTTTTCTAAATAAAATAAATTTAAAAGTTACAAAAGTCACTTGCTGACTGACAAACTGTCACAACTGACAAAAGTCAGTTGCTAAATAATTTTAAAAAAACTAAAATAGCATAAATGTATTTGCACACAAAAAAAACAAAAAACAACAACAAAATTCCTCACTTAGCTTGTCCATTACTTCCGCTAAACATTAAAAAAAAGTTATAATTAACAAATTGCTGAAATTGGTGAAATATATATATTTGTAACATATCCTTCTCATACAAAATTAGCTTACTTGGCAAGAGCTCTTCGGCTCTGATCTCTTGAACATCTAATATATATATAGACAAAATTAATTTTCAAAATATTTACTTTTTCAATTAAACATATAAGATTTGTCTTAAATTATAAAACTGTTGCACAGTTTTATAATTTAACACATTCAGTAAATGACAAAAAGTTTCATTTTACGTAAAAGTTTATTAGTTAGAAGACTTAAAAGTCAATTTTAGCTTAAACACGTTTTATAAAATTATAGCTTAAACACCTTAAATAAAGCTTATACTCGTTTTAAAGGTTCACTGCTTTACAAAAACATCAATCAAAATAGCGGAATAAACAAAAGCTGAGTTTTGGGTCCACCCTTTTAAAGTTCTAAAAATTAATTTATATATTTTTTAATTTTAGTTAAATTTTAGGGGGGTGTACTTGATTCACGGGGTTAGGGGAGGGCGGCATATCTTGGTTGATTTTAATTGAAAACGGCTAAATTAAATCATCGTTTTATTCACACCGTAAATCAAGTACAGCTCCGCCACTTTTAGAACATACGTAACTGCTACTATATATAGTATATATATATGGCTTACTTCGAAAAAATGCAGAAACTTCTTCGTCGCCTAAAGATATACAAAATTATCTTAATGTAATTTCTTAATAAAATAATAAGCTAAGTATCTCAGTATTATTGACGTATCATCTCTTTTTACCTCTTTAATTAATTAATGTTATACAAAATTAAAAGAATATCTTCTGTATCTTGGCTGCTCATTTCTAAAAAATAATTTTAATGTTTATTCTTGGGTCAAAAACATATTAACTTCAAACATATTAACATGGTAATTATAAAATAAGTTTAATTTTTTAAATGAAGATTACAATAATTAAACTTGTAGATACAACTTACTTGTCGTCCCTCGCTTTGCAATTGTTATAATCGATATGAAGACCACATGGCCGAGTTTTATTGGTTTTAGAGTACAGTTGGCGCACATATCATAATAGAAAAATCAGATGGTTTTGAATCTATTAATTAAGCTGTTTTTATTAACGGATTTGGTGGATTTAATTAGATAACCGCAAGGTAGTTTTACAGTGGTTTAAGAGTTGGCGTACGTTTCGTAATACAAAAATCATTTAATATTTGTTTATATCTCATTTCTATTAGCGGATTAGGCGAAATTTTGTGGGTTTTCTGTTTGTCACCTTCTGGAGTCTCTAAATTTTTTTTTTTAGGTTTCAGATTACAATTTTTTTTTTCATACCTTTTCGTACTTTTTAGGACTCTTGACCAGTTAGTTTTAATAAAAATTTCAGATTGCATGTAAAACCTTTTTTTTATATATATAAGAAAGAAATTTATCTCTTTAATGTGTGTTGAACTCGCAGTTTTAACTAATTACCTAAAACATAAGTATCTCTATCATGATATATGCGCAACAAATTTCCAACAGCGTTTTTATGTTTTTAAAAATTTTAAAAAACGTTTTAAAAAATTCTCTCCGTTTGGTTTCTTATAGTATATTATATCTTTATTTTTATGTAATGCGTATAACATCTATATGCATTTAAACTTGTTTTTCTTTGTTTTCTAGAAAACTGGATAGGATTTAAAAAAAAAAATTGTGTAAGCAAAAGGTTTTGAACCGAAGCGAAGCACTTCAATCGCTGTGGAATGCTATATCATCTTTTTACACTATTTAATAAACAGAAAACTTATTAAACTTTAAAAAACAACATTTAATGCTTTAAAATAAAGAGATATTGTCGCAATGAAATTATTAAGTAAAAATAAATCGGTAGAATTTGATGTCATCTACTTTATAATTATACTGATTGATAATTAAAGAACTTAAAGTTTACATATTTAGATATTTGAATAGACTTTCGTTCAAATTGATAAAATACAAATCATAACGGATTGTGGATCCGAAAAAAAAGGTTAATACACTACCATCTATAATTATTGGAAAGGTCATATTTTTTAATATCAAAGATATCAAAGTTTGGCGAAAAAGTGAAAACAATGTCTACCTGAATTATATGTTATCTTCCTATTTATTAGGTTTACCAATAAAACTTCCCTGATTAGTTTATAATTTATTCAAAGCCCTGATTAGCTTTTAATTTATTTGCCTATTAATCACTCTTAACAACAATAACCGCCATAAATATATTCTTAGCATTCTACTTAACGACTTATCTAATTAGTCTATTTTGTCACTAAGTATAAAAAAAAAAAAAATACCCATGTATTAACTGAATATCAATTTATTTATCTATTTAATTTAATATATATAATATATAATTTAATATATATAATTTAATCTTATTAATATAATTGAAATACTACTAATCAATTTACTGATATTTTTTCTATAGCATTGTTAAAAATGGTCATATTCTGAAAGGTAAAGAAATTTATTGAAAAGTTGCACAAAAGAAAAAAAAAACTAAATAAAAGTTATTCGTTTCTAAAAACTTTTTACGAAGAGTTTTTCCAAACAATTTTATTTTTAATTGGGTTTTTTTTTGAATTACATTAAAGCGTTTTGAAAAACAGTTGCTGCATCTATTTATAGTAAAAAAGTTAATGTAGCAAAATAAACTTTTAATTGTGAAAAGAAAGTTTTGATGTTTTATCTAGCTACAGGCTTTTTTTTTTTTTTGCCTCCACAGCAGCATCTTATGAAGTAGCAGGGCTGTCTTGTTAAGTTTTTTCTTTATTAAGTTTCAGACAACTTTTTTTTCAGACCATCCGCAGCTTATTAGGACTAATTACATTCGCACATTAATAACATAAGTGTCTCAATTATCATAGATACGCAACATATTTTTTCTCCTGGTGATGTTTTTTTTTTTTAATGTTTTATGAAGTTTTAGCATTCTTAAAATCTTTTCTTTTGTGAGTGCATAATATCGTTACGTTACATATGTTTGTATATAATCTTTATAAAACTTCGAAAGTATTTTGTATTTTAAAATAATTAAAAAAATTAAAAAAAATAGCCGCCTTTGGTAGGAGTCGAACCTCTAGTTCTTTGTTCAGAACTTCGCCGCCTTATCCACTCGAGCTACACCGGCGTATCATCAAGTGTAGATTTTATAATAATCTAGTAATTTTTTTGAGGAAAAAATGTTAGATCAAAATTAAGGAGAGGTTGACGCAATGTAATTTTCAAGTAAAAATCAAACTGTAAAACGTGATAAATGTTTTAGTATGTTTTAACATATGCTTTAACATTACATAAGTTAAAGTTTACGTACGTTAGATGTTCGTTCACGTTTTCTTATAGCGCTGCGACTCTTTCTTGCCAATACATCGGTTGCAATGGCTGCCAAGGGTTTCGTGTCAAATACGCTCCAAGGGACACTACTACTACTACTATTAAAACTATTAAGTTCGGCAATATTATATAGAAGATATGGTTTGTTGATTCAAATTTATTAGTTTCTTAGATTGCACAAATGGTGTTACTAATAAGGATTATTTTATTTTTTGGTAAAAAGTATTTCAGATTCTTCTTTATGCTACTGCATAGCTCATTGATTAGGAGGCTGTGCTCTATCTATGAATGAGTCAAGTTCTCATTAAACCCAAATCATGACCAAAATAACCAAAAATTTAAAACCTAAAAAACCATCCCCACCACCTAAATATTTTAATATATCTTTTACAAATATTCGCGGTCTACGAAGCAACTTTCCATCAGTTGAGTCTTACCTCCTGCAAAATTCACCAGACTTGCTTGCACTCAGTGAAACAAATTTAAGTTCTGCAATTCCTTCTTCAGATGTCAGTGTTGATGGGTACTATCCTTTGATTCGTAAAGACTCCAATAGTCACATGCTAGGTTTAGGGGTATACATACGCATTAATTCCCCTATTTGTCGTGAAATCAGGTTCGAATCCTTTGACCATTCTTTTATGTACTTTCGCCTAGCACCTCTTCACTCTATCACCTTTCTCTTTGTTCTTTATCGTTCTCCTTCTTCCCATGATTGCACTCTTTTAGATGTTATCTCTGATCAAATTGACCATGCCCTCTCTCTTTACCCCTCTGCCAATATTGTTGTTGGTGGTGATTTTAATGCCCATCACACTGAATGGCTTGGCTCTAACACCACTGATCCTGCTGGCACTAAAGCCTTTAACTTCTGCGTTTCTCAATCTCTTACTCAGATAGTTAACTTTGTGACTCGTTTTCCTGACAACCCTAATCATTTACCTTCACTCCTTGACTTATGTCTTGTCTCTGACCGTAGCTTATGTTCAGTTTCTCCCTTTTCTCCCTTAGGTGGTTCTGACCATGCAATGATCTCTATAAATCTTTCTTCTCGTACTTCTTTTTTGGGCTCACCTTATCATCGCACCACCTACTACTACCCTAAAGCTGACTGGGATTCCTTTCGTGATTTTCTTCGTGATGGTCCTTGGGCTGATGTTTTTTCTCTCTCAGCTGACAAATGCGCCTCCTACGTAACCTCCTGGATTCAGGCTGGAATGGAAGCTTTTATTCCTTCTCGTCGGTTTCAAGTCAAGCCTCATTCTACTCCATGGTTTTCTCCTTCTTGTGCGGTGCTATATCCAATCGTAATCATTTTTTTCATCTTTTTCAAAAGAACAACTCTCTTGAGAACAAACGGCTATTTATTATTGCAAGAAATCGATGTAAAAAGGTGCTTTCTGATGCTAAACTCCATTATTCTCAGTTCACTAAATCTCGCATCTTATCGCAGAAGTTAGGCTCTAAAGACTTTTGGAAAATCTTCAACAGCATTGTTAACAAGGGTAGATCTAACATTCCATCTCTCATTCATGGGACTGATCTTGTTACCTCTCCCAGGGATAAGGCAGAACTGTTTGCAAAGAACTTTTCTTCTAATTCCACTCTTGAATCTTATGGACATTCTCTTCCTTCCATTCCAGTCAAACAGGTTGACCCATTGTTAGACATTCAAATCACTCCGGCTTCTGTTGCTAAAGTCATATCTCAATTAAACTCGTCTACAGCTTGTGGTCCAGACAACATTCCTGTCACAGTCTTGCAGAATTGTCCTCCAGAATGTTCTTCAATTCTCTCTAAACTATTTAACAAGTGTTTGACTGAGTCTTGTTTTCCTGCTTGTTGGAAAACGGCATCTGTGGTTCCAATATTCAAAAACTCTGGAGAAAATTCTGACTCCTCTAATTATCGTCTGATCAGTCTTCTTTCTGTTATTAGCAAGGTCTTTGAGTCTTTGATCAACAAATTCCTCACATCTCATCTTGAGTCAAATAAACTACTGTCAGACAATCAATACGGTTTTCGATCCTCTCGCTCTACGGCCGACTTGCTAACTGCTGTAACTGAAAGATTTTATCGTGCATTAGATGGAGGCGGTGAGGCTAGGGCTATTGCTCTCGACATATCTAAAGCTTTCGACAAAGTTTGGCATGCTGGTCTTCTCCATAAGCTTGCTTCATATGGTGTTTCTGGGAAAGTTTTTGAGATTATCAAATCATTTCTTTCTGACCGGTTTATTAAAGTCATCCTTGAAGGCCAACACTCTTCTTTATTTCCAGTAACTTCTGGGGTTCCCCAAGGTTCCATCCTGGGCCCTGTTTTGTTTCTTATCTACATAAACGATCTTCCTGACAACCTTTCATCTAAAGTAGCTCTTTTTGCTGATGACTCAACTTTATACTCCTGTCTTGACAAAAAGTCTTCTCTTTTCGATCGCCTAGAACAAGCAGCTGATCTTGAATCTGATCTCACTTCAGTAATAGATTGGGGTTCACAGTGGCTTGTGAATTTCAACTCTAAAAAAACCCAATTGCTTATTGCAAACAACTACCGTAATATGGTCAACATTCCTATATTAATGAATGGCAATCCTCTTACTGAGTCGTCCTCTTTACGTCTTCTTGGATTATCGCTTACTACTGACCTTTCATGGAAACCATATATACAATCGATTGCTAAATTAGCTACTGCTAAGGTTGCTTCTCTTTATCGTGCTCGCCATTTCCTTACTTCTGATTCCATTCTCTACCTCTACAAATCTCTTATTCGTCCCTGTATGGAATACTGTTGTCATATTTGGGCTGGTTCTTCTAACGATTCACTCTCTCTTCTTGACAAGGTCCAAAAACGCATTGTAAATGTTGTTGGACCTGGACTATCTGCTAAGCTTGAACCTCTTTCCCATCGTCGTAAAGTTGCATCTCTTTCTCTTTTCTACAGATACTATCATGGTCACTGCTCAAAGGAGTTATCATCTCTAGTTCCATCAACTAAAATTCATTCTCGTTTTACTCGTCATTCAGCTAAGTCTCATTCGTTTTCTGTATCTGTCCCTGCATGCTCTAAAAACTTTTATTCATCTAGTTTTTTTCTCCGCACTTCAATTCTTTGGAACTCTCTCCCATCTTCATGTTTTCCTGACTCATACAACCTTCAACTTTTTAAGTCTTCTGTCAACCGTTTCCTTGCTCTATAACTCTGTTCTTTTTTTTTCCTAGTAACTCCCAACTTAATAGTGGTTACTTGCAGCCTTGTTGGGAGTGAATGCAAATAAAAAAAAAATATATATATATATATATATCATGAATTGCAGTATTTATTGATATGAAGTGTTCATTATATTGGTATGATATGATGGTGCTAGTGCAATTGATGGTCACACTAAAGGTTTGTCCTTTTGTATTTTAAATCTGAATGAAAAAGCTGCATATGCTCATTGCAACAGTCATAGACTTAATTTACCTATTTGTGCCTCATGCACTAATGGAGAAATTTGACTGGGATTCGGTCATCTTTGTTATTTAGTGTGAATCATTTTTGTCAGATTGAATTCAGAGAGTGGTGATAGGAGAGTATATTTCAAATGTAAAGATGGTTACTAGTGAAGTACCACAAGGTTCAGTACTCGGACCTTTTTTATTTGTAATCTTCATTAATGACTTATGTAGAGGGATTATTAAAGTCACTAAATTATATGCAGACAATACCAAAGTTATTTCAATCAATCATTGTTATGAAGATAATAAATTATTACAAGAGGACATAAGCATGTTAGTAAAATGGTCTGAAGATTGGTTAATTAAATTTAATGAATCGAAATGTAAAATCATGTATATTAGTAAAAAGAATCCTAAATATGAATATAAATTGAACAACTTTGTGTTAACAGAAACAACAATAGAAAAAAATCTAGGAATTTTCATTTCAAATAATCTAGAGTGGAAATATCATTTTAATTCAGCTATAGGCAAAGCAAACAGAACATTTGATCAAAAAATTTTGAGTATTTAGATGAATTTTCATTAAGTTATTATGCAAATCATTAGTATGTCCTCATTTGGAATATGGAGCAACAGTTTGGAGTCCATTTTGGAAGAAAGATATTGATAATCTTGAATTAGTGTAACACAGGGCTACTAGGATCAAATCTTTAAAGGGGTAATCGTTTGAAGAAATGTTAAAAATACTTGAATTGTCAACTTTGCATGATAGAAGAACAAGAAGTGATCTGATTCAAATGTATATGATCTCAAAAGGGAAAGATATTATTTTTAATTTTTGCCATCTTCCATTAAATTTTGAGCTGGAACGATCAAGTAGAAGTAACAATTGCAGAATACGCCGATAATTTACCAATTTGAGAATTTGTCACCATTTCTTCACAGAGTTACAAGGGATTGGAATTCTCTTTCTCAATGGATAATAAGTAAAGATAACTTGAACCTTTTTAAAATCAGCATCAATAAATCTAAACACTATATTTTGTAATCAGCTGTCATAGTCTTAATTTTATGTAATTAAGACTCAACACATCTCAAGCATGTACAGCATCTTTTTTATTCTATTCTATTCTACTACAACAACATCTGTCCAATATCATCTAAAAATTCAATGACCCCTAAAAACATCTTTAGGAAGATGTAAATTCATATGCAAATTTTCTCCAAGTCCAATAACAGCTGGAAGTGTTTCCTCCAGATGTAATTATATCTTTAACTAAAATAATGCATTATTATTTAACAATATTTTCCAGATCTACATCTCGTTAAAATAATGCATTATAATTTAATAATTTAAATTTAATTATATTTAGTATAATTGAAAAGATGTAACTACATCTGTAGAATTCGCAGATGTAGTTGTACAGATGTTGTTATACCTAGATATTTAAAAAGATGGAACTACATCTGTTGTAATCATATATTTTTTACAGAGATGTTATTAGACATCAATGAAATTTTAAATGGTGTTGGACAGATGTTATTATACCTCAGTGTATTTAAAGATGTTGTTAGACAGATGTATTTATACATCATTGTATTTGCAGATGTTGTGGGACAGATGTTATTAGACATAGCAAAAACTGATGTTGTTACCCTGACCCTCTTGATAAACCTGAAACACTAAAAGACAAAAGCAGAAATAGCAACTGCTGCAATAGCAATAGCAGTAAACCAACTCAAGTTTAAAAAGTGCCTTAAAATTTTGTGTTAAGCTTCAATAAGTCAAAGTAGTAAATGCAAAAAAAGTTAAAATACAAGGTTTGACTTCACATCACAAATTTTTTTTAAATTGTTATTATTGGGTTGTTGTTGTTTTGATTTTTATTTTTATTACTGGTTGTTTTTTTATTTTATTTTATCAAGTGTTCTTTTGATTATCCATCAGTTTTCACTCTCCCCAAAATATGAGTGTAAAATTATTTTTTTTCAATTTAATAAAGTTTTTTAAAATCTAATTTTTTGATTTTTTTTATACATATTTAAATACAGCTCAAAATTTTTTATAACTTAAAAAAGAAAATTAAAAGTATTTTTTATCAAAAGGAAGTTAAAATTTTCAACAATATAATTTGACTCCATTTTGCTCTACTGCACCATTTTTTGTGATGCAAAACCAAATTATTTTAATCATAGTATTTAATTCTATTCATTATTATATTTTTATAAAGATATTTTTAGTTGTGTAGTAAATCTTAGACTTACTATTTTATTTTATATAAAGTCTTTAAAGTACTAACCTCAGAAGCGCTTTTAACCCAGAAGCGCTTTTAACCTCAGAAGCGCTTTTAACCTCAGAAGCGCTTTTAACCTCAGAAGCGCTTTAAACCTCAGAAGCGCTTTTAACCTCAGAAGCGCTTTTAACCTCAGAAGCGCTTTTAACCTCATAAGCGCTTCTAACCTCAGAAGCGCTTTTAACCTCAGAAGCGCTTTTAACCTCAGAAGCGCTTTTAACCTCAGAAGCGCTTTTAACCTCAGAAGCGCTTTTAACCTCAGAAGCGCTTTTAACCTTAGAAGCGCTTTTAACCTCAGAAGCGCTTTTAACCTCAGAAGCCCTTTTAACCTCAGAAGCGCTTTTAACCTCAGTTAAAAGCGCTTCAAATTATTCAAATTCTTTTGTTAGGAATTAGCATGATTTTGTCAACATATTATATCCAAACAAGAGCTTTACATAATTTTTTTCTTTAGGTTTTTATTATGCCTAGAAGACTGTTAACTTGATTTTAGTTAAAATTTTAGTTTAAAGAAAAATCTTTTGAAAAAATTACTAAAGGTCCTAATCTTTTTTGGTACAAATAAATTAAATATAGTTGTCAAAATACAACATTTTTACTAATTTTCTCAAAAAAATTTAAAAGTTCCAACTAAGAAAGAGCTTTTAATTAAGAAAACTGCCAATTTAAATGATTAAACTATGTTTAATTCACCTAAACAACTTGTTTATTTAAAATCTTATTCAAATCTGGACAAGCAATCATGATTTTTAGGAGAGAAAAAAATAAACAAAATCTTTGGTTTTTTGTCACAAGTATTTTTATTGTTACGGCAAAATTTAAAAATTTCTATCATTTTAATTTTTTTCATCTTTTTATAATTCAGAAACCTGATCATTTACTGAAAATATCTTGTGACCAGCAAAATATCATACAGATTCTGTAATATTTTAAAATTGCCTTAATTTATCAGTGATGTGGAGTCCCAAAAAGGACACCAACTTTGAAAGTCTCAAAAAGTTTATTTCTTTCTGATTTTTGGTATCCAGGAGCTCAAATAATGTAATAAACTTTATAAACTATTTTTGGGAAAAAAATTAAGACCTTTTGCTTAGAGGAGCAATCAATTTTTGAACCTGGAGCCGTTAAGTATAATGACAACAGGTACAGCCTTAAAACCAAAAAGTTCCATAAAAATTTTTTTCTTATAGCAAATCATGTCACCCAACATATTTAGAACTCCACTAGAGACAAGGAAAAAAAGATTTAAAGCAAAAAAAATATAAGAGTTATAAAATATAAGAGTTTATTTCTATTTTCATTATATTTACTATGAGTAAAATATAAGAAAATAGAAATAATGGCTGGATACCACCTTTAAGTTGAAAAATTTACTGTATTAGGCATCCTATACTTTTTGAATATCTAAAATTTAAAAAACATTAAAAATGAGACTATTCTCAGCAGCAGGTAACATTTGTAATGAAAAAAGAGCTTGTTTGTTGCCCGAAATTGGATAGCTACTCTTTTTGCGCCACAATTTTTCTAAATTTTCAGAAATCTTTATATGAGTGATTACTGCATATAAAATTAGGCAAAGTTACAGATATGTGGTCCAAAAATAATTTTATTTTATTGCTTGCTGCGCTTTCATGTGGAGACTTATTCAGAGTGGTAACTTTTTAATATAAACATAAAGAATATTTATTGGCTTTAGTACATATATCGACTATCTTTTAGCCTGCTGCTACAAGGGGGTGTTGCTACATCAACTATTTTATAGTCTGCTTCTACAAGAAAGTGTTGCTACATTTACTGAGAATTTGGCATAGGGCAGAAATTTTTTCTTTTATTATTTCAATTAAAATTTCTGTTAAAAAAATCTCCACTAACGAGAGCGCAACAAGCGAAAAAATAAAATTATTTTAGGCTGTGAAACTGTAGCTTTACCTAAAGTTATATTGTATTTGTTAAGAATTTTGTACTTTTTTACCTAGGTTTATCCATAGTTTTTTATTGCCCTGTAGGACAATGGTTTTTTTATTTAATTTACACACTGTGTCACATGTCTTGATAAATAAAGTAAAAAATAAATTCCGGCATTCCAGCCTGAAATATTATGATTCCCGCCGGAACCTAAAAGTCACAAATTCCAGTACATCCCTAATATATATATATATATATATATATATATATATATATATATATATATATATATATATATATATATATATATATATATATATATATATATATACACACATACATATATATATATATATATATATATATATATATATATATATATATATATATATATATATATATATATATATATATATATATATATATATATATATATATATATATATATATATATTACATATATATTACATACATGTATATTATATTTTATAGATATTATATATATTTTTTATATATAGATTGTATATTTATGTATATATATATAATAAAACTTTTATTTTAGATAACAAAAAGAATCCCTTTTTATTTGATGAGTATGAAATTGTTATTGAGAACGAACCATCAAAGCAAGAAAGGTTAGAAAAGTTAAAAGAAAAGTATAAAAAATACGAAAACTATATGACTGATCAAAATACACAACTAGACAAGCAATTAGAAAATGATTTAAAAAAGATAGATGAGACAAATGGAGATAAAATGTTTTTAAACTTCAAGGAAAGAATTGAGTGTGAACCAGAACAAGTAAGTTTGATAAATGGTGAACAAGTATGTTTAACAAGGTATTACCCCTGAACAAAAAATAGGTGTTCATTGTTTTCATCGTTTTTAAAATAGTTTTGATGCTTTAACTTTTTTTTTGTTTTTTTGTTTTACAATATTTTATGTTTTAGTTACAGCTTTAATATTAAAAAGGCAACTTTCTACATTCAAATTTTTTACATTCAAACGTAACTATTTTAAAAATTTTTTTTCTCAAGGGTTTGATTTGTTTGATGGGTATTTAAATGTTTGAAACATCCAACAAACAATTTTTTTGTTTTATATATATATTCTATAAATAAATCCAAAAGCATTGAGTTGAATAAACTTGTTTTTTTTTTTTTTTATTGTTTTTTTTAATTTTTCATTTTAAGCATCCAACTTTTGATTTGTTAAAAATTTTAGATTTTTAAATCCAGATTTCTTTTTTGCTTTGTTTTTTTGGTGAGGGTTGAGAATTGTTGTTTAACGTATAACTTCTTGATGTAAAGTGAAGACTAGACATGCAGACTATAAATATATGGAAACTTCAAATTTAAAAAAATTTTAGTTTAAATATTAAACAAATAGAGAATAAAGTAAATAAACCTTCATGAAACCTTTGATGAACATATGGGCGGTTTCATGAAGTTTTAATAACTATATGATATTATTTTTTTATAAACTCTAGTTTGAATTATATCATAGATTTAACTAAAAATGTGATCACGTTTAGCTTTTTAAGTAAAAAAACAAGATGGTTGATGTATACAGCCTTAGCCTACAGCCTTTCATTGTTTATCACAATATATGAAGCATCTGTTGGCTGCATCACTAATCTCTTAGTCTTTATAAATATTTTTTTCAACATAACATAAAAATAAATAAAATTTCTACATGTATCTAATATGAATGTATGTATGTATTTTTGTGTGTTTAGATTGTGAGATATGAGTTAAATGGCGAACCATTATGGGTTTCTAGTGAAAATATACCAAAAGAGCAAGATATTCCCTTATGTAAATGTGGTAGCAAAAGACAGTTTGAATTTCAAGTTTGTATTTTATTTTTAACATTGTATTTTGTTTTGTGTATATATTTGATTGTATTTTGTTTGTTGTACTTTATTTTTAACAAGTTTGTATTTCATTTTTAACATGGTAGCACTTGCATATAAAGATAAGTTTGTTATTTATAATCATTTTCGTGCCAATGATTAAGATAAGTTTGTTATTTATAATCATTTTCGTGCCAATGATTAAGATAAGTTTGTTATTTATAATCATTTTCGTGCCAATGATTAAGATAAGTTTATTATTTATAATCATTTCCGTGCCAATGATTAAGATAAGTTTGTTATTTATAATCATTTCCGTGCCAATGATTTTCAATCTTAATGACAAGTACTTTTGGATTTTGGATTTTGCCTCCAACTTAAAATTTAGAAAAGTGCGATCATGGAATACCACTTTTTTTTTCGATTAATTTCTTCATCTATTGTTTTTACAAATTGTATTGTTTATACCTTTTTCATCTATTGTTTATTAAATTATGTTTATCAAATTATTAAATTATTAAATGCTTAAATTGCTTTTATAATTGTAATTTACATTATGATTTTATTTGTTTATATCATATTTATATTTATTTGTTTATAACATAGATCCTTCCACAAATGCTGAACTATTTAGGCGTTGAAACAACCAAAGAAAGTATTGATTGGGGAACTCTAGTAGTTTATACGTGCCAAAAGAACTGTGTTAATATAGACGACCTTTATGTTGAAGAATTTGTTTGGAAACAAGATTTTTCAAACGAAAATCTATTAACATGAAAAATGTGTAATTTTATTGATATGGTGATGATGGTTATAGTGAGCGCCACTAAACACCTTTTGTTAATAACAAAAAACGCATAATTAATAAGAAATACGATGGTTAATTAATTTACAGAGTTGTTACTGATAACGATGTTTTTAAAATTATATTCTGGAGAAACAAAATAAAACTATTTTAAATGAAAATTTTTTAGATTTTCGGTACTTTTTGTATAATAAATAATCTTAATTTCAAGAAATTTTCTCAAGTTTATTATTTCCCCTCTGATGATTGAAAATCTTTATACAATTATTTCATAAAATGATTAAAAATCGTATAAATATTTTCTTAATGAAATGAACCTACGTATAAAAAACAAAGATTTATATGTTATATAGGTCGTTTGTTTTCAACGTGAGATTCATTAGGTGCTTATTGAATAAAATATTTGCTAAGAAATATTTGTTGCTGATATAATTTTTACTGTTCTGTACGAATCAAAAACGGCTTATTTTAAAAACACCGATTTAAAGAATTGAAATGCTTTCTTAACGTGCCTGTGTAAAAACGTGTAATTACCCTATTAGAGAGTTTAAGCATACACGCGTTATCTCCAGGCGGTGTTAGTACAAACGCTAGCAAGTTTGCTACCACGGCAAATTTAAAAAACGTTAAGTATGAAAAACTTTCAATATGCGCGTGTTTTAAGTCATTAATTTTCATGATTTATTTTTAAGTTAAAAGTCCAACAACAATTTCAAGAGCAATTCCAAAAAAATATCTCTAATTAATGAGTATAATTATATAATTAATGAGTTTAAATTATATAATTAATGAGTTTAAAATAATTAATGAATTTAATTAAACTCATTCATTATTCATGTACGTACCTATTCGGGCAGTGCAAGAGGAAAATAAAGGTCTGTTTTAGATCAAAAATCAATAACTTTTTGTTACTAAAGATAAAGTGTTGAAATTTTGCACAAATGTAGAGTAGTATAAGGGGCTTCTAAGGAAATATTTTTTATGAAAAAAATTTAATATAAAACTCGTTAATAAAAATCAAAAAATCTTACAATTTTTTTTTTTTTTTTACAAAAATCAATAACTTTTTTGTTACTAAGGATAAAGTGTTGAAATTTTGCACAAATGTAAAGAAGTATATGAGGCTTCTTACGAAATATTAAAAAAAAAATTAATATAAAACTTTTAAATAAAAATCAAAAACCTCACAATTTTTATTTTGTTTTTAACTAAAACAAAACATGTTCTTTTTAATTTTATTTAAAAACTTTAAAAGTATTAGAAACGACAAAAAATGCTAATTTATTTAGAAAATATATTAATATTAAATTTATATAATAAAAAAACATTTATACGAGCTTTTGGCTAATCTCTAGACAAAAAAAAACTAACGTACTTTTTAATCTTTTAAACAACAATTTTCTTTATATTAGGTTTAATTGCTTTACTAATTTGATTTTTTAATAGTTGCGTGTAATTAAATAATTTCCATATATTTAAACATTTATATGACACATTACATATATATTTTCAAGAGTTTATAAAATGCTTATAGCAATATTCAGAATAGTTTATTACTAACAACTTTTATACAGTGAGTTTTTATAGAATAAATTATAAGTCTCAAATATAACTTTCAAAAGCTGCAAAGTATTTTTATCGAGTTCTTGGACATTTTTGCTGTACGGTTTTCTAATGCTGGTGATGTAGGGATTGGAAGTGTACAGAAAGTATGAAATACGTCTTCATTTGTAGCTAATCTAGAACATTTCCTGGCATGATGAAGGCGAAATTTTTTATAACCTTTTTTACGGCATTCTTGCGCATCTTTTGAAAGTTGCCCGATAGGAAGTACTGCAAAATATTTTATGATACTTTCTTATTGTAAAATTTTGTGCACTGAAGACGGTATAAAGTACCAGCTATAATTACTCAAACAAATGTGGGCAGTTTCTATAGCATATGTCCCGAAACTTTCAGCATTTATCATAACACCTGAGGAGAGAGCTTGTAGCTTGGTTTTTCACCACAAAATGCAAAAATAATTAAATATCCATCAAATTAATTCTCAATAAAAATCGGACAAAAAAACTTTTGTTATAAATAAATAGTCTGAAACAACGATAAAAAGTGGTTTTTTGTTTTCTGACTTTTATTACTTTTTTATCTATAACTTTATAAACCGCACGTATCCGCACCTGATTTTTAATAAATCATATTTATAGACACCTAAGCTAGTAATTAATTATAAAAATAAAGCGTCGAGAAGCGTCAAAGACTGCCAAAATTATCTGTGAACTTTAAGATTTTTTTTTTCTTTCTTACTTTATAGTTCAACTAATTATTTGTAAACAAAACCATATAATTAAAAAAATGAATTTGTTCTAAAATCTCCATAACATGATGCTTTCAAAAATATATAATACTTTATACTTATTCATAAAAAGTTTTATAGAAAATATCTTTTAAAGTTATAAAGCAAACAAGTTTAAATTGAAAATTTTCAAAAATATGAAACGGTAAGGCTTCAAAAATGATCTTTTTACAAAAAATTAGGTAAAATTCCTACATTATAGTAAAGATTGACTATTAAACTATTAAAAAATTTATTCATAAAATTTCAGTAGTGAAATTGAAATTTGAACAAAAAATATTTATGGTACGACTTTGTAGTACTATTTTCCACTGTGCAGTGGTAAGAAATAAGATTTCTAGCGTAGTTTTAAACGTGATGCGTTAGATAGGAAGTTTCCCTTTGACTTATTAATTATTTACGAGAAATTTTTTTGTATTTACCTCGACATAACGCTTGTATGCTTAACATGTTTAATTTAAATAACATGAGGGATCGTCCGTAAAGTATATACGCTTTTATTTCAACGTCCCTCATCCCTCCGCATTTTGTCATACGCTTTTTTAAGTACCCTCCACCTTCCTAAATGTACCTACGTTTTTAACCTACCTACCCAAAATTTTATGATGTTTATTTTAATTTAGCGTCTTAATACTTTTATAATTGATCCATTGCTCATCTCATATACTTCATTTGCAGACCCCTCTTCCACTACGAGCGACATTATGGACGATCCTCTATGGTGCCAATAAAATGAGTTTAAAAATAAAAAATTTTTAATGTTCTTTAACTACTTTTTATTGAAAGTTATTATTATTGTTGTATATTGAAAGTTACATTGATTTTTGTTATTTCCATAAATCGACTGATATAGGGATAGGCGCAGTGAGTGTACATAAATCCGCTGATTTAGGAATAGGTGCAGTGAATGTACATACATTGATTGGGCATGCATTCTTATAATAAAAGAAAAAAAAAATCAACCAATTAAAAATCATTTCCGAGACGGTGCCGTTGCACTAAACACGTTGTAAACAAAAAGAAATAAGAAATAATGATTTAAAGGACTAAACTGTTTTAGAAGATATCAGACCAGCGGACCAGAAACTCCAAGGATACAAAATACAGGTTGAAGAAAATATATGTAATGTAAACTTTTGTTTGTTTTTTTACTTCTTTCTCTCAACTTATCAATAGTCTCTCAAGCTAGCATCACGGCATTCACAATTTCACATCCCAGATACTAGTTGTCTTTTTCTTTTCTTTAGTTTAACTGCAGCAAAATGTATTATCTGCTATACGATTTAAACTATTTAAAGACATTGTTTTTTCGATGCTTGTTCTTTGTGATATGCAGCAGCTTAACTTATACTGTATCTAATAAAACTGATCTATGATGTTTGAAATTTTCCAGAGTTTACATTAAAGTTATTTAATTTTTCAGTTGAAAATTTAATTAACTTTTTAAAAAGATCAAAATGATTTTCTGCCTTGGTTTTCTTCTTTTTAATTTTCTTTTAGTTGCCTCAAGAAGTTCTTTCAGTCTTATCACGGAGGACTGCGGAAGAGCATTTGAAGGTTTGTATACATGCAATTCCGAAATCAAAGTATGACTGGAACACTGTAATAGTTAATCTAATAAGTTTAGAGTCTTCTCGCTGTTTATTTTCCGCAACAAATAATTGTACTTAGAGTGCCAGGGCAGAATTTGAAACCTCCCATTTTGAAATTAATGTCAATAAAACAACATAACTCGGAATATATATAAGTTGTGTGTTACATGATTGGACAATTAAGTAATCGATTTATATTAAAGGTAAAGTTAAGTTCAAAAGATATTTATACTATTTTTTTATATTAATATTAGCTGTTCGCGTACAAGTGAAACAGTTTTTTTTTAAACTCTTTTGTTCCTCTCCCCCTCCCCCATCGATTTGTTAACGTTTAGGTCTGGGTTTTTTTGTTCAAACTATTAAATAATTTAAGATTTAAACATATTTAAACAAACAAATTTTGATAAATATGTAAAAGAATTATTAACAATTGTTGTACTTATATAACCACATTTATACATTAGAACATTTTTTTTGTTGACTTTATTATTTTTTTCTTTTTTCCGAAGTTTCTGATAACAAAAATTCGTAAACAGTTCTTCCAAATCTTCCGCCCAACCATTGTTCAATAGACTCTCTGTTAAAACGATTTTCATTTTCGGAATCTTTTTTTTCGATCATTGGATTAACTTCATCGTTTCTCTTGTGATCTGCAAAATAGTTTTTCATGATTCTTATTTAGGAGTATTTTTTATTGTTTAATTATATTATTATAAATATATTTATATTATTATTTTTTCAATAATTTTATTATATTAAATTCAATATACAATTTATTTTTTTTACTTATTTAATTTCTAGCAAGACAAAAAATATGTTGTAGACATGCAAGATGTGAGATGTGGAAAGGAGGGACATGCAAGAAGTGAGATGTGGAAAGGAGGGACATGCAAGAAGTGAGATGTGGAAAGGAGGGACATGCAAGAAGTGAGATGTGGAAAGGAGGGACATGCAAGAAGTGAGATGTGGAAAGGAGGGACATGCAAGAAGTGAGATGTGGAAAGGAGGGACATGCAAGAGGTGAGATGTGGAAAGGAGGGACAGCCAAAAAATAAAAATAAAGAGCTGTCACTAATTACTGTTATTTAATGTAAGCATAGAGATTAACCGTCTTTTTAGCAAACATTGTTTTGTTACCCTGCGTGTGGTAATGTAACCACATTTTGCTCAAAACCAAGTAAATCATGTAATTTTTGACTTTTTTTTCTATTTTATAAGAAAAATACACTCATCATCCCAGCTAGCACACTTTCATTGGGCAAACGTATGTAAAACCATCGCAAACGTCGGCTCTTTTTTCCGATGCAAAACCAACGTTGATACGATGTCATTTGGTTAATGATAAAATTGTTACCAACGGAACTAAAAACATCTGACAAATTTAAATTGGTCCAATGTATGTAAAAATATCGTAAAAAGTTGATTGTTTTTACGATCTAAACCCAATGTTGATCCAATGTATATATCTCGACATTGATTCAATGTATAAAAATCGACGCTTTTCCAATGTATCTAAAAACATCGCAAAAAGTTGATTGTTTTTACGATCTAAACCCAACGTTGATCCAATGTATATATTTCGACGTAGATTCAATGTATATAAATCAACATTAATCCAATGTAAGTAAATACATTGCAAAAAGTTTATTGTTTTTACGAACTAAACCCAATGTATACTGCCAAACATTGCTATTGCGAAATTATAAATATTAAACCACAATCAATACAAACATGATTTTTGTTGATATGATCAAGCGTCTCTATGTCCCATACTTAATATACATGTGTCAATGTTTATACACATGTACAATATATATATCTTCTCGGCCAAATTGCCTAAGATCAATGGGTTTTATCCTGAGACAGCGGTTCCAATTTGCTATATACCTACGTGTTTACAAGGGTCTTTTAGTATAGCTTGGTATAGTTTTATTATTGTATAGTATAGTTACACTGCCCTTTACATGAGTTGCTTATACGGTACCTTAGAGTGTTTTAAAGGTCTACTGGCCTTGTGTGTTTAGAGAATTATAGTGCGTACAGAGAAAAATAGTGTAAATTTTATTTAACAGAGTGGTTTAGTGAGAGACTAAGGGGTTTAGTGAATACAGGGTATTTTAAGCATAGTGCTACTGGCCGTATAGGTTAAAGCAATATCCAAAATGTTTAAAACTCCCAGCATAGATAACCTAAATCAAAATGATTTAGTAAATAATAATACTGATTACACACCTCTACTAGTTTTGTAGATGTAACAAATACAACAACAAAGAGTTATACCCAAGCAGCTCAAACCAAAAATAATACCAACAAAATACCGATTACACTTAAAAACACCCTTCTCTGTAAACTGGCCATAAAAGTCACTCTTCACGATGTACATTATGCCATTGAAGAAAAAAATTTAGACTGAGACCTCGAAGGAGTCCAAATTATAAAGAAAGGGACAATTTTAGAGATTGTAATGAAAACCCCATCTGCAAAGAACAAAATTTTGGAGGAGGGTTTGACAATAAATGGCTTCCACCATCTTTTTAATTACTCTACGCCAATTAGAGAACCGAGCACCCGCACGGTGTCCATACTTGGCCTGCCTATCGAGGCAAAAACTGCTCAGATTGGTAACGATTTAGAGGAGATGGGGTATGGTAAGAACCTAATTACTCATCCTGTAATGAGAAAAACCCCAAAAAATGGGTCATTATACTATTCAGGCACCCTGATAGCTATAATGGAGAACAATAAAACACCTATTCCTAGACATATAACTGTGAGAGGATACAGGGTTAGAGCTGGACAACCTGATACTGAACAACCTGATACTGAACAACCTGATACTGAACAACCTGATAATGGCCTGATAATGACCTGATACTGGACAACCTTATAATGGACAACCTGATACTGGACAACCTGAGGAAGAGCCTAAAGAAAAAACAGGTCAAAAAATAACAAAGAAGGAAACAATACTAATAGTTAAAGATAGTGATATACAAAATGAGGGTATTAAAAATAGCTTAACCATAGAACCAGCACAGACAATTGAAACAAATGCTAAAACAATTGAAAAAAATAATCTTGTTGATACAATAATTCCCAGCCAAGTCATAACGAACACAAACATCCAAGTAATAGCTATTGAACGAATCAAATGGAGAAAAAAAAGTAGGAAAACCGGTATCTATTCACTTTGAGAAAGAAAATCATACAACAAAAACTCTTTGCATAGTAGAATCAAAAGAAAATGATAATTCTATGAACCTTAATAGGAAAAAAAGTACAAGGATAACGACAACAACAAAAATAAAAACTACAAATACCCAAGAACCAAAATGCTCTAACAAAAACCCTGACCCCCCTGAGTCAGAATCAAACAAAAACTTAGAAAAACAAATAAAAATATAAAACAAAAACCAAATAAAAATACAAAACAAAAAACCAAATAAAAATATAAAATTAAAAAATATAAAAACAAAAAAGAATGGAAAAAAAAATGGCTGTCAAAATACTTACTTTTAATGTAAATGTCTTGAACGAGGACAGAAAAAGGCATCAAATAATGAGATACCTTGCAAACTTAGATTGCAACATTATATGTATTCAAGAAACTCACTGTACAAATGAAACTGAGAAAAACTGGAAAAAAGAATGGCAAACAAAAACACAGGGGTCATCTATATGGAACAATGGAACACCGAGGGAAAGAGGGGTAGCAATAGTGACAAAAAACACTTTAATTCTAGATCAAATAACACAAGATCACAATGGTAGAATAATAGCAGAAAATGTTGAAATAGGACATACAATCATAAGAATCATAAATGTATATGGCCCAAACGACCCAATGCAAAAAGAAAACTTCTACGGAACTATCAAAAAACATGTTAAAAAAAATATCTTATTCCTCGCAGGAGATTTTAACATGGTAGAAAACCCTAACATAGACAGACAAGGGGGTGATAGGTTTAACAAAAATAATACCCATGAGAAAATAAACTTAAGCGCATTCCTCACTAAATATCAACTTACATACATGTATAGAACTACATGCCCAAATAGAGAAGAATATACATACGTAAAAGCAGACGGAACAAATAAAAGTAGAATAGACAGAATATACTGTCCTTTAAATATCCAAAAAACATGCTCTATTATAAACACAGGTTTAAGCGACCACAAAGCCTTTCTTTGCCAGTGTATCATAAAACCTGAAATAGAAAGAGGACCACGATACTGGCATCTCAATGTAACAATTTTAGAAGATGAAGTGTTTGGAAGAAATATTAAAAACGAATTTGAAGAAATGATGCAAAATAAACATGCTTACCAAAATAACAACCAGTGGTGGGATGTTTTCAAAACAAAAGTTAAATCTACTGCAATTAAAAGATCACAACAAATTCAAAGAGAAAAAAAACTAAAACAAACATCCTTGAAAACAAGCTACTTAAAGAAAAAAGAAAAAAAACCCAAGATCAAAATAAAGAAAAAATCCTAAACCTAAAAAATGAGCTTTTATCACTTAAAATAGACAATGGAATATTTACGAGAACTAAACAACTAATAATAGAAGAAGGATAAAAACCATCTAAACTCCTCTTCCAATTAGAGAAAAACAATAAAAAAAATAAAAGGTTATTCAACAAATCAATGATGTAAACATTATTCACCGTAACACCCAAAGTATTTTAAACACCATTAGGCTTTACTATAAAGACCTATACTCAAGACAAAATATAAACATAGACAGACAACAAACCCTCCTAGATAAAACAACATCTTCCCTAACTAATCATGAAAATGCAAGCCTAAACAAAAAATTTATTAGCAATGAACTACTGCAAGCTACAAATACTTTGAAAAAAGGGAAAACACCCGACATAGATGGAGTTCCGGTTGAATTTTATGAAAAATTGTGGCCTTTAACTGGAAAAGAAATGACGGATATAGCCAAAAATAACCTCTTTGAGGAAACTGGAGAAATAAGCTGGTCACAAAGAACAGCCTTAATAAGTCTCCTGCCAAAAGACGGTTACACAAACTACCTGCAAAATTGGAGGCCAATCTCACTTCTCTGTGTCGACTACAAGGTTATAACAAAGACAATTTCTCTAAGAATTATCAAAATCCTTGACAAAATTCTTGCATCAGCTCAAACATGCTCAGTGCCTGGGAGAAACTTATTCTCCAATATATTTCTCACCAGGGATATTATAGAATACACCAACCAAAAAAATTTAGCAAGCATAATAATAACTATAGACCAAGAGAAAGCCTTTGATAAGTTAGACAGGGACTTTTTATGCAAAGTGCTTGAAAAATACAACATCGGAAACAAAATTATTACAGCCATTAAAAGAACAATACTAAAGTCCCAATCCATAATTACCAATAATGGTTATCTTGGTGAACCTTTTCCTGTTGAAGGAGGGGTAAGGCAAGGCGATCCAATAGCTCTAATTCTATACTGCATTGCTGTAGAAACCTAAGCTCTAGCTCTAAAAAATAACGCAAAAATAGATGGCATACCACTACCCGGTAAAAAATAGCAAACAAAAGTAATGCAGTATGCAGATGATACCACAGTTTTTGTAAATAACCCCAGTTCTATAAACGAAGTGTTTAAAACTATACCTCTCTTTGAAAATGTAACTGGGTCCAATATTTACTTAGCTTTAAATAAATTTAGCAACAAACTTAAAAACCTTAAATACAGAGATGTATCTCTTAAAACTAACAGAACCTTTGTCAACACACTACCATTATCCAAAATATGGTATGTTGCAAACGTGTTTCCTATAAATCCAATAATGGAAAAAAAAAATAAAAAAAACAATATCTGTATATATATGGCAAAGTGAGTATGCGGAACCCACCAAACGCGAGATACTCACTACGCCAGTCAAATTTGGAGGTATTGGTATATTGGACGTTAAAAGACAAAGCCTTGCGCTAAGACTAAAACACCTTCTTGCATTAAAAAAACCCCAGAAAAACCACATGATTCTACATATATACAAAAATATCAACATGAAACCTCCTTAATAAAAATAGCCTCCAAAAATTACGAACAATGTAAATATCTTACCGAAAACAACTTTCCTAAAACATTGAACGACCCTTTTTTTATTTAAAATAAAAAGGTGGGTCACCTTTTTATTTTAAAGATATTATTGACCTTATTAAAAACCAAAAAAATATATTCAACATAAAAACTAAAACTTCCAAAAATATCTACGAATTCCTCCTGAATATGGAAAAAGAAAAAGCAATAGAAAAAACAGAAAGATCTTGGGAAACAAAACTACAACAACGCTTACCTTGGAAAAAAATTTGGATGAGAAGCTTCCATTCCTATGCCCAAGGTCCAAGCCAAAATACTCTATGGAGAATAATGCTAGAAAGCTTACCAACTCTGGAAAAAATAAAAGCCTGGAAAAAAAACCGAGGCAAAGGAAAGTCAATGTGCAAGTCATGTAATAAATCCGAAGACACCTTGCATCCCTTCCTTGCCTGTAAGAAAGCTAAAGGTGTTTGGAAGCATATGAAAACGATATACCTCAAAATTCAACCGCAAAAAGAGTTTAATATAATCCATATTATTCTTCAGCTAAATATTCAAGACTTAGGCAAATACAATAAAGTTACAAAACTAATAACAACAATCACACACATAATCACAACCGAATTATGGAGAGCACGAAATAAAAAATTAAAAGAAAACATAGATACACCAGTAAATAATATAATCCTCAAAATCAATAATCAGATTAAATATATATGGAGAATTAAATTCAACAAAGCCAAAAAAGGAAACATTAAAATTCAATGGAAATTCCCAAATTTCAATGGAAATTTGGGAATTTAAAACCCAATGGGAATTCCGCGGTATACGCTGTGCTGTTGGGCTGGCTAACACCCTGAGGATGTATTGCATTTTACATAATAAGATAGAAATACTAAAATCAATGCATGATATGGGTTCTTTCGTATGTATATATTTTTCAATCAATAGACACACCCAAAACAGCAGTTTTTCTAATATAATTAGAGGCATGCGAAAAAAATGAAAAAACAGTTCGAGGTCGAGTAATTTTAAATCTTTAACAAGATTATATTCTCCTCTTATTTACGATCTAAATATAGATTTGCTTCTCATGTGCAATAAAAACTTTGGATACAAAATTTTTTTTTCAAAAGCATACAACGTAAACTAATTGCCTTACCATGTTTGCGTTTTATGGCGAAAAAATAAGCGCGAAAATTATTTTAAGTGAAAAGCAAAACAGCTTTTCGCCAAAACAAAAAGAATCACGTCGAGCAATTTTTTTTTTCTTGTGGAAAACTTCCGTAATTATAAAAAAAATTGTATTCAACTTTTAAATTTTTTTTCTTTTTCACATTGTTTAATATAGCTTAAAAATATTAAAACTAATGGGAAAAAAAATCAAAAAAAAAATCTTTTTACTTGTTAATCCAAATCTTCCGCTTAACCACTGTTCAAGAGACTCTCTGTTAAAACGATTTTCAGTATCGGAATCTTTTTTTTCGATCATTGGATTAACTTCATTGTTTCTCTTGTGATCTGAAAAATAGTTCACAATTTTTATTTAGAAAAAAAAATTGTTTTCTATATATTAAAACGCTATATGCAGGGCCGTCCCAAGAGAGGCCTAGGGTTATAGTTGGAAAAACCTCTTTTTTTACCCCTTTCTGCTTTAAAATCTCATCGAAATAGTCCTCCCTCTATGCAATATTTCTACTCTTTTTTTTTTACTAACAAAATAAAAGATATGTTTGAGACATGGGAGAAGTAAGATGTGAAAGAGTTTAGATTATAAAGATAAAGTTGATAAGCTTATAAGATTATAAGATTATAAGCTTAAAGGTTATAAGATTATAAGATATATAGATTATAAGCTTATAAGGTTATAAAGATAAAGTTGATAAGATAAAGCTGTTAGATTATAAAGATAAAGTTGAAATTTTAAAAAAAATATCTCAATTAAAAGGTAAAAATATTTATATTAACGAAGACTTTTGCGCCGAAACTGTCACAATTAGGAAAGCTCTACGGGAACAGATGTAACTTAAGTTTACTAAATTATGCTTCAAATACAAATGTTCAACATTTTCTAGATACTCTTATAGAATATAACCTAATACCATCAATAAATAAGTCAACGAGAATAACTAAGACCTCATCGTCACTACTTGATAATATAATTACTAACAATTTTCAAAACTGCCGTTTAGGAATAGGCATAATTAAAACTGATTTAACTGATCACTTTCCAATATTCTTAATTACTGATAACATGACACTAAATAATGTCCCTTCAAACACTACAATCTTAACACGACAGATCAATGAAAACTCCTTATTGTATTTTTGAACTCTTTTAACAAAAAATATCGATTTGAATGTTATTTTACAATCCCATGAAGTCAATACTGCATATGAGCTATTTTTAGCGCAGTTCTGTAAACAGTATTTTTTTTTTTTTTTTTTTTTTTTTTCAGCTTACAAAGTTAGTCGTTTTACAATACAATAAACTATTAAAATTACTTTACAAATATATATATATATACAAATCGTGATAACATTGTAAACTAGGTTTAGTTTACTAGTCTAGTATGACATAGCATTTCCTGTTAAAAAAATTCTTATAAAATCCAAGTCTCTTTTAAACCCCTGGATGACCAAGGAACTAATAAAATCATCAAAAAATAAAAAATAACTTTATGATAAATATTTAAGACATAAAACATACAAAAATGAAATAAACTACAAAAACTATAAAAACTTATTTGAAAAAAACAAATAACACTCAAAAAAAATTTATTATACAAAGTTGTTGGAAAAAACTAACGGCGACACTAAAAAAACGTGGAATATAATTAAACAAATAATTGGTAAAAACAAAAGTGAAAAAAATAATCTCCCACAAAAACTTTTAATTGATGGGGAAATGAGTTACGATAAAAAAAAATAGCTAAAGAACTCAACTCATTTTTTCTCGAAGTAGGGCCGAACTTGGCGAGTAAAATTCCGTCAAGTGTGTTTTATGTCTTAAATATTTATCATAAAGTTATTTTTTATTTTTTGATGATTTTATTAGTTCCTTGGTTTAGGTGTGGTTCTGGATGAAAATTTAAGCTGGAGGGACCACATAGGTCTAATTGAAAATAAAATATCAAAAAATATAGGTGTTTTGTATAAAGCCAAGCAGTTTTTAAATCTATCTTGTTTAAAAAACTTATATTTTTCTTTAATTCATTGCTACTTAAATTATGCAAACGTTGCTTGGTGCAGCACAAACGCAACAAAAGTAAAAAAACTGTTTAGTAAACAAAAACAGGCTATAAGGATAATTACAAACGTAGACCGTTTCTCTCACACTAAAACATTATTTAATAAACTTAATATTCTAAATGTATATAAACTAAACCTTTACCATATTCTTATCTTCATGTTTAAACTTGATAAAAAAATATCACCAATGTTATTTAATTCACTTTTTGAAAAAATAAACCACATATACCCTACCAGATTTTCAAAAAACAATTACATTCAATCCAAAACACATTATTCAGCAACCAAATTCTCAATTGCAAATCGAGGTCCTAAGCTGTGGAATACAATATTAAATAATGAGCTGAAATCTAATTATTCTTTAAACCAGTTTAAAACAAAACTTAAGCAATTACTGATGATACATGAAAATGAATTAAAGTTTTTCTAAAAAGCTTTTTAAACTAGCAAACAAAAACAAAAACTAACCTACTAATTACTCTTTAATATTATATTTAATATTCTAAACAATAGTCTGCTATTGTAAATGTATTTCTTATCTTATAAGTTTTGAATTTACAAACGATTTTTTAAGTTTTATTATTTGAAATACTAATTACTAAAAATATTGTAAAATTTTATAATTTCAATTTTTATTAAAAAAAGTTATTGTAAATTCTTTTTGTAATATTAATACTTATATATCATCTTATTTTACTAATCAGTTCTTAAATATAAATACTCTTTGAATTACTAAATATTTTAAACGTTATATATTTTATTTTTTACATTTTGTTAAAATATTTTATTTGATGAATATGCATTTTTTTGGGGGGGCTTAATGATAAGATGAATTTTGTCTTCTTCAAGCCCCAGTCATGTAAATATTTGTTTTTATAAATTACGAGTGTAAATTATTTTCAATCGGCAAATACAATACTAAAAAAAAAAAAAAAAAAAAAAAAAAAAAAAAAAAAAAAAAAAACAAGTACCACAAAGTTTGAATCTTACATTGAACCATGTAATTCTATTATGGAAGAATCTAATTTAAATCTAAGCGAAATAAGGAATGCTTTCAACAGTCTTAAAAGTAATAAAAGTGCGGGCATTGACAAAATTAGTGTGAATGTTGTAAAGTCAGTCTTCGATATCATTGAACCGTCATTATTTCATATTTTTGATCTTTCATTAAAGCTAGGTGTTGTGCCGAAAAAACTTAAAGTTGCCATAATCACTCCCATTTTTAAATCTGGTGACGAAACTAATATTAACAAATACAGACCTATTTCCGTTTTACCCTGCTTCTCAAAATTATTGGAACGAATTATGTACAACAGACTTTACAACTATTTGATGTTAAACAGTTTGCTGTACAGTAAACAATTTGGGTTTCAAAAAGATAATTCAACAAACCATGCTATAATCGAACTAGTTAATCATGTATCGGATGCATTCAATAATGACTATTTTACTCTTGGAGTTTTTATTGATCTGTCGAAAGCCTTTGACACTGTTAACCATAAGATACTTATAAAAAAACTAGAACTATATGGAATAAAGAATAAAAATTTACTTTGGTTTGAAGACTACCTAGCGAACAGGTCACAATGTATTATTTATAATAAAAAAGAAAAAGAAAAACATATTACATGTGGTGTGCCCCAAGGTTCAATCTTAGGGCCATTATTATTTTTATTGTATATAAATAATTTAGATAATGTAGAAAAAACTAAATTTATTTTATTTTCCAAACCTAGTGAAGGTGATGATGTTCCTCTAAAATTACCCAATCTCCTAATCAATAAAACATTTATTAAAAGGGAACTAATCGTTAATTTTCTAGGAGTAATAATAGATGAAAATTTGTCATGGAAACCACATATATAGAATATATAGAAAATAACCACATATATAAAATATATAGAAAATAAAATATCAAGAAATACTTATATATTATATAAAACTAAATCATATCTTAACACCTCTTCTTTAAAAAAAATATACTTTTCATTTGTTCATAGTTTTATCTCTTACTGCAATATTGTATGGGGTAGTACTAACTATGGTAAGTAAAAAAAGCTTCATAGTAAGCAAAAACATGCATGCAGGATTATATTTGGTGCCCACAGAACTTTTCAATGTGAACCTCTTTTAAGAAAGCTCGGTGCCCTAAGTGTCTATAAACTTAATATACACCAAGTTCTACAATTCATGTTTAAAACTAAACATGAACTCTCTCCTATTGTATTTCAGTCTTACTTTAGTGAAATCTAGCACAAGTATCCTACTAAGTTTTCAATTAATAACTTTATTGTTCCAAAAACTAATTCAAAACTAAATTCTTACAAAATCCAATACCGCGGACCGTTTCTATGGAAACATTTTTCAAAATTTATCACAAAAAATAATGATCATCACATCTCTTTGAAAAAATTTAGAAAATAATCTAAGAATCTCTTATTACAAAAAGACTTTGATTTAAAATATCTCTTTTAAAAATAATACACAAATAATATAAATTATCTAAAAAAATAGTTATTGACACTACTTCTCTTTTGTTGCAATTTTAATCTAATTTAATTTTTTGTTGAAAAACTTTAATACTTTTAAATTATTGTTAATCTTTGATATAATGCGTTATATTTCAACATTAATATTTATATAATGTTATTAGTTATATTGTAACTAACGTATTTAAAATTCTTGTTATGTACTTAGCTACTCTTCATTTTTTATATATCAACTGACGATTTTTTAGTGTAAATTTTATGATGGGGCTTGATGATAAGACAATTTATGTCTTCTGCTTGCTCCAGTTCTCTCATTAACACGATTTATTTCATTGTAAATTTTAATATATGACAAAACTCTTTGCTTAAAAAAAAAAAAAAAAAAAAAAGAGTGGAAATCAAAAGACCTTATCAGCAAAACGAAAAGATTTGCGTGGCGCAATTTTTTTTTCGTCTTGTGGAAAACGGCCGTAATTAGGAAAAAAAATTTATTCAACTTTTAAAAATTTTTTTCTTTTTCACATTGTTAGTTTAGCATAAAAATACTAAAACTAATAAGAAAAAAATCTAAAAAAAATCTTTTTACTTGTTAATCCGAATCTTCCGCTCAACCACTGTTCAAGAGACTCTCTGTTAAAACGATTTTCAGTATCGGAATCTTTTTTTTCGATCATTGGATTAGCTTCATCGTTTCTCTTGTGATCTGCAAAATAGTTTATTCACAATTTTTATTTAGAAAAAAAATTTATTTTGCATTTATTAAAAGATCATATGCAGGGCTGTCCCGAGTGGGGCCTAGGGGTAGTTGAAAAAACATCTTTTTTTACCCCTTTCTCCTTTAAAATTTCATCGAAACAGCCCTGCTTCTATGCAATCTTTCTACTAATTTTTTTCCTATTAAGATAAAAGATATGTTTGAGACATGGGAAAAGAATGATGTGAAAGAGTGGAAATCAAAAGACCTTTTCGGCAAAACGAAAAGATTCGCGTGGCGCAATTTTTTTATCTAGTGGAAAACGCCCGTATTTAGAAAATAAATTGTATTCAACTTTTAAATTTTTTTTTACTTTTTCACATTATTAATATAGCATAAAAATTCTAAAAATAATAAAAAAAAAATTTTCTTTCAATCTTTTTACTTGTTAATCCAAATCTTCCGCTTAACCACTGTTCAAGAGACTCTCTGTTAAAACGATTTTCAGTATCAGAATCTTTTTTTTCGATCATTGGATTAACTTCATTGTTTCTTTTGTGATCTGAAAAATAGTTCACAATTTTTATTTAGAAAAAAAAATTATTTTCTATATATTAAAACACTATATGCAGGGCCGTCCCTAGGGGGGCCTAGGGTTGTTGGAAAAACAGCTTTTTTTACCTCTTTCTCCTTTAAAATCTCATCGAAATAATCCTCCCTCTATGCAATATTTCTACTCTTTTTTTTTACTAACAAAATAAAAGATATGTTTGAGACATGGGAGAAGTAAGATGTGAAAGAGTGGAAATCAAAAGACCTTTTCGACAAAACAAAAAGATTTGCCTGGCGCAATTTTTTTTTCGTCTTCTGGAAAACGGCCGTAATTAGGAAAAAAATTGTATCCAACTTTTAAAATTTTTTTTCCTTTTTCACATTGTTAGTTTAGCATAAAAATACTAAAACTAATGGGAAAAAAATCTAAAAAAAAATCTTTTTACTTGTTAATCCGAATCTTCCGCTTAACCACTGTTCAAGAGACTCTCTGTTAAAACGATTTTCAGTATCGGAATCTTTTTTTTCGATCATTGGATTAACTTCATTGTTTCTCTTGTGATCTGAAAAATAGTTTATTCACAATTTTTATTTAGAAAAAAAATTTATTTTGCATTTATTAAAAGATTATATGCAGGGCTGTCCCGAGTGGGGCCAAGGGGTAGTTGGAAAAACATCTTTTTTTACCCCTTTCTCCTTTAAAATTTCATCGAAATAGCCCTGCTTCTATGCAATCTTTCTACTAATTTTTTTCCTATTAAGATAAAAGATATGTTTGAGACATGGGAAAAGAATGATGTGAAAGAGTGGAAATCAAAAGACCTTTTCGGCAAAACGAAAAGATTTGCGTGGCGCAATTTATTTTTCGTCTTGTGGAAAACGGCCGTAATTAGGAAAAAAATTGTATTCAACTTTTAAATTTTTTTTTCTTTTTCACATTGTTAATTTAGAATAAAAATACTAAAGGTAATGAAAAATAAATTAAAAAAAAAAATCTTAATACTTGTTAATCCAAATCTTCCGCTTAACCACTGTTCAATAGTCTCTTTGTTAAAACGATTTTCAGTATCGGAATCTTTTTTTTCGATCATTGGATTAGCTTCATTGTGTCTTTTTTGGTCTGCAAAATAGTTTATTCACAATTATTAATTAGAAAAAAAAAATTATTTTCTATATATTAAAACACTTTATGCAGAGCCGTCCTGAAGAGGGGCTGAGGGGCACAGTTGGAAAAACCTCTTCTTTTTTTTTTATTACCCCTTTTCCCTTTAAAATTCCTTCGAAACGACTCTACCTCTATGCAATCTTTCTACTCATTTTTTTCCTTTTAAGATAAAAAATATGTTTGAGACATGGAAAAACTGAGATGCGAAAGAGTGGAAATCAAAAGACCTTTTCGTCAAAACGAAAAGATTCGCGTCGCACAGTTTTTTTTTTTCTTGTGGAAAACGGCCGTAATTAGAAAAAAATTTTATTCAACTTTGGATTTTTTTTTTTTTTTTTCATATTGTTAATTAAACATAAAAATGCTAAAGCTAATGAAAAAAAAAATTTTTTTTAAATCTTTTTACTTGTTAACCCAAATCTTCCGCTTAACCACTGTTCAAGAGACTCTCTGTTAAAACGATTTTCAATATCGGAATCTTTTTTTTCGATCATTGGATTAACTTCATTGTTTCTTTTTTGATCTGCAAAATAGTTTATTCACAATTGTTAATTAGATAATAATTATTTTCTATATATTAAAACACTATATGCAGAGCCGTCTCGAGGGGGGCCTAGGGTATAGTTGGAAAAACCTCTATTTTTTTTTTACCCCTTTTTCCTTTAAAATCTCTTCGAAACGGCCCTGCCTCTATGCAATCTTTCGACTCATTTTTTTCCTTTTAAGATAAAAGATATGTTTGAGACATGGAAAAAGTGAGATGTGAAAGAGTGGAAATCAAAAGACCTTTTCGTCAAAACAAAAAGATTCGTGTCGCGTAGTTTTTTTTGTCTTGTGGAAAACGGTCGTAATTAGGAAAAAAACTGTATTCAACTTAAAACTTTTTTTTCTTTCTCACATTGGTTAATATAGCATAAAAATACTAGAAATAATGAAAAAAGTAAAAAAAAAAACAAGTAAAAACAACACAAAAAAACGTAAAAAAAAAAAACTTTTTACTTGGTAACCCAAATCTTCCGCTAAACCACTGTTCAATAGCCTCTCTGTTAAAACGATTTTCAGTATCGGAATCTTTTTTTTCGATCATTGGATTTGTTTTATCATTTCTCTTGTGATCTTCAAAATAGTTTATTCATGATTGTTATTTGGAGAAAAAAAATTATTTTCTTTATATTAAAACACTATATGCAGGGCCGTCCTGAAGAGGGGCTAAGGGGCACAGTTGGAAAAACCTCTTTTTTTACCTTTTAAAGTTTCTTTGCAATGGCCCTGCCTTTATGTAGTCTTTCTATTTATTTTTTTCCTAACAAGATAAAAGATATGTTTGAAATATGGGAGAAGTGAGATGTGGGAGAAGAGCGACAACCCAAAAATATAAGAAACTGTTCGTAGTTATTGTTATCTAAGGGATCGTCCATAAAGTACGTTCGCTCGGAGGGGAAAAGGGGGTCAGCAAATGGCGTATATGAGATGGGAGGGTAGTGGGTCAGTTATAAAAAAAAGAGACGCTAAAAAAAAAAATCATAAAATGTTAGGTAAATAGGTTAAAAGCGTAGGTACTTTTAGGGAGGTGGAGGGTACTCAAAAAAGCGTATTACAAAATTTTTAAAAATATCCAAACATGAGAAGAAGTAGAGATTATTCTAGTGTTTTTTGTAGATACTAATACAATAAATGTGAATAATTTCCTGCCCAAAAAACATATTTTTGAGAAAAATTCAAGTAAAAAAAAGAAAGTAAATATGTATAGTTCAAAAATCTTGACTTTTTTACATTACAACTAATTTTTTTTTGGTCACAAAAACTAAATTTCCCCAGCAAAAATTATATAGATAATGATTAACCACTATATTTCGAGTTAGAAAATTATTTGCTGGCCTCTTATAGTGGGTGTTACAAATGGTCCAATGCAGGGGCGGGTCTTGTCACTCGCCTGTTCGCATATTTTCATTTATAAGTAACTATCTTTTTTAATTTTTCGCACTTTAGTGTAATAATCAAGTCTGTAAAAACATTTTCACCTACAAATGTTTACTGGGTTTATTAGCTATTTTTGTCTTGATTTTGGTTGCATTGCTTTTATGCTTTAGAAATTTTGTGCATTATTACTAAATGTTATTGAAAGCTTATCAAGTAAGTTAAAAACAGCTAAATTCTACAACAATATAAAAATTGTTGTAGAGTTTAGCACAGCTGATGTCTGAAGTTATAGCAGTGGATCCTTTAAAAATATAATTTCTTTTATCAATATTTCCATAAAACATTGATTATTTTTATGATAAGTCTTAATATGGCTTTTGTGAACCGTGTGGATCTAATATAAGTAAAACTTGTCAGCATAAAGTTTCATTTAATGAAGATAACTTCAATTCTTTAAAAGAAAATGACTTTAATTTTTCGCTATGTTTGAAGCGAGAAAACCTTGATAGTTAGAAAGCTTTAACGTTAACATTTATATTTCATAAGAAACTCTTGTCACGGAAATATTTTGTAATAGGATGAAGTGTCATTTTAAAAACAAAGTTTTTACTGTGAAATATTTACTTAGAAAATTTGAATGTAAAACTAGATATTTGCTCAAAAATGAACTAATAATAATTGTTGTGATTGTTGTGGCGGTAATCAAAGAACAAAATACACCAAAAACTTATCAAACTCATCACAAATGTGATGGGCAATGAGTTAATAAATTATTTTAATTAACTAACTTATACTAAGTCTAAATTTATTGACAGGTTTTAAATTTTATTAAATCATCTTTTAGTGTTGAAAAGTTATGAATATAAATTTTTTAATATAAATTTTTATTTTATATAAATTTTTACAACCCCTTCGTTTTTGGAAGGGTATAAACTTAACATGAACATAACTTTCGACGTCTAAAGTGTCACGTTTCATGCATCAATAGATACGGACTTAGCAATACCTCCTTATATTTCCAAGAAAATTGTTTTGAAACCACAGATGTACCAGATTGTTCAATTAGACTTAATTGTCAATAAAGCTGGACGGATGAATGCTGAAATATTCATGAACATCTAAAGGCATTTTTTTAAGTTTATCCGTCCAACTGCGAACCACAAAGTACTATTGATAATCATAAACAGTTTCTTTTCATTTCAGTCACATGAATATGCAAAAAAGATGGTTTTGTGATGACAACCATATTTCACAAAAAAAATAATCTTTCAATAGATCTGTTTTCGGACCATTTAAAAGCACATTTAATGCATAAGAAAGGTCTTCTGGATATCAAATTACGTCAGGGTTTCACGTGAAAGAATTATCGCTTTCTTAAAAACATGTGTGTGAAGCTTATCTGTTTTTAAGATTTGTTATTATAGATAATGATAAAACTTAAGATATTCAAGAACCATGCAATAATGTTTAATGTGATGCAGTGAAGGCTCATGTGATGCTAAGAAATAGGTATGAAGTATTAAATAAAACAAAAAAGTATAATCAAACCTTCCAAAATCGAAGAAAGTTAAGGAAAACTTATTGCACAGTCAGACAGTCACTTAAGTATGGATGTCAACAAAATAACAAATATTATTTGCTAAATATCAATAACAATGATTGCGACTGCTATAGTAAGTTTGAAAAATCGAAAACTATTTTTCTTAGCAAGAATTTTATTTAATCATAACTTTATTTATAGTTCATTGTATACAGTAGTTTATAAATAAACACAATAAACTGTATAGACAATACAAACAAACAAAAATATCGTAAAAATATCCATAAAAAATCAGTAACAACTAAAAATAAATGTCCGTATTTGCTCAAAAATAATGATAAGAAAATAAGCTCAAATACTTTTTAAAGTGTGAGGGTAAGTGGTTATACTTTTTGTGAGTTTAGTACTAACAACTCCATTTCTTTTTATGTTAACATAGTTTAAAAAGAATTTTTTTTTTTTTTCACTACTTTTTTTTATGTTCACATAGTTTAAAAACAAACATTTTAATGTAGAGATCAGCTTTCTAAGGTGTCAGAATAAAGAAAGTTCTAAATTTGTTTCTGAAGAGTTTATTTAATACTTAAATTGTTTTAGAGTCATAATTATATTGTCCCATTTCCTCTTTAAAAGTACCATTTCTCCTACTCGCTTATCTTTAAAAGTACCACTTCTCCTACTCGTTTTTCTTACTTTACTCTTAAAATCAAAAAACTATACAGCTTGCTGTCATTCTAAGGGGGTTGAATCTCCGACTAAAATGGTGCTGCAATGGTGACTTGTTTGTTTATTCTTATTTGTCATATACTTAGTTATATAAAAGAGGTATTGGATTTAACCTAGTAGATTATCAATAATTTTTAGTCTCCTACTTCTTCTCATTTTTCCCTACTTGCAGTTTTAATAATAATTAAATTTAACTTTTAATAGTTAAAAAAGTTTTAATCCGCTCAAATTTTTAATCCTTGATTTTATTCTAAAGACCGATTTAATAGACAGACTAAGCTTTTTAAAAATAAATACACTTTTTAGTAAAATTAGAAATTTGTTGATGAGTTACAATTTAGATCTCAATTAAACAATAAAAAAATAAATCAGCAAAAAAAGTTTTATTTAGGCCTCATGCATTATGTTACAGCATGTTATAGCATGCAACCGCACGCTATAACAAACTGTTATTTCTTATTCTCAATTACTTTTTAATAAACCAAGTGTTCTTAGCAGTATTTATTGTAATTATTATGTAGCTATGCAGTTGTACAAAAGTTTTTATAAGCATTAAAAGATTAAAGAATGATGGAGCTTGTTTAAAAAATTAATAAACGTTGATTGTAAACCTTTTGAAACTTCTGACCACAATAAGTCGTAAACAGCTCTTCCAAATCTTCCCCCTAACCATTGTTCAATAGCATCTTTTTTTTCAAACATTGGATTTACATTATTTTTTCTTTGAATAATTTTTCCTTTGAAAAAGTATAAAGATTTCTTTTATCATTTCCGACTTAATATACATGTATATACTACGAAGCAATATGTAATTTATATATATATATATATATATATATATATATATATATATATATATATATATATATATATATATATATATATATATATATATATATGTATATATATATATATATATATATATATATATATATATATATATATATATATATATATATATATATATATATATATATATATATATATATATATATTTATTTATTTATTTATTTTGCAGACCAACTAGAGACACCTTACAGAATTAGGCAGAGCCGAGAAGACGGTGTTTATAGGTGCAGAAGTTATAAGTTTGGCCCACTTAAGGGTTTAATAATTGTCACGAAGCCAAAACTCAGAAGCGCCAACTTAATGGTTTATCTTCATTTAACGGCTGGAGTACACAGATTGCTTTGAGATTTCCAGACGTAGAAGGAGACAACGAATAAGTGACTATGACAAGAACCTCTATCAACTATTACGGTTTTGATCAAATGCTATACCTGCCTTCTTACAGGTTTCGAACCAACCAAAAGGTAGTTAGTAGCCTGTTGGTTTATATAAATTGGATCAATGTTGAGTTGATCGTAAAAACAATCAGATTTTGCGATCTTTTTATATACGTAAAACCATTGTTACTGCGTAAGTTGTTTTTAATTGAGTGGGTAATAATCTTTTCATTGAAATTATTACTTAACACATAAAATTGGATTAACACTAGATTTGTGTCCTATCAAAACTAACGAAACTATATGACAATTTGAAAAAGATTTTTTTTTTTTTTATCTATTCACATAAAATGTTCAAAAAATTTTTTTTCAAGAATAAAAATAGTAAAACTACTTGTAATGGTAAAACTGAAATAAAATAATAAAATGAAGGAAAAGAGAAAACCAAAGTATTACGTTTGTTTCGAAGCTTTTTAGTTTAGTTTTAAGATCCAAAGTCGTCAATGTATTTTTATAAAAAACAATAAAGTTGAAATTAAATAATAGATAACAGTTTTGTATAATATAATAACATCAATGAGTGTTGTAATATCATAAGCTCTACCTAAGTAAAACTTTTTTATTAATTATAAATAATTTCTAGTTAATATGTGCTGATAACAATAAAATTATTATGAATATAAGGAATAGATCAAAAACGAAATAAAAAAGAAGTATAAAACCATATGATTTTTTAAAAAGAACAATTCAAAATAGTTACGTATATCAACGATTGCATTTAAAATTCCTTATTACATTTAATATTTTATATTTTATCTTTGAATTTTTTGTGCTTATTAATGCAGCACCTGTTTTTAGTATTTAATATATTACGTAACTTCTACACATATCATGCATTGATATATATATATATATATATATATATATATATATATATATATATATATATATATATATATATATATATATATATATATATATATATATATATATATATATCATCATCATCATCATCATCATCATCATCATCATCATCATCATCATCATCATCATCATCATCATCATTTCACAACTTGACATATAATTGGGACAATGTATATATATATATATATATATATATATATATATATATATATATATATATATATATATATATATATATATATATATATATATATATATATATATATATATATATATATATATATATATATATATATATATATATATATATATATATATATATATATATATATATATATATATATATATATATATATATATATATATATATATATGTATATATATATGTATATATATATATATATATATATATATATATATATATATATATATATATATATATATATATACATATATATATATATATATATATATATATATATATATATACATTGTCCTTATTATATTACACCTTCTAACATCGTGTGCAATTCTGTTCGCTTTCTCTATGCTATCTTTTTAATAAAACTACTTCTGCCTTTCACTCTAACATATCTTCGTTCTTCCCAAACTCACCTTACTCTCGGTCTGTAGAGCGGGTTATGACGTTCCTTTAGGAGCCGAAACAAGTCTCTGCGGACCTCGGTAATGTGGCCTCCACAAAGCAATTAGCTGGCGGAGGATAAACTACAAAACATATATACATAATGTCTACGTCGGCTCTCTATATATAAGCACTATTGCACCTTCTAACATTGTGTGCAAATCTGTCTGCTTTCTCTATGCTATCTTTCTAACACGACTATTTCTGCCTTTCACTCTATCATATCTTCGTTCTTCCCAAACTCACCTTACTCTCGGTCTGTAGAGCGGGTTATGACGCTCCTTTAGGAGCCGAAACAAGTCTCTGCAAACCTAGGTAATGTGGCGTCCATAAGGCAATTAGCTGGTGGAGGATAAACCACAAAATCTATAATGTGGGGTGTATTGTAAGTATAAACAAACATGATGAGCAATGTTGACTACGTTTGTAAAAATACATTATTTAGGTAACCTAACGAGTTGTATGAATTGCACTTTCTAACATCTATTGCAATATCTGTCCGCTTTCTCTATGCTATCTTTCTAACTCGACTTCTTATAACTAATTCTTTCGTTCTTCTCAAGTTCACTTACTCTTGGTCTGCAAAGCGGGTTATGGTGCTCTTTAGTGAGCGGAACTCTTCTAAGCTAAACTTGGAAATGTGGTCTCTGCATGGCAACTAGCCGGAGGAAGATAAACCACAATACCAACATTTAATGTGGGGTGGGGTTATGTTACGTAAATAATGTAAAACTTTACACGTAACAAGAGGTATTATCAAATTAACTTGATATTGAACATAAATTGCAAATTCTAAAAACTAGTGCAAAACCTGTCCGCTTTCTCCACACTATCTTTCTAATTCGTTCTGACGTTATATCTTATGACTCTTATTGTTTTTTCTTCTTAAAAATACTTTCTTTTGGTCTGCAAAGCGGGTTATGATGCTCTTTTGTGAGCGGAGCGCGTCTTTGTAGGCCTCGGTATGTGTCCTCCATATAGCGTTTATTCGGAGGAGTATAACCCATAATACCATAATGAGAAACTGTCTTTTCAAAATTTGTATTATTTGAATTATTCTTTTTAAAACTAGTTTACTTTTATCAAAAAATAAACTAGTAGACTAATATTATTTGCGCATCTCAAAAGTTAATGAAATAATATCAGTCTAACTGCACATACTAACATCAATTGCAATGCCTGTCCGCTTTTCTCTATGCTATGTTTATAACACAACTAGTTTTGGTTTTTACACTTATTAACTTCTGTTTTTTTATAAACTTACTTACTCTTGGTCCGTCGAAGCTATTTATGATGCTCTTTAGTGAGCTAAACTTGGCTTTGCGGACCTTGGTATGTAGCCTATAAATGGCAATTAGCCGTAGAAGAGTAATCCACAATTACTCAAAAAGTAAATTAGTTTTGAACAATAACTTGATTATTTTTACTTGGACTACGTTTTATTGAGATAGAACTTTTCAATATTTTTCTACCCTCCGATAGGTCCCTGCACTTGTTGTCTGTAGCAAGCTCTTAACTGCAGTAACAATCAAACCTTTTGTGATTTTATCTCTTGGAACAAAATCCCCTGATTATTTACTTTTAATGTATTTTTTATTTTTTATTATATTAATATTATATTTGTTTACAATAAAATGCGTATTTATATGATGAATTATTAAACTCACACATATTTATATGATGAATTATTAAACTCACATTCACGTGACAAGTTAGTTATTTGGAAGTTAAATTCACTAAACTTACCCGTGTTTTGATATTCACTGAATTTTTCAATAATATTTTGAATATCACTTTTTTCTTCTTGCTTCTGATAATAATTTTGTAACAAAACTTTTAATGATCTCGCAATACCGGCGTATTTCTGATTGTCTTCATTTTGACTATCTGCTTTTGCCAGCATAAAAATTGATGTCGCAAAGAGAATAAATGTTAACAATGCCATATTAGTTGCCATTTTCTAAATCTAAGAGGTTATGCAGACAAGTCAAAAAACGACCTTGTTTCAATACGTTTTGCAATAAAGGTTGATATGTTTTCCCCTTAGAAAGTTTTGTGGTCACCTTTATTCTTTGATTCCTTTTCCTTTGCAGTAATAAAAAAAAAAAGATTTCTATAGAGTAGGTGACTTAAAGGCTGCAGCTGTTCCGTTTGTTCGCTTTGTTTATTTGTTTGAATTTTTTCTTTGCAATCTTTATGCTAAATTAATGAGAAATTAATTTTAATGCAAAAGCGACATTAATTATAAATATATAAATAAAATACATTTAATATAAAGAAAACAGAAGTAATTTAAAAGTGATATCCAAATCAAGCAATATACAAAATTTATAAACACAATGAAAATTTAATTACGGCGTATCAAATTTATTGCCAGTTACCACAAAAGCAAAGCGTGTTAATCCCGCCCTCACTATAATACTATTTCTCAGTCCTGAAATAAAAGTATATAATTGTTATTATATTACATTGTTTTGATATATAAATATATAATATATTACGCTCTGTTAATACAATATTTTAGTATAATATATACTTTTATTATTTATGCATATTTTTATTAATTAAACATTTATATTGAGATGAAAGTAAAATAAAAATATTAACAAAAGAAAAGTTTGAACTGCCAAAAGTCCTGAAAAATAAAGGTATTAAAAAAAAATTGTTAAGGTTAAGTTAGCCGAATTTTGGCTAACATAACCTTCGAATTTTTATTTTTAAACTAAAGTTGGCCGCCATTATAACAAAAAGAAAAACAATAAAAATAAAAACTTCTTTTTTATTAAATGAATTGAGGGAAAAAGAGAAACTTATATAATTTATATAAAAAAGAAAAACATTAAAAAGAAATAGAATTTTATCTACTACGCAATATTGAAATAAGAAAATAAACACTTAGAATAGACATTTCTCTAATTCGATTGCGCAACTGATTTCTCAGCTTCAAGAAGAGGCCAATAAGGATAAAAATGTGAACAGACTAGATTCGTAGTTTCGAATAACCTATATAAATGTGTTATTCCAACTCTAGCATTATCAGTCCGAAAAAAGTGAAAAAAGGTGGAAGAGGGAAGTATTGCTGTATATCATTGTGTGGAAATTCATTTTATAATAACAATATATACACAACATTCAAGGCGCTACACAGTGCACAATGGGAACATTTCATTGAAATAGGTGGCCAAAAATATTATCGTTGTATTTATGTGGATATTAAGCCTTATTTGAGTAAAATAGAGACTTAATATAATAATTTTTATTTTTGTGTTAAACTTGCTTATAGACGCATCAAGAAGGGTAGGAAAATTCACTTAAGCTCTGGCGCACCAATTGGATTTTTTATATGTGATACTTTTAGACATTGTTTAAATAATGGATGATTTTCCACGGCTCCAAACTTGTTATGTTCATGCTTAAGTCAAAGTATAATGGTTTGCAAAAAATTTGCGGTGATTGAAGCCTAAGATCAAAAATACCCCAAAAATTAGGCCCCTCTCCCCGCAAATATGAGGGCAATGAGTCCAAAAAAAGATTTTTGCAGCAATCTTATACTAAACTTAAATTCGTTGACAGGTTTCAACTTTCATCGAATAATCTTTTATTTTCTGAAAGTTATGATCATATTAAGTTTACAACCCAATGATTTAAAGTTTTCTTTTCCTGTAGTTTTGCAAGCCACTTGGATGTGTGATCCATAGGATCCTGTAGTTTAACTTTGGCCTTTGTTTCAGTAACTTCAATGGATGTTTTAAAGGTGAGCATTAGTTTTTTATTTTGGAAGTTACTCGAAAAGATAGAAATCTGCATGGTGCTTCTTTATGGGTATTTTTATAAACACTTCTTGAAAATTTGTTATTCAAGAAATATAAATATGCAAAAGCTTCTTCAGACGTCATTCTCTCTTGCAATGTGGTTAGCTTAGAGTAAAGCAATAACAATTCGTAACGCTTTCTTTGTAACGACACTAAATAATTTGACTTAATTATAGTCACATTTTTTAAATGCTTTTCTTTGTGTCACTAACAATATTTTGATGGATTCCGTTTTTGAATCAAATGATATATTTGCTATTATACTTTGGTTCGAGAACTTGATTCATCAGGCCTTTTTGTTGGTCGACCTCTTTTGCTGATTGATTTATTAAACTCTCTTGATTACTTGGTGAATCAACTAAATCAATTATTTTAAAATTTATTAGTTGAGCCAAACTTGAATCATTTCTTTTTTTTATATGATGCATGTCATAGCGCAACATACTTGACAAGAGTTAGTCTTAATCTCTTTCTTAATACATTTCTTTTGTCTTCTCTGACTTGAATCCTAGTAACAATGTATTTCAACCCATTATTTACATTTTCAAAAGCATTTTTTGAAACCTGAAAACATAATATAACATTATATAAACATTAAATTGATTTCCTCCATTATCTTAGTTCACAACAATAAACTTACAAATTTTTTAACAACATTTAGAAACTTATGTGGTTTTTGGTCGATTAGTGGGAGATTAAAAATGCATTTTAGAATTATTTTTTTTTAAATTATTTATGTATTTTAAAAGCATAAACTCATAAAATTAAAATGAAAAATAACTTTTTTCCTTTCAATACCAACACGAAAACAAATTTGCTTTGGTCTTTCATGTCTTAAAGTAGTTTTTTTTTTTACTTTTTGTAATGAATGAAAAAAATTATTTTTATTCGAAGAAGTTTTTTATTTGTTTAAAAAAACATCAATTTTTCAAAATTATTAAGCGCTCAAGATTGCGGATGATCGCAGCTACAATTCTCAGGGTAGTTAGTAGACAATATAGACTAAAAAATATCAAAGTATGGAAAAGGTACAAATTGGTACAATTTTTTAATTCTTCAAAAATTTAGTATTTTTGTGATGAAATTTTTACTTTCAATGCTAAATATTGTAGTACCAGGAAATTTTTTATTTTTTGTTTTTAACGTTCTATACTGTAACCTTTCCAATGATGTGTATATTCTCAATTTTAAATGATCTGTATATTAAAAAAAATAGTAATTACTAAAATCCAACATCTTGGGAATTTTTATCGAAAATTCATTAAAAACATAACTTCAAGAAGCCACTACCGTTGAGCCTGTCACATTTAGGATTTCATAAATTGGAAAATTCTTAGTGAGGGTATTAGTAACAAAACCCTCTATCTAACATTATAATTGAACAGTCACTTTTTTGATTTTTGGCCATGTGATTTCCCACTGTGCAGTGGGCCAGGTGGTGGACCAAACCTTAAAAATGAAAATTGGTTATTTCAAAAACCATATAATAAAACATAGTCGTGATACTCTATTGTCTTATTATTGATTTTATAAATCTATTTTAGTATAATAGTATCTTTCTAAACCACAAAATGTATAATAAATTATTTTATTATTACAAAAAAGTGTAAATTTTTTTAATTTTTATGCTTCACTTTAGTAAGCAGTAACTTTTAAAAAAATACATTTATGTACAATTAATTTTTGTATTTTAACTATTTAATAATATAACTTTACGAAAATAATATAAAGAAAAGATCAACATTTATAACACATTTATAAACTGGCTTTATAATAACGAGGTAAGTTTATAAAATTTAATACTTTTATTTTGTACAAAAAGTTTCAGATAAGTTAGGGAACCTACAGAACCTATATCAAGTACTTGAGCTAGTAAATGCAACGTGTCTATAATCTATTACAACTATATGCATTGCTCCTAATTTCCCCTTTTAAGTTTAATTGGCGTTTTAAAAGTACGAGTTTCAAGTCGTATTATTCGCTTGAAATCGAAATACTTATTTAAAACGTCATGTTTTTTATTCATCGTATATCGAAAAAAGTGGATAGCTGCAAACATTGATATTATTCATTTTGAGAAAAACAATGAAAATTGGCTAGCTTAAGATTTTCAGTTTACGTACATTACGCTAAATCCTATAGTTAATGAAGTTGGAAGACCATGTTGCTCTTTTGAAAACTCATGTGAGACAGAAAAAAAAAGGAAAACTGAACAATGTCATTAACACTTCATTTGGTGTTGAATTACATCATGCAACAAAATTAAAACTTAGGAATGAGTTTAAGTACAAGACTGCTAAAAAAATTACAGAAATTTCAGATGACAAACGTGTTGAAACTCCTAAGAAGTATTCATCGGATGAAGGTCTAGCATTGATTGTTGGTGGTGGCATATCCCCAGTGTTATTGAGCTGAGCATGATAGATGGTAAAATTTAATTAATTTTATCAACTATGACAAACTCGGCACAGAGTTGTCCAGTTTGTGGTATATCTCCCAAAAACATGAACAACTTGGAGGAAGTGTTGAATTTAGACACCGATAATTTAGAGTTTAAATAGGGTTTATCCAGCCTACACGCTTGGATAAACCTTTTTGAGCTAATACTGCACATAGGCTATAAAAAGGAAACTAAAAAATGGCAGGCTAAAACCGTAGCTGATAAAATAGCGGAGCAGCAAGTAAAGTGCCGAATTCAGACCGATTTTATGAACCAACTGGGTTCGGTTGTGGATTTTCCCAAAAGTGGAGGATTGGGTAAGTCAAATTTTATATTATACAAAATATGTATTATTTATACATATAATATTTCAAAATATAAGTCATAATTTTCTAAATTTTTAAATATTGCTCGTAGAGCTTTTGCTAACTATAAATCAACTGCTGAAATATTGAAAGTTGGTGAAACTCTTATATATCATTTTATATTATTTTACTTTGTCATCGGGATATGAAATAGATATTATAAAGTCTAAGGCTTTTTGCATAACCGCTCTAAAACTATATATATCAAATTATTCATGGTACTATATGTCACAATCTGTCCACAAAATTTTGGTTCATGGTCATGCCATAATTGGAAGACAATTTCTACTAATCGCAATAGTGTCAGAAGATGCCCTAGAGGCGCGAAATAAAGTCTTCAGGAACTTTTGGGAACATTTTAACAGAAAGACCTCTAGAAAAGATACAAACCAAGATTTGATTAATAGGTTTCTTATATCTAGTGATCCGGTTATAACATCTCTTAGAAAACTAAAGTTAAGTAACAATCAAAGTTTGCATAAATTTCCCAGTGAAGTTTTAGAGCTGGTGAGAGAATTAGCTCCGTAACTTTTTGATTTTTAATATATAAATTAGTCCAAGCTTTGTTTTCTTTTTTCTTCGCATTTTTTAAATTATAATCATTTTTCGTATAAAAAAACTTAAAAGATGACATTCGGACTGTGGGGGGTTTTTAAAATAAAAAAAACACAATACTTATGACTAGATCATAATTAATCTATAGACTTTACATATCGTCATAAAATATCTTTAAATTTAAAACGTCATGAGCGTTTTATGAAAACTTGAACAACGCAAATGTAAAAAATTATAAATCCGCGTTTTTAAAATTTTTTAAAATTTATTTCTGTTTATGCATTATTTTAACTAAAGTTAATAATAAAAGTAAAAATTTCTCAACTTAAGTTCATTATTTGGACATTGAAAGATCTTTAATAATAATAAAAAAAAATCTGAAAATAATTATGTCCACCTCTAATATTTTACACCTCTAATAAAAAGTTTAATATTCGATGCTGATTAAAAATCTAATTCGTTGTTGAAGTTAAAAAAATCACACTAAAAAACACTAATATATATATGTAGAAAATATTTACCTAGAAAATATTTCAGGGTATTAATAACGTTTTCTAATATGTTGAAACCTAAGCTATAACCATAGAGGTTAAGGAAAAATCATAAGAAATATTAATCTTTTTATATGGCCTAAAGTTTTCTTTTTTTAAATCACTTTATCTTAAAACTCTAAAATGTGAAGATAGAACAAGATAATTCTAACCACGCAAATTTTTGACTTACCCTTTAGTAGAACATTACTTTTTTCAGCTTTTACTAAACAACTCCCTTACTTTTTTGGCTTTTCTTAACTAATATTCAACTGATGTTTAAATAAAAGTGGCCAATTTAAAATAGTGACGGAAATTACATCAACGTGCTCTTTAGTATGATAAAAAATCCTTTGAAATCTATTAAAAAGTAGAACAAAAAAAGGATGGAGGTAAGTGGTAATTATTATTATTTATTTTATTTTGTTTTAGGTGTCCTAAGAAGACCTTACGGTCTAGTCACAGAGCACCTAGGATATAGGCAAATAACTAACTGCACAGTAGTCGTAAACAACCATCAAATCATACTCCATAAAATGCGTAATCGTCTTTTTATATTTTTAGAGTTTTATACAACACACAACATACACAATACAAAAGATTCCATTTTTGCCTCACTTTATAGAACCAATTTTTTTTTTTTTTTTTGTATACTTATTTGCCTTCAATAATAAAAAAAAAATTACAATTACAAAACAGCTTTATTACAAATATAATCGGCAGGACTTTCAGAAGATCATACGATCTTATCATGAAGTCTTCTACAATATCAAATATAATAATAGCAATAAAATCAAATTAACGAAGAATAATAATAACAATAAAATCAAATTAACGAAGCGAAGATTGTATTTGTTTTGGGGTTTTACATAATAAAGGTTTGTAAATACATTACGAAATAAATGATTTTTACATTTAAGCAGCGGTTTTGAAATTTTTTTTTTTTGTTATTTAGGTGCTCCAAGAAGTCCTTTCGGTATTATCACGGAGCACCGCAGGGGAGCATTTAACAAGAAGTTTACGCCACGTTCCTTAACAATGTCGCTTATTGGTCAAGAGACAGCGTCGAACCTCGGACCTCTGGGTTCTGAGCCAGAAATCAAACCACTGCGCCACGGCTGCACATACTGCTCATTGAAAAATGAACTTGAAAAACGATTTACAAAATTAATTAGGCGAGCTACGTGTTTCTGATGCTGATAAAGAGATTTAAGTTTAGTTTTGTGTTCGCTTCCCAATACAATATTTGTATAATTTAAATGGCAGTGGATAAACGAACAATATAGTTGTTTAAAATATTGTTTATTTTACATATGTCAAACTTTATATATAATTCCAATACTTTTAGCAACTTTCATGGAGATATTATCGATTTGTTGTTTCCAGGATAAGTTTTCGTCTACAAGAACTCCAAGTAGTTTTTCCCTTTTTGGTATTGTATTTGTATCAATAACGAGGTCGGGAATCGTATTTAGTAAAAAATTTTTTCTGGATATTGGGTAAAAAAGTGTCCATTTTGTTTTAGAAATATAAGGGACAATCTGTTTTTCTCAAACCAATATGAGATTTTATTTAATTCTTGTTTCATATTATTAAAAAGTGTATTTATGTTTTCATGAAATTGGAATAGGTTTGTGTCAGCAGCAAAAATTATAGTAGTTAAGTTAGAGCCTTTGAAAGGGTTGTTTATATATGTTAAAAATAATAGGGGCCCAACTATGGATCCCTGTGGGACACCACATGTTATATTCGTTAATAAAGGCAAAGAAGAATCTTGGATATTAACTAACTGCTTACGATTACTAAAATAGCTTTTAAACCAGCGTAGGAATTTATCTTTAATGCAATAGAGTTCTAAATTTTTTATTAGAATGCGGTAATCAACATTATCAAAAGCTAAAGACAAATCGATGAATACCTAGGGTATAATTAGAATTTTTAAAAGAATCAGAAATGTTACGTGTTAGTTGGAGTATGGCGTGTTCAGTAGAGTTGTTTCTCTGGAAGTCAAATTGATTATTATATAAAAGTTTAGTATCAACAAAATATTTGTTGACTCTGCTATATATTATTCTTTCTAGTATTTTAGAGAAAACTGGAAGAACTGAAATAGAACAATATATTGTAATGTTGCAATGATCACCTGATTAATAAATAGGGGTTATTTTTGCTACTTTTAGAGAGTCTGGAAAGGATTCTTGAGCAATAAATGCTTTTGAATTTTTAAAGAGTATATCTTTCAAAACGTCAAAGGAGTTTATTACAACATTTCAATTGATGCAATTCCCAAATGCCTTAATTTGTTTTAATGATTTAAACGCACCTTCAACTTCGCTGTATGTTAGGTTTAAAAGATTTAAAGTTAAATTAGGTGAAGTTATAAACTCATCAATTGATTTGTCATTAAGATAAGGAATTTTAATTGATAACTTTGTTCAAATTGAAGAAAATATTTTATTAAATTCAAAAGCAATTTTATTAGGGTCATTAAATAATTCACTTGTAATTTTTATTGCATTTTGTACTGATATTGTACTTTTCTCATTTTTTTTTCCGTGATCTCTTTCATTAGTTGCCGAATACGCTTTGAATTATGTTGCGCTTTGCAAGCAAGTCGGAGTAGTAATATTTTTTTCTCTTTTTTGCGGAGTTTTTCAAAATTATTTTTACAAATAGGGCTGACAACACGTCTTTTAAAGTTAAGAGACTCAATCCCCCTCCGCTTTGAATTTTTTAAAAAAGTCCTCTATATATATAGATGATATATATCATTTTCTTTAAAAAAAATAAAAAGGTCCTTTTTTAAAAAAAATTATGTTTTTTCAAAGTTATTGTTAATAATTTTAGCCATTTTCGTAGCCAAATATCTTTTGGAGAATTATATCTATGTGATTATTTTATTGTAAATACTTTAGCGTATTTACCTATGCACTGTGATTTGAAAAACTTGATTTTTAGACAGAATTAATTTTTTTTTTTTTTTTATAAAATAGTATTTATTTACAAAATTTTATAAGTTTACATTAACTCAATGTGTTTAAAATTAAAGTTACAATCTATTATTATTTTAATACAACTATTTACTATGGTTTACACATTAAAAAAAAAATAAGTTTCACTATGGTTACAATAACAATAATAATGGTTACAATAACAATAATACACAAACATCACATTACGTACACAAATGTGATGTTTGTGTATTATTGTACAATAACTTTTACACAAACATCACATTACGTACTCTACAGAAAAACATTTAAAAAGGGAAATTATTATTCATAAAATAAAGGCTGGCAGTGATTTTTTAAACATGAATAATAATATTTTGTTGTAAAAAAAATAATTCGTAGAGAAATGGAAAACATCACTATACATATAGTTCTTTTGTTGAGCTAGCGTGTCAGTTTAGCTCATATGTTTAGTTTCAGTCTTCCGTTTTCTACTTGGCAAATTATATCTTTAACACAAAAAAGTCGACGAAAAATGTCCGTAGTGTTTCTACGGACATGATAATTATATTATAAAAAAATAATATTCCTGATTTTCCTGCTTATTATCCTGATCACTGCCATTGGATTGATTTTCATGTTACTAAACATGTGGTGGCATCTGCTGTTCCATATCTCACTTATGATGGTTTGAGTAAGTGTCAACAACAGTTGCGAAATAGGTTTTTTTTCCGATAAATTCGCGGTTCCGATAGAGAAAATCGAACTTATTGGAGAAAAACCCTTTTGGAACTTCAAGGAGTTATATACATGTTTAAAATATTCCCAAATTTCAACAGAGGGAGGACAGTAGGCAAAGATGTGAAGGTTGTCCTCGATTTTACCACAAGATTTACATTTATTGTTTTTGACAATCTGTTGCCTTGTGCTTTTGGCTAGCAAGGCCGCAGAAGGTAGGCTGTTGTGCAAAAATCGAAAGAGGATGTTTTGAGTCGGTCCGCATGCGTGGGAGGTAAAGTTCTTTTTCAAAATTTGGGTCCACGGCATTGTTGTTTTTGTTGAACCGTTCCAGAAAAGTTCCGCTGGTACGACTGTCTTTTTGTTTTTTGCCACTTCTAAGTAAAAATTTTTTGTTGATTTTAGGAGAATGTTAAAAAGGGACCCGTTTTTGCCTAAGATTTCAATAGTTGCTTCAAAAAGTTCCAGCTTGGGTTTTGGTTTGTAAATTTAATAAGTGAGCTTGCTAATCAGTACTTTAAAAAGTAGTAATTATCGTGAGTGTTATCCTCTCCGCATTCTTTTGAAAGAGTGTTTTAAGGCAGAACGTAAGGCTTTGCTCCTTCGGTGATAAAATTCCGAGACCCCCGCTTTTGACGGGTAGGAAAAGCGTATCTCTTTTGACTGGATTGAAATTGGTCTTTTGCCACAGATTTTCGAAAATGGCACTGTGCAAACGTTCTATTACCCATTCGGGAACGGGCAATGCGTTTGCCAGAAACCACACTTTTGACAATCCTAACGTATTTATCAACATAGTCTTTCCCCTAAGTGACAAAGTACGTAGTCCCAGAAACTTGAGTTTTTTCTCTATTTTGTTTAGAGTTACTAGCCAGTTGAAATTGGTAGTATTACTCAGTCTGGTATAAAACGTAACACCTAAAATTTTGAAACCGGTGTTATTAGTCCACTCTATCCCGTACGAAAATTTCCCATGGGAATTTTAGAAAAAAAACCCATGGAAAAACCATGGGTATTTGGAACACGTTCCCATGAAAAAACCATGAGTTTTCCATGAAAAAACCATGAGTTTTCCATGGAAAAACCATGAGTTTTCCATGGAAAAACCATGAGTTTTCCATGGAAAAAACATGAGTTTTCCATGGAAAAACCATGAGTTTTCCATGGAAAACACATGAATTTCCCATGAAAAATCTTTAAGTTTTTCATGGAAAAGTGTTCCAAATACCATGGATATTCAATGATTTTCCATCCATGGAAAAACCATGGAATTTCCATAGGTATTAGGAACACCTTTCCAATGAAAACTTATGGATTTTTCATGGTAAAAAAGCATGATTTGTTTTCAAGTTTTTTATCTAATGTTATTTGAATTGTCATATTAAATCATAAAAGCAAATTTTATCCCACTATTATTGAGTTCTCTTAATCTATGAGATCGCTTTCTTCAAATAAAATCAATAAACAAAATAAAATTTAAATCTTGTTAAATCCTACAAATCTTTGAAAAATAATAGCTATAATGCACCTAAAACATCAAAACTTGACTTCCACACAATATTTAATGCACGCATATGTATAACATACTGAAAATAAATAAAACAAAAAATTACAAGTAATATAATACTATAAGTGATATACATAATGATAAACAATTGAAATTTATCAAGAAAACAATTTTTACAAAAAATAAAACAATTTACATGTTTATTATTTTATATTAACTATTTGATAAAAATAGTATATATAAATTTGATAATAACTTCAAGTTTTAACAAGTTAAAAAGAACCATCAATACAACATATTTAATTCAAAAAAACATCAAGCCCATTTATAAATGCGTCTGTACTGTATCTGTAGAAACAGGTAGATGTTAAACAAAGTACCATTCACATATTAATATTCATTTTTTTTCACCCTAGTTAGTCTCATTCTCCATTTCACCAATCTAGACAATACATCATACAACTATTATATACATTCTAACTAGTTTTCTTTATTTACTAATTCATTTTACTTATAATTATTATCTATTATAACTTACTTTATAATTAGGCATTATACACAATTATGAATGTTGCCAAATGTTAGGTATATAGAAAAAAGTAGCAATGAATACATCATTATTTATAAATACAAATTATTAGATTGTTACCTCTTTTTTACCTAAGCTATCTGCATTATGTACAACATCGTTTATATTTCCAGTCAAACATTCCTGCCTATAATGTAACTTTATTAAAATGATTTATTCAAACTAATACATATATAAATGTTACCTGCATGTTAGAAACATTTATATAGAACAAGGCAGCAACAAATATTATATTATATATTTACTTTTGTAATTAAAAAAAAAACTTACTTCTTCTTCTGAGCTATCTGCATGATGTACAACATCATTTACAAACCTGTTTTCTTCACGTCCTTCCATTTTTTAATATATTATAAAGCACAGGACTTGTTAATGAACGGCTAAATAAATAAATTAAAAATTTATATTTAAATGAAATGATAAGGTTAAAATGAAAAGATTTATACACATATATAAATTTTACCTGCATGTTAGTAACATTTATATAGAATAAGGCAGCAACAAATATAGTATAACTTATAAATTGTAATTTTAAGTAAAAACTTACTTCTTTGTCTGAGCTGTCTGCATGATGTACAACATTATTTATATTGTCAGTCAAACTTACCTGCTTATAATGCAGTAATTTAAATAAAATGATAAAGTTAAAATAAAAGAACTTACGCACATACCATTAAATTCAAAAATTTATTATATTTTTACTTCACTATTTAAAACATAACAAATATGTAATTTATAAAGTATAGTAATGTAAAAGCATAGTAAATATCAAAGTGTGTGCAAAAATTAATTTATTTTAACTAAAGACGAGCACTTTACATCAGTTAAATATAAACAAATAAAAATAATTGTATTATAATAAATAATAGTGTATTATTTATAAACATTGCTTTTATATGCTTACATTTAACTATGAAGTAAAATCTTGTGCATTAAGTAAATTCCCTTACTGATACTTATAAAATATTACCACAGTTTTCCTTCTCCAACTAAGTGGTTCTTGGAACATCCTTACAAGTTGAATCCCAAAGATTACGTTTATATCTTTTCTGGTTTAAACTCAATTCACCATTTTATTTTGACAGCTTTTGAACTATTTTTAAAAATATTAAATGCATATAAAAACTGACGATGTTATAAACAATATAAACGATGAACAACATTACTTATATTGCCAGTCAAACCTGTTGGCTTATAATGTAGTAATTTAAATGAAATAATAAAGTAAATATAAAAGAATTTATAAACATTATTTATATTACATTATTTACATATTCTAATAATTCTAAAGAAAAAACTACAACAAAAAGACAAAAACAACTTAACAGAACTAAAATTGAATAGAACATTTATCATAAAAAAATGTTTTTTAATACTTAATGAACATTTACGATACAATAAACTTCAAGCATTTTTATGTAATCTAAGGCTATTATAAAAAAAAAATAAAAAAGATCATACTAGTTATCTTTTGTACATTAGTTATCTAATCTTATTATCTTAGTTATCTAATCTTATCTAATATACTGCTTGTATATTAATATTTTAAATAAGTTTCTTTAATACGTTCGATAAATTTTATAATAATAATTATACTAGTTTGAATGTACATTAAATTACACTATGTACATTAATACACTAGTTATTTAATGTAGATTAAAACTAAACATTTATTTGTTGTAAACCAAATAATAATTATTTGGCAAATAATTTGCCAAGTAGGCATTAAAATTCAAACTGGTTTACTTGACATACTTGCTATACTATTGCAAGTTATGCAAAGTAAGCAAAGCTACTGGAAACAGTTAAAATAAGTATATGCATAAATGATATATAATAAAATATAATTAAAAATAATCCCTTTTATAATGCATTATAATATGATAAATATATCTAGTTGTTTATGTCTGTATGTTTAGTTAAAACATATAAATGTATTGCATTATAAAAAACATATAATTCATAGCCTTATTAAACACAGAAAAACAGAAGAATGCAGTAAGTATTGTTTTCTAATTTAAAAATAATCATAACTCTACGAGCTATGACGCCATCTTTAAAAGCGCATTTGTAACAACCATGGCGCAGCTTAAGCTATGAAAAAAAAAACATTGTTCACCCATGGAAATTCCATAGGATTTCAATTTTCATGAAATTTACCCATGGAAATTCCATGGAATTCCCGTTTTTCATGGGAAAACCATGGTTTACTCATGGAATTCCATGGGTTTTCCATGGAATATTTCCGTAAGGGAAGACACTGTATTTTGCTTTTGCTGTAAGATATTTAGTCCGAATAAATTCTCCCTGTCATCGCATGACGGCTGCCGAGATTGGAAAAATATTTCTGTTATTATTAAACGACATGAAACATCAAGTGGCCACACTACTGCATATCTAAATTGGAGAGATCTGGAGGTGAGACTTAAATCAGGGGCTACGATTGATCACATTAATTAGAAAATAATTCAATCTGAAACTCAACAATGGCGACAAGTTCTTGCAAGAATAATAACGTTAATTAGAACTCTAGCTGGACAAAATCTAGCATTAAGAGGAACATGTGAAAAGCTTTTCAAACCGAATAACGGAAATTTGTAATAATTTGATGTGGATGGATTGATGTGGATTTGATGTGGATGATCCCGTACGCGTACGCAGAAAGAGTAGACAATTCCTATACGAAGGTCGTGATGAACCGATAGTATCACCAGAACGAAACTTCAGAGTATCTTTTTTCAATCGAATATTGGACATCGCAATTCAAGCAATAAATGAAAGATTTACGCAATTATCGGAATATAACGAGTTATTTGGGTTTCTTTACAATATCGGCAGCAAACCCTTAACGGATGATGAGTTATTGAAACATTGTAAGGACTTGCATTTAGCGCTTATGTCTGATGGCCAATCTGATATCAACGGGGTCGAACTTTGGTATGAAATTAAAGCTATTGGGAGACGACTTGATACTTCCAATAGCGATCCAAAAAGTGTATTAAAATGTATTTACACATCTAATGTTGTCGAAGTATTCCCAAACCTTTCGATAGCTCTTCGCATACTACTAACGTTACCAGTCACAGTTGCTAGTGCTGAAAGAAGCTTTTCAAAGCTGAAAATAATAAAATCCTATTTGAGATCACAAACGTGTCAAGATCGTTTAGTTGGTCTAGCTACGATTTCCATCGAGAAAGAAATTGCTGATCATTTGGACATAGAAGATTTGGTTAAAGAATTCGCAGAATTAAAAGCTAGGAAAATTCACTTTTAATTACGATTTGTTTTTTATTTTTTCATGAATGGAATTTGTTTTGTTTTTTATTTTTGTATAAATTGAGTTTTTTTATTTTCTATATTAAAGTTTGATTTTTAGTGTTTTTCTATTTTCCTTCAAATTGGAAATTATTGCATTTTTAATTTTTGCGGCGGCAAATTTGCATCTCGCCTACACATAGAAAACTGTTAAAACTGGGCCTGATAAGAGTAATTTTTATATTACCTGTATCACCTTTTTTGTATTTCTTATCTATAAATGCTTATAAATCAGAAATAAAATTAAAAAAAGTACAAAAACTAACCAGATTTCTCATTACAAGTAATTAAAATGTTTTCTAATTATTTAAAAAAAAAAAAAAAAAAAAAAAAAAACAATGGGATTATCCAGCGTTTCTTTAAGCTTGCTCAATTTGCTCCCTTTGCCTCTCCCTCTCAAAGGCCCTAATCTTATATAATATTTTCTTTTCCTGTAACACTAATAAAATAACTCTTTTACCTTTTTTTCATGCTATTGATTGTCTACGAGTTATAAGTTTTACCATTTCAATAAAAAGCGAGATGTTTCACATTTATGATTGCGTAAAGAGCATTTCAAAAATTATTAACTTTTTACAGCAATTAAATTACATAAATTGCAATGCCATTTCAAAATATTGTCTCGAAATAACACATTTGCATCAGAGTTAAGATGCATTATTATAAAAAATGTATATTTCATTGTGTTTTAAAACCGTTTATTTCGTACTTCTCTATGCAAATCCAAAATACCGATCAATCCTTGTTTGTAAAGAAGAAATAAGGAATAAGAATTCGGAACAGGAACTACTGCCGTAAAAAGACAATTTGTTTAGTGACTTTTTGCTAGTACCTGGTTATTTCAGTACCTGGTTATTTCGGTATCAAACTTTAAACTTTAAAAAAAAAGCATTCCTTATAATATCATAAACCAGTAGCATCCCTTGGAATTATTTCAAGCGTACCCTGAAACAAAATTTGGTATAAAATCATTTAATATGATTATAAACAACTGGTTATGACTTGGAAACACAGAAATCAATTTTCTATTTGTATTTTGCATTTTTAGATAACATCTTTTGTTTATTTTTACTGTTAAGTTCAATAAACAAGTGTTATCATATTATGTAGTTATTAGCCATTGAAATAGTACGGCTAATATGAATTTTTGTTTCATTTGGTGCAATGTGTAACATTCTTAAACTTGAAGCATATATAATTTGTAGAAGCAGGAGGTAAGCACCCGTGGCGATATTTTTAGAGATGTAATTAGAACTAAGAGATTTGCAGTTCGATGCCGGCATGAGCCAAATGCAACATTCGTTTGAAAGGATATGTGAACTTCCTAGTTAAATGCACTTCCGTAATACTCTGTGATAAGACCTTAAGTTTTCTTAGACTACCTTTAACAACTAAAAAATTTTTTTAGTAAAGTTCTTTAAAGCAACTATTTATTAGGTTATAAAAGTTTCGTTTTGCTATCCAAGCAAGGATTGATTAAAATCTTTTTTTTTTGTTTTTTATTTCAATATATAAGACAAAGAAACAAATAAAAAAAAGAAGAAAAATTACAAGAGAAGGTATTATTAATATATAAGGAATAAGAAATAAAGTATAAAGAACGCGAATACTCCAATATGACCATCACAAAGTCTTGTCACAGAGAACCGGGCTAGTGAAATTTGTCTTAAAAACCGACTTTTTTAAACCGACTTAAAAACATTTTCAACAAATTCGGTTTATATATTTATTTATTTTCCTAATATGTTGTGTACTGCTTGCATCAATCAAACTACTGAGCCTTCTTAAACGCTGAAATATGCGAACAACAATCTGTATAAATTTCTAAAAAAATATTACTTGTAAAATGACAACAGTTTAAAAATATAATGCAGATGAAAACGTCTATAAATTTAAAAATAAATATATTTTCTTGCGCCCACTCAATCTCATTTGTCGCACATAATCGTTAGAATTTTATTTGTTGACTATGATTATTAAAATCTTATTATTCGAACATAATAAAAATGTATTTGTACTAGTTTACTTCCAAATACGCGTATAGATTATCTAAAAGAGCCATACGATGATGCCTCTGTATGTAAAGCCAGGATACTAAACGTTATTGCGTTTAAGCTCTGCCGACAAAAAATGCTAAACCATTTTCATGGGATGGTTCACCTCCTTAAGTAGCATACTGACATTATACTTGCAGATAGACAAAAATCCAGACATATACATTCATTCTTTTTCTTTTTTTTTTTTTTTTTTTTTTTTTCGATATTTTTTTTTTTTAATAAATATATACTTTTTAAATATTCTTACTAGTTATTGTCAATTGAATTTTGCATATAAACAGTAAATATTGATAAAGACTAACCATTAAAAAATAAAGAATGGCACAAAAAAACTTATATACTTTTTACAATATCTAAATTAATATTATAAATATAAGTAATGATAAAATAAATATATAAATAAATATAATAATAGATAAAATAAAAATTCCAATAATATATACTGCTAAAATATATATATTTTATCCAATGAAAGAATGAATTCTTTCATTTTTTTTTTAAGCGTTAATGATATTGGCAAATTAGGCAAAACTTTTAATTCTACAAATAAGGTCCACGGTGAACAATTCAAAACTTACTAAATCTTTTTCGATAAAATGGTTAATTTAAAAAGTTACTATTTCGCAGGGTATGTTTGTTATTTGTTTTTAAAGTAAAAAAATCTTTGAAAATAAGTAATCCTCGATCATTCTGACATCGAAAAAAATTCAGAACCATTCTGATATTGAAAAATAAAACATAACGTTTCGTTCATATACGTTAAAAACTTTCATGTCTTTAAATAACCTTTTTGTATGCACAAAATAATTTTACCGACAATTAAAGTACCGATAATTGAACACGTTTTTTAAAATGTATTTATTTTAAAAAATCTTTTACTACAATAAATACAAATTTTTGTTATTCGTCTAATCCATCATGGCTACTACCTAATTAAAATTAGTTTGGGAAACAAAAGAGCCATAATGCGACAAATGTTTATGATACGTATTTTTATGGTTTTCCCCATTTTTTTTTAATTAAAAATAAAAAATGGCAAAAATGATTTTCCAATATTTTGCTAAGTGTTATTCACTTTGGGCAACAACATTTAAAAAATACGAAGTTTTTAATGCAACTTGAGGAAGGTCGAACTGCCATAAATACTTTGATAGGATTTAAATCACATAAAAGGGCATGTAGCCTAATTTTCACCTAAAAGGGCATGAAGCCCAATGGCAAAAAAAACTACAAAACTAAAATTTTTCAATATTTTTAAATTACTTTTGCATTTGCTGTCATTGCTTTATGTATTTGCCGTATTGTACTGTTGATATTATCATTTATTACGTTTAGGTTTTTTGATTTTATTATAGTTTTTATGACATGTTTACTATGAATGATTAATAGAAATATAACAATGAATAGAAAATTGAACGATAAATAGAAAAAAAAGTCTTACTGATAAATTTTTGAAAACACCGCGCATTTTTACGCGCAAGGATGTACTCAAAAGCTTCTTTTCACAGACGACTAATTGATGTTATTAGAAGTTATTTTTATAAAAACGGTTTAAGGGGCATACTCCCCCATTATTAAATATAGACAATAAATAACAAATTTTGACATAAAATGATTAACCATATCTTAAATTTGGAAAATTAAAAAAAAAAATTGGTGAACGGTTGCTGCAGTAACCCCAAAATATACAGAAAATAAGGTTTGCGCTGTTTAGCAAAAACTAATAAAAAAAGGCTGAATGAAACTTTGAAAACACAATTAGAATAGGTTTATAAGTGTTTTATACGAAACAGGTTTTTTTTTAAAAGTTCTGGGCCTGAAGACTAGAAAAAAGTGCATTTTTTGAAAAATTAAATAAGCCATACTGTTTTATTTATAAGTATTTTAAAATCCTGTTCCGTTTTATAAAAGCTTTTATAAAAAGAAAAAATTTGTTGAAAATTTCAGATAAAACGCTCAAGCGGTTCTCTTGGAATTTTGGCCGGCATATTGAAAAACCTCAAACTGAGAAAACGCATAAAAACTGAAAATAAACGATATAAGATCTACAAATGTATGTTAAATTATATATTGGACTATATTTATTATTAAAAACCTTCATATGTTTTATTTTCTTTTTCAGAGGTTTTGTCAATTCTCATCAGTTTTTTAGTCCTTAACTTTTGATGATGCAACTTGTTATGGGGATTTAGTTTGAAGACCATTTAATGTTTTATTTGTGTCGTTAGAACCGTTTAGTGTATAAAAACCTGAAATCATGTTCAGTTTTTTAATTATTAGGATTGAAGACTTTATTCCAATGTTAAAATTGGCAACAACATCATAAACACCAAACTTTAGCAAAGTCAAAGAGACATATTTTTTTTTTCAGTAAGTGATCCCAAATTTTCCCATGGAAAGACTCATTTGCATTTTGCGTTTTACCGTGCAGACATTTTTTCAGCTCATCTTCCTTTGTAAGCTCTTCAAACACGGGTCTGATCTTCTATACAAATTCTAAAGGTAGACCAGGTCCTGGCTTGTAGGTGTTAGTGCTATTTTCTTTGTCTCTGTCAAATTTACACCAACTATTTACACTTGTTTGACAATGTAGTGCCAATTATTTGCTTTTGATGATGCAATGTGAAAAAGGGTAGCAAGCGCTGCTGATTTCATGGCAACTAAATTACCAGTATTCCGTCTAATTGCCACATCAAAGAAATTTTGCTGTCGATCAATTTTTGCATCTGTCAATCTAACACAACCGCCCAGTCTCCTAACTTTTTTTTTCAATATCCGGAGTCTGGTTCCAACGCGCATCTGATAGTGTCCAACACATTCTAATTTATTTACTTTAACATTAGGATAAACATCCTTGACACTATTGTAACTTTTGCTATCTTGATCACCTAAATAGTTAATTTACTGCAACTTATGTTTTTTAATCGATCGCTGGAAAATACGACTGGCTCCTTCACACTCCATTCCACCTACAGAACCAACAAAACTCATTTTACAAATGTGAGAATTTCTCCACTCGGTATATCCAGCAGGATCTTTTTTAGAAAGTTTTTGATTTACGGAGCAACCTATGCATACTCGACTCATCACCTCAACATCTAAAACTTTTCCACTGTCCATTGAAAGTGCTGCAAATACACCATTCAATGATGAAAATCCTCTACGCTGCCATGTACCATCACATGATACACCAACATCAAGAAATCAAGAATCTCATTATTATCTTGACGCTGTAGTCTTAAATCAGATACAGCATCAGTCATTGTTTCCTGTGCAACTTTCTCTGTAATAATAGTAATTTTTAAAACAACTTTGTCAGTTTTTGGGCGTCATTGGTTTTGGCATGTTCATGAGGGTTATAAACCTTTCAATTCCGGAATGTCCTAATCCAAGAGTCCTCATTGTATATACTGTTCGATTGTTTTATCAAAGTTTCCTTTTTTATTAATTAACTTAGAAGTGTAAAAGTCATTTTGATATTTACACTTTAAACAAGTAATAGAAAGTTAACATGCAAGTCCTTGCTTTTTGCTTTTGTTTTCAATGATTGTTAAAGTTGTTTGGAAACGAGTTGGACAGCTTAAAACGCTAATAAAATCAGCCAAAATTGAACAATCAATAATTTTATACCCTGTCAGAGCTTTGTTTTTAGTATTGGTATATCTTTGTATGTTGAACTAATGACTGCTTCAATTTTGCGAAGAAAAGCGTATCGAAGATGCCAGTTTGACTATTTACAGGTGATTCGATATTTACACTTCAAGAAGGAAAATTTATATTATTTACCCTTAACTGCTACATAACACTTTTCTATTAAAAATCTTCTTTCTTTTGCCAGCTCGCTTAAATTCCTTTAACTTGTGAAATCAATATGTTGTTTTGGTTTACAAGTGATTTTTTTAGGGGTACAAATTTTTTTCTTTTTTGTACCTAACTCTCAAAAACAAAAGTTTTGGTATTTAGAGATTTTAAAGTAAAACCATTGTAATTTCTGAAATCCCCATATTTTTATTTTCTAGATCAATTTTTTTTTTTTTTTTGGGGGAAGTATACCCCTTAATAAAGTCATTAATGTAAAGAAGAAAAATAGTGGCCCTGATGCTGCATCTTGAGAGACACCGTTGGAACAATTTAATTTTGGAAGATTAGGAAGAAATAAAACAAAATAATTTTTTAAAGCATACAACGCAAACTAACTGCTGCCATATTTGGTAATGATAGCGAAAAAATTAGCGTTATTCAAAAAATTAGTTAATTAAAAGTTATTTTAAGTGGAAATTAAAACAGCTTTTCGTCGAGACAAAATGACTCGGGTTGCGCGACTTTTTATCGTACTATGAAAACGGCCTTAAAGTTCGTATTAAGTAAGTTCGAATGACCGTACATACTGACGTCTATATAAGGTCACAAGTTACATGTAAAATAAAAAAACTTAACTTTAAGTATTAGGGTATATTTTATAAATACAAAGTATGCCCTTGTATTATAAAACAAGTATATCATTTGCATTTACAAAATATAAAACAAAACAAAAATCAAAAAAAAAAATAGCAAAAGATAAATAAATAAAGCAAATATTTAAATATTTAAAGCAAATATTTAAATATATAAAATAATAAAGCAAATATTTACAAGAACTATTTAAAATAATTTCCTATATTAGCGACTGAATTTAAAATCTATTTGTAAAAATGTTGTTTATTTGTTTCCATTTGTTTCTTGTAGTTTTTCGTTTTATAAATTGTTTTATTTTGCCTATTTTATTTTGTTTTTATAAAATGTTTTATTTTAACTATTTTCTTAATAAAAATTTTACATAATGATTTTTTATTTTTCAAAAAATATGCTTCATATGATATGTTTTCTCTTGAGATTTGGGTAGCGTATGTTTGAAAATTTATCTAAAATTGTCTCACAAATTTGTTTATATTTTTTGAAGTTTGTGATTTTTCGCGAAGCTTATATTATTTAATTGCGATACTACCGAAATATATATAGTTTAGATTTATAAACAATTTATATAATAAAATATAAAAATAACAATTTAAGCTATAATAATAAATAAAGAAATAAAAACTAAGTTAAAAAAAATATGTAATAAATAGATATAGTTACCACTATACATAGTAAAATATTACTGAACAGATGACTTTAAAAAGTTAATGTGTGTTTTATAGATTTACTCTTTAAACTTTTAGTTTATTTTGTATTTTAAAGGTTCTCGATGAAAAGACTTTTCTTAGTCTTCTGCGAGTTTCCTTACAACTACATAGTACTATTAATATATATTAATATATAGTTTCAACGACAACGACAAGCAAGTCCCTAGTAGCCCTGTGGTGCGACGGACTTGCGTATATTTTTTGAATGCATAGGTTGATAGCCAGCACTTTATATTATAAACTACGAATTTTAAAAAATATTTTTACTCGATGTCAAACGCGCATGCGTAAAACAGTTAACGCTTTTTAAATATTGTAACTTGTTAACGCTCTCTATATATTGTAAATATTTGTGTGGGATATTTATATAAACTGGAGACATGTAAATGTTATTTTTTTTTTTAAGTTTATAAAAATGGTTGTTGTAAAAAAAAAAAAAAAAAAAATTAAGAAGGAGTTCCTATTTACGAACGAATAGGGTAAAATACCCAGTGTTTGCCATGCAACCTAGTCTTTACCACTTGGTCACTAAAAAAACATGCATAGCTAAAACTAATTGCTTGAAAATGTCGAAATTGTATTTTAAAAAATCTCTGATCATCTCTTTATAACTGACGAAAATTTAACGATCGTAGTTTAAAAAAATAGAGGTACAGGATCTTTGCAAAAAAAACTTTGCCCAAAAATCCTTAATGCCTAATGATAAATTTTAGATAACCTTTAGAATAATCACTCTAAAAACATATTATTTATAATTTTTTTGCATTTTTTTTTCTCAGACTGTTATTAGGATGCAGAAATATATTATAAACAATTAGTAGATGAATTTGAAAGGGTTGGTGTGGGGTGGTGATGGCAATCACTGGAAGAAAAATAATCCCCTCGCTAGTAATCACCACCAAAATAAAATTGAAAATAAAAAAAAACAAATGATTTTTTTTTTTTAATTGTAAAATATCTAAACTTACACACTTGTCAGTATGGGTATGGTTTACTTTTATTCAAAAATAACCGTGTAATAAGCAATTAAATATTTTTCCATCTTCGCAAAACTCACTTTCTAATAGTCACTACTTTTGATAATTTATAATTTTAACTGTTTATAAACCTTTTTGACTTTTTCAGAACATATAGGAATTATTATTAAGCCAAGCAGTTTTTAAATCTATCTTGTTTAAAAAACTTATTTTTTTCTTTAATTCATTGCTACTTAAATTATGCAAACGTTGCTTGGTGCAGCACAAACGCAACAAAAGTAAAAAAACTGTTTAGTAAACAAAAACAGGCTATAAGGATAATTACAAACGTAGACCGTTTCTCTCACACTAAAACATTATTTAATAAACTTAATATTCTAAATGTATATAAACTAAACCTTTACCATATTCTTATCTTCATGTTTAAACTTGATAAAAAAATATCACCAATGTTATTTAATTCACTTTTTGAAAAAATAAACCACATATACCCTACCAGATTTTCAAAAAACAATTATATTCAATCCAAAACACATTATTCAGCAACCAAATTCTCAATTGCAAATCGAGGTCCTAAGCTGTGGAATACAATATTAAATAATGAGCTGAAATCTAATTATTCTTTAAACCAGTTTAAAACAAAACTTAAGCAATTACTGATGATACATGAAAATGAATTAAAGTTCTTCTAAAAAGCTTTTTAAACTAGCAAACAAAAACAAAAATTAACCTACTAATTACTCTTTAATATTATATTTAATATTCTAAACAATAGTCTGCTATTGTAAATGTATTTCTTATCTTATAAGTTTTGAATTTACAAACGATTTTTTAAGTTTTTATTATTTGAAATACTAATTACTAAAAATATTGTAAAATTTTATAATTTCAATTTTTATTAAAAAAAGTTATTGTAAATTCTTTTTGTAATATTAATACTTATATATCATCTTATTTTACTAATCAGTTCTTAAATATAAATACTCTTTGAATTACTAAATATTTTAAACGTTATATATTTTATTTTTTACATTTTGTTAAAATATTTTATTTGATGAATATGCATTTTTTTGGGGGGGCTTAATGATAAGATGAATTTTGTCTTCTTCAAGCCCCAGTCATGTAAATATTTGTTTTTATAAATTACGAGTGTAAATTATTTTCAATCGGCAAATACAATACTAAAAAAAAAAAAAAAAAAAAAAAAAAAAAAATTATATTTTAATTTAAGTTTTTAATTTAGAATTTAAACTTTTTCCAGTTATATCATTAAAAGTGACATATGTTTTCAGCTTATAGAAACAGTTATTAGGTTTTATACCCTTAAATTTATTTTTCCAACTTTTTTTCGTATAATGTGAATCTATTAAAGTAAATACGAAAATGTTCCATGAAGTCAAGTGGTTTAGGGTAATTGGTTTTTAATCAATAATTATTGTTAATGTGTTTATACGGTTTAATAAATAATTGTCAATATGTGCTTATACAATTTGTTATAACTATTTTTGAGGATTGTAATTTAGTAGATACCGGGCCAAACGGTTTTACTATAAAAATAGTTAATAGAATTTGTAACGAGATAGGCTTGTATGCTGTAAATCTATTAAAGTTTTAATTTATTATAAATTATCAATAGAATTTTTAATAAGATAGGCGCTCATAAAGTACTTAAACATGAAGCATGGTTAAAGGTTGCAGAGGGTCATAAAATAAAATGCAACTCCTATGTTACAAAAGAAACGTTCGCTAGTCTCTTTCTTCCGATTTATTCAAAATAAATGGCTAAGGTGAATATTAAAAGTGCTTTTTAAGAAATATGGGTTACAGCCATATATATATAGCCTATTCCTGATGCTATTGATTACACAAAGTTAACCTTACAAGAGAAACATGCTGGGGATAAGCGTCTTTTCGAGGGTGTCAATCAAGGTGGCTTTGTTGAAGTTTCAAAAGTAGAACCAATATTATATTTGAATGTAAGTATTGAGACTAAGCTAAGAGAGAAACTTCTTCAAATAGGTTTCACTGAAGCACAGGCAGCTGGGTCATACATAAATCTGTAAGTGATAAAAAAATTTTGTACATAATATAGGATTGGGACAAATTATATACTTAGTTAAATTTTAAATAATTTCTACAATTATATGTTCTTTAATTAACTGGTTTAACATTTTGTAACATCTAAAGCCTCTGCTAAAACTATTATTTAAAATATTTATACAGAATCTTAAAAAATGTGATGACTTTGTATTGGGTTGTCCCAGATTTGACGTGTTTAAAACAAGCAAACGAAAAAACTGGTTTGATTTTCAATTTGAACGAAACAGGCAATTGGAAACACAAATCAGCACATCTACAAATCCAAGTTTTCCTAAGAGCCAACCCTCTACTACTGGAATTAATTACCATTATTCTTCTTCTGATAATTCAACAACAAAAGTGATGTCTTCTTTGCCTGTAGTAGCTTTCAAACAAGAGTGGTCCAGTATTCGTCCTGTCATGATCAGTCATAGGTCGCAAAAAAAAGCGCTAGGTTAGTCATGGGCATTTTTTAATTTTATTTTAATATTGATCTTATGTTATTGTGAACTTAGTGATATGTATGGTCATAAAAATATATTTTCTTTATCGTACAATTATCTACTGTTAGCTAAGTTTCGCACTGTTGCGCAAGAGCTTCGATCAGCATCTGTTGTGACGTCTGATCAAGTTGTATCTATTCTGGCTAATGTAAAAGAGAAAAAGAAAGACAAAGAGTGGGCAAAAGTTGAAAGAATGAACAAACGCTTGGCAACTGAGTTGACGAAGATGTCAAAACCCCCAGTAAACAAAAAAATTGTGTAGCCAATGCAAACAAAATAAGAAAGTCTAAAATAGCATCTGATTTAGGTAAGAACAACTTCAAAGTGACTACTCTATGATCCTGCTGTTGTTTTATTAAATTAATAACAAATAGATAAAAACATTTTCACATTTTAATTATTAATGTTATTTTCTCTCTCTTTTTTTTTTTTTAGACTCCACGCAAAGATATGACCGTAGATTTCTAGTTCAATTTGTATGTAAAGTAAAAAAAAAAATGTATAAAAAGCTTTGATTTTTAACAATAATGTAGACTTAAAAATAAATCTTTATCAAAAAAAAAAAAAGACAAAAAAAGAAGATATTTAAAAAAAAAAATTGTAGCAATTGCTAGCGAAAGTAAAAATTCCCAGATGGCGAACATATGTTTCTTGCTAGTAGTTGCCATTTGGCTCTTTCGGAAGGCTTTTGCTCCCGTATTTGCTTATTATTATTTATTTTTTTAAGGTTTTTTTTAGGTGCTCCAAGAAGTCCCTCCATTCAGAACTTTTTACGTTTTGGAGGAGCGGAAAAGTTCTTTGAGCATGCGCAAAAAGTTCTGATTGGAGCACGGCGGGAGAACATTTATCTAGAAGTTCACGCCTCCTTCCTCACCGATGACGCTTAGTTAAGATAGAACTGGGGTTGAACCTCGATTATCTGAGTTTTGAGCCAAGGCTGAATTTTTTTTTTCCTCCAAATGTCCCCAGCGGTCGGCACGAGTTGAATATTAGTTAGACAACCCGTTTCTTATGCTGGAGATTCCGCAGACATTATAAGCAATAACTTGGCAGAGCCAGACGACATTGAACATCCGACTCTGTGGCAGTTTTGCTATGTTGCTTAATCAATATACGGAAACTCTGACAATACATATTTTATTAATAATAAACTAATTGTGGGTACGATTTAAGTTAAACATTTTCTTTAAAAATATTTTAAAAAGTTTAAAATTGATTAAAGCGTTAAAAAACGTAAAACTTTTCTTGGAGCTACTTTATAGTTTTTAGTTACTAATATATTTACTAATTAATTATAATTACTAAGTTAATTACTAAAAAGCAGCCAGGAATTTTCAAACAAAAAATTAAACATTTTTATTATAGTTAAAAAGATTAAAATAATAACTTTAAAGTTAATTTTTTTTAGCAACAAAAAAATTATGAGTAAGTTTAACAACGTAATTAAAAAGTGATTTATGAAGTTTAAGTAATAAAGTAAGAGTCTAAATATTACGATAGAGAAAAAAAGTTAAAAGCATGCTTAAAGTGATTTGAATTTAAATAGTTTAATTAGATGAAATCAATATTTTTTATCTTTACACGTGGTTGTTTTAACAAAACTTGCGCCTCTTTTGATATTTTGTGAAACTATTATGTAAATATACTTAACATAGCAGTTACGTTACGCATATTTTTGATTTACTCCGAGTATTTGTATGACAAAACCGCTCGAAAATATTATATGGATATTTTTTCAGTTTTTTAGTTTGAAGCACAGTATTTTATCAAAATTAAACGTTTAAAAAAAAAAAAATTATAAATAAGAAAAAGACTTATTTGTTTTAAATTATTCGTGTCAAATCTTCATTCTGAGATAATCAAATTGACCGCCTCTTTTGAAAAAAGTAACCTTTTTTTGTGCCGTATTGATCTATATCTACTTATGTATGGGTCTGAACTCAATAGCAGTCTATTTAATACGTCTGTATTGTAGTCAATACGAGAAAACTAGAGGTGTACCGGTTATTTTTGCCGGTTATGCCGGATATTGAACTTTTCTAAAGTTTTATAAGTGTTTATGAAAAAAATATATATATATCTTGCCAGTCTACAATATATAGTATTCAAGATCTTAATTTAAAAAATCAAGAGAAAAACTGGATGACACGGGATATGTGCTGACAAAGTATAGAAAATAGTAATTTAAAAAAAAAATTTGACTGTAAAAACAATTTTTCCTTACACATTATTAACGCATATACCTGTGTTATACCAGTTTTTTCTTGATTTTTTTTTTTAAATCTTGAACAGTACTTAATGTAGAATAACAATACTTGTTTTTTCTTCATAAACACTTATAAAACTTTAGAAAAATTCAATATGCGGCATATCCGGCAAAAATATGTCGAAAAGTAACTGTGCGACAGTTACTTTTCGACAGTTTAAATTCGTTTAAACGATTAGTACTCCCAGTAAGCACAGATCGTTTTTAAAATGTTTAAAAAACGTTAAAATCCGTTTCAATAAGTTTTTTAAACGTTTTAAAAACGTCCTGTGCATACTGGGTTAACTAATACTACTATTTGTTTAACAAATACTAGAAAAAATATACTATTAAATATACTTTTTGTGAAGCGAATAGTACTGTTCGTTGGTAATCGGTATAATGCGAACTGCGAACCGCGAACTGCGAACCGGTAAAATGCGAACTTTTTTGCGAACCAAAACATTATATTTTAGAGACCATTATTGTTATGATAAAAATAATAATAAAAAAACTCTCCAATTCTTAATTATCTATTTTAAAGCTTTATTTAAAGTAAATTTTTTATTTTTTAACTGTAAAACATGCGTAGAGTGTTGCTACATCGACTATCTTATAGCCTGACTCGCAACGGAGTGCTGCTAAATCGACTGAGGGTTTGGTTTGGGCGGGCAGTCTATCAAATAATTTAAAAAAAAAATTATTATATTGTATTTTTTTAAGTTTCACTTAATTTCCTTTTATTTATTTTTAATTAATTTTTTCGCTTAAAAGTCCTTAAAATACACCGTTAAATGAATTATTTAACGGAAATAAAACATTACATCATTAACAACCAATAAGACAATGGTTCGCAAAAAAGTTCGCATTTTACCGGTTCGCAGTTCGCGGTTCGCAGTTCGCATTTTACCTAGTACCCTGTTCGTTAAGCAAATAGTACTATTCGTTAAGCCAATATTTACTAAGCGTCGATTAAACGTTTACAATATTGACTAATACGCAGGCGTTAAAACAGGGGGCGGAGGGGGTGATAGTCCAAAAAATTTCGGAAAATTTCAATCTTTTCCATTTAAATTCTAATTCTAGCTGCCTTAACCTCTCTTTTGATTATATAGTTTATACTTTGCAAGTATACTCTAGACTCTCTTATCTTATACTTTCGAAATATACTATATACTCTCTTATCTTTCTTTTGGTTATATACTAAATACTTTGAAAGTTTGTTAAAGTTTATTATTATTTTTGTTACCTTTCTTATATGCTTGTTTGAACATATTTAAGGTTCTGACGACAAGATCCTTTGATCTTCTTTCAGATACCTTGTTTTATATTTATTATATCGTTTATCAAAAATTTGGGAAAGTTTATTTTTTTTATTTTTGGCAATATATAATTGCAATACGACCAACAAATGTAAAAATAAAAAAATAATAAAAAAACCCTCCCTTAATTTCTGTTTCACCCCTCCACCCGCAAAAAACCTTATACACAATATATATATATATATATATGTATATGCATATATATATATATATATATATACGTATATGCATATATATATATATATATATATATATATATATATATATATATATATATATATATATATATATATATATATATATATATATATATATATATATATATATATATATATATATATATATATATATATATAGTATAATACAAGGTAAATTAAAATAGTTACATTTTTGAAATGAAATAAGTTTTTTTTTTTTTTTTAGAGGAATACCTGGGAATATGTTGTTGTAAAGGAAAACTTGTAGAAGTCTATGATGACTTATCATCGAGTACCTCTTTAAAAGGTTAAATAAATTCTATTTTATTTTTATATATAGTCAAAATGGATTAAACAATATTCAGTCAGTGATACACATAAATATTTTAGTATAAATTTTAATGTTAAGTTTAATACATGTCGATATAATTGTTGGTATTAAGTATGAGGTGTTTTAATTTATTTTTCAAGTTGGCAGCATTATTTAATACTTTAAGTTCTATATTTTTAGATATGATTTTGTTATAAAGGTACGGACCCCGGTAGGAAACAGAAAACCGTGAGAACTTTGTTGTTCTTTTGGGCAGTGTGAAGTTGCCTGTTGCTCTTGTCATATACCTATTAGAGTTTACTTGAAAGAAGTTATCTAAGAAATGCGATGGGACTAGTCCAAGTTTGTATTTAAGCATAAACAGAACATTTTGGTAGATGTTGATTTGGTAAACATTTAGTGCATTCAAGGTTTTTAGTAAGGGTTCAGCATGGGTCAGTTTATCTTTATTATAAACTAATCTTGATGCATGTTTTTGACTTATGTAAATAGTACTCAATTTGGATTTGTGTGTACTTGCCCATGTTATATTAGCGTGTGTAAGATAACTTTGGATGTAAGATTACAATAAAGTTTATATTTATTTGCTTTATATAATGAGTATTTGTATATAATGAGATAATGACACACAAAAAATGTAAATAATTATTATATATATTTTATTTCTATATTTTACTTTAGAAGTCTTATTATAGTATAGCTATTTTTAACTTGCTAATTAAATGATTATTTATTTTTTTGTTGAAAAGCGGTTTATTTTTTTGAACTTGGAAACGAGAACATTGTAAAATGCTTATATACGACGAAAAAATAAAAAAAAAAAAAAAAAAAGATAAATAAAGCGATTTAAGATTATGTTGGGATAACATAGGTTTAACTTTGTAGAGTATCCCAATATTTTTTCAAATTTTGGTGTAGATTTTGGGTAGAGTATTTGTTGATTGAAAGAGAATTAATAATTGTTGCAAATGGCAAAAAGTTATGCAAGTGTGGTTGCCCCTGGTAATGATAACGAGTCTGGCCGTGTTAATCTTGGAATTTTTAAACAAGCATCCTCCAATACGTCTCACGCCGTTCTTATTTGTCGTTATGGTGACCTTGGCTGTAGTGTGGAGGAATTTTTAGAAGCGTTGGCAAAGAAAAATCTTCTATGCTATATCTGGGGCGTAACAAGACATTATAACAACAGATATTTTGAATTTGTCGTTTATAATGTAAATAAATTGTAAGAAACAGAAACTGTCCTTGAAACTGAAATAACTATTAAAAATGTTACATTATCTATCTCACAAAAGTTTATCCGAAATGTCCACGTGTTAGTACAAAATATCCCTATCGGAATCTTATTGAACGGTGGACCTGCCTCATTGACAGCTTTGGGAAAACATCTTGCGGCGGTAAGAGGTATCTTCGAATCCTTTAGCTGCCAAAAAGTTAAAGTACATGGGAAGGCATTATGACAGGAAATGTTATAATAGTCCTTAAAAATTAACAAAACCCTCACCTCAACCCGCTGCCAAGGTATCAGAACGTTGATGGATATATCCTCAGGTATAGACACAACGGACAGCCACACCTTAACCAAGGCACTGTAACTCCAAAAGCCACAGCTAACGTTGAAGATACAAAAACTGCCATGTAGGAAAATGTAACATCAAGAGATATACAGGACTTGTCGGACAGGAAAACTGAGGTCATGGAGCTCGCAGTGGAGATTGGCGAATCTATTAATCACGTAGAAAATAAAGATATTAATTTAGAATCTAAATCAAGAAGAAAAAGATCCAAAAACAAAACGGAGGATAATATTAAACCAAAAAAATGTAGCAGTAATATCTCCAATGTTGAAGACACGGAAAATACAGAAACTCGAGCGGTTACCATTGAAAAAGAAAATAAGGAGACAGAGGCTTTTGTTGAAGAAGATCAAGATTTAGATTTTGACTTTGATTGTTTTGATGTCATAAATAGTACGGAGAAGAAGTCGCAAAATTCTTAATTTACTTTTTACTTTCTCTTAAATCTTTTTAAAATCTTTTCTCTTATTTCCTAAAAATTTTTTGTTCTTGTTCTCTCTTTGTTCTCTCTGTTCTCAAATCTGCATAATTTTTCGATTCTCTGACGTTCTTTTTCTGATATAATGCACGTTCTATTTTTAATTAAGCTCGTAAGCTATGGTAATCCGTATTGTTGTAGTTCGCGCTATTGTGTAGAATGTTATGGTCCAGTGCGTCCATCTGTTCGTAATACATCAGTTAAATCGAAAACTCGTGCTTTAAGTTTAGGGTTTATACATACATGTTTTTTATGTCAGGTTGTAAAATTATCATATTTATGTTTAATCATATTTATGTACACGAGTTTTCAAATGAGGAAAACTGATTCTCTCCATCATGACTCTTAATGTTTTAACGTGCAACATAAACGGTCTAAACGACCAAACAAAACACGACAATTTTTTTGGGTTTCTAAAAAAATCCTCTTTCGATCTCATCCTCTTACAGGAAACACACTCTGGACCTTCCACTGTTAAACAGTGGGGAGACGAATGGACTGGCGAGTCAATCTGGAACTCCGGTCCAAGTCATAACTATTGCGGGGAGGCGATTCTCTCTAAATTCAACGTTTCCTTAAACGAACTAAAAAGGGATAATAACGGTAGAATATTAAATTTCATGATAAAATTTGACGAACACAAAATGCAGGTGCTGAATATTTACGCTCCCAATGTGCCGAGAGAAAGGCGCCTATTTTTTGACGACTTCGGGGACTTCTCGCAGGATACAGGACTACCCGTCCTGGTGGCCGGAGATTTCAACATGATCGAAAGCCTGCCTCTCGACACAGAAGGCACGAACAACGCTAAATATCACACTTATGACATTGATGAACTATTCCAAGGTATTCCAAGGTAAGTATAACCTAGTTGATGTTTTTCGTTTTAAATACCCAAACGAAAGAGAATTCACGTGGCGACATCAGAAGGTAAAATGTAGACTCGACCGAATCTACTGCCCTGATAAAGTCGCCAAAAAAAAACAACACATACTAAAATTCTCACCAATCCCTTTTCCGACCACGAGTTCGTGACAGCAACCGTCAATTTTAGTAAAACTAGGAGAGGGCCAGGATACTGGAAATTAAATTGTTCCCTTTTGGAAATAGAGGTGCATAGGCAAAAAAGTAAACTCTTAATTCATGATTGGCAAGCAAAAAACGGTCCTACAACTCACTTTTAAAATGGTGGGACGACTGCAAACTTTTTGGTATGGTTGAATTACAACATATATCGATACAGGAAAGTGCGAAAAACAAAAAACAAATCAAAAGGATTGAAAACGAAATCCAACGGGAGCGACAAAACGATAACCCGAATTTAGATAGCATCAAAGAAAAAGGCGATGCTCTTTTCCTGCACCAGTTTCCAGGAGCGTTTATTTGCACGAAGCAAAAATTAAATCCAAGAAGGAGAAAAACCTTCAAAATTTCTGTATAATTTAGAAAAAGTTAACAGCGGAACAAGCCAATTACCGAAATTCGCAAGAATGACGGCACATTGACGAGTGAACCTGGTAAAATACTTAACTCCCTCGTTTCATATTACAAAAACATTTACACCAAAACAAATTTATGCAAAGACAGCAAAATCTATGTCTTGTCAAACATCACCAAAATTTTAAGTGATGATGAAAATCAATTTTTAAACACCCGCTTTACCGGTGAGGAACTTAAAGAAGCCCTTTTTAAATTTGAAAACGGAAAATCCCCGGGCTATGACGGACTTCCAGCTGAATTTTATAAAACTTTTTGGCACATTTTAGGAAAAGGGTTTGAAGAACTTGCCTACGAAGTACTTTTCGTAGAAAAAAACACCAGCCACTCTATGAAAAAATCAATAATTTCACTGATTCCCAAACAAGGAGATCTAACTGAATGCAAAAATTGGAGGCCCATATTCTTAATCGGCGCTGATTACAAAATAATCACAAAAGCGCTGGCCCTAAGACTTGCAAAAGTAATGGGGAAAATTATAGAAACAAATCAAACTTGCGGAATTCCAGGTAGAAACATTTTTTCAAAATTACATCTAGTACGTGACCTAATAGGTTATGCAGAATTTAAAAATCTACCTAGTTTTATTTTAACAATAGACCAAGAAAAGGCGTTTGACAAAGTTGATCGTGCGTTTTTGTTGCGAATTCTCTAAAAATTCAACCTCGGAGAAAATTTTGTATCCTTTGTAAACACCCTATATTCAGAGGTTTCGGAATCTGTTCTGAATTGCGGTTTCTTGTCGGCCTCTTTCCCTATCGAAAGGGGAGTTAGACAAGGCGACCCCCTCTCTCTTTTGTTGTATGTTTTTGTCGCCGAGGCTCTCGCTTTGGTGATCAGAGCAGACAGCAGAATAGAGGGTTTCCCATTACCAGGAACACCAAAACCACTTAAATTGCAGCAGTACGCAGACGATTCGAACTTTTTTGCCAGGGACGTAAAATCAGTCCGCTTTTTTTTCGAAACAGTAAAACTATTTGAAAAAGCAAGTGGTTCAGTGATCAATGCCTCAAAAACCAAGGGTCTCGCTCTTGGGGGCTTTGATTTACTAAAATTTACCCTGAATTAGACAGCATAGAGTGGAGCAATAACACCGGTTTTAAAATTTTAGGTGTTACTTTTTACACCAGACTGAGTAATACTACCAATTTCAACTGGTTAGTAACTCTAAACAAAATAGAGAAAAAACTCAAGTTTCTGGGACTACGCACTTTGTCACTTAGGGGAAAGACTATGTTGATCAATGCGTTAGCAATTTCAAAAGTTTGGTTTCTATCAAACGTGTTGCCTACTCCTGATTGGGTAATAGACCGTTTGCATAGAGCCATTTTCAAAAATCTGTGGCAAAAGACCAATTTCAATCCGGTCAAACGAGAGACACTTTTTTTACCCGTCAAAAGCGGGGGTCTTGGAATTTTATCTCCGAAGGAGCAAAGTCTTGGCCTTCGCCTCAAAACACTCTTTCAATTGAAAGAATGCAAAGAGGACCAAACTCACGATTGCTACTACTTTTCAAAGTACTGGTTAGCAAGTTCACTTATAAAGTATACGAACCAAAACCAAGCTAGAACTTTTTGAAACATAATAATTTTCCAAAACACTGGGACAACAAAATTTCTCAGTACTACAAAACACCAATAGAAGCTTTAGGTCAAAACGGGTCTCTGTTTAACATCCCCCTAAAATCAACAAAAAAATTTTACTTAGAAGTGGCAAAAAACAAAAAGACAGTTGTTACAGCAGAACTTTTCTGGAACGGTTCAACAAAAACAACAATGCCGTGGACCCATATTTGGAAAAAGAACTTTACCTCCCACGCATGCGGCCAACTCAAAACATCCTCTTTTGATTTTTACACAACAGTCTACCTTCTGCGGCCTTGCTAGCCAAAAGCACAAGGCAACAGATCGTTAAAAACAACAATTGCAAAAATTGTGGTAAAATTGAGGACAACATACACATCTTTGCCTACTGTCCTCCCTCTGTTGAAATTTGGGAGTATTTTAAACATGTATATAACTCCTTGACATTCCAAAACAATTTTTCTCCGATAAACTCGATGTTCTCCATCCAAACAGCGAATTTATCGGAAAAAAACCCTACCTCGCAGCTGCTTTTGACTCTCACTTAAATCATCATGAGTGAGATATGGAACAGCAGATGCCACCATATGTACAACAATTCCAAAATCGATCCGATCGCAGTGATCAGGGTAATAACCAGGAACATCAGGAATATTATTACTTTAAAATATAATTATCATGTTCGTAGAAACACTGCGGACATTTTCTGTCAACTTTTTTGTATAAATAATGTATTCTGCCAAGTAGAGAACGGGAGTCTAAAACTAAACATATGAGCCAAACTAACACACTGGCTCATAGAAAGAACAATATGTTTAGCAAAGACTTTCCGTTCTCTGCAAATGATTATTCTTTACATCAAAAATATTATTATTTATAATTAGAAAATCACTGCCAGCCTATATTTAATGACATATAATTTTAACTTATAAGTTATTATCTGTTTTATTCGTAAAGTTATTTTTGTGTTATATTCCTGTAATTTTTTAATTAATTTCTTTCTATCACATCTTCTTATCTTTGCAAATAGTCCTTTAACCTATAACTAAATTCTTACTCTTAAACATTAACTAAAACTTCGATTTCTTTCCGCACAACTTCCTCCAAATATATATATATATATATATATATATATATATATATATATATATATATATATATATATATATATATATATATATATATATATAAAACAAAAAAAACACAAAAAAATAAATAACAAAATAACAAACAAAAAAATATATATATATATAAATAAAACAATAAAAGCACAAAAATATAAAAAATATAAAAACGAAAAAATACATATATAATTATAGAAACAGTTGTAAAACTTATATATTGTAACAATAATATATAAATTGGAGATAATGTGATATTATAAAATTGTAAATATTTATTATTTTGAATATAAATTTTATATATAAAAAAAAAAAAAAAAAAAAAAAAAAAATTTATGAAAACAACAAGTATCAAGAAAGTAAAATTAACACCAAATATAAATATAGAAACAGTACTGAAAATCCCTATATATTTAATATAATCCCTATATAATAACCTATATATATATTTAAATATTTTCGTCAATAAACAATCATTTTACAATATTTTTTGTAAAAATTAAATCTTTATATTCTGACAGGAGCAAGTGGAAGACAATGCGTCTTATCACCCTGCTTCTAAGTTCGTGAAAATATCAAATAAGGTTTACGTATTAAGTTCCTAAAAAATACGTTATATAAGTTTTATACATATTGCAAGTTTTGTACATACTATAACATATTACAGCTCATAAAATATATAAGTTATAAGATGCATATATACGTGATAACAAATCCATATATAAATGTTTTTAAAAATATAAAAGAATGTTTTTATTATTTAAATCTAATAAGTATCGTTTAACTGCTCTTTTAAATAGTTCAATGGAAGTCATGTTTTTCATGTCTCAATTAAGGAAATAGTTCCACAAACGTGGTCCTCGACATGTAATTGAGAAGTCTGTTTTTCTAAGGGATGTTGTAGGGATGAGAAAGTTGCCAATGGAATGTCTTGAAGAGTATTTATGATTAATTAAGGTAAAATGCGGTTGAAAATATGTTGGAAGCATGTTGTTATGAATTTTAAACATAAATAACAGGTTTTGATAGATGTTTAGTTTATAAATATTTAAAACATTAATTTTTTTAAGTAAAGGCTCGGCGCATGCATATCTACCTGCATTCAAAATACCTAAACAGCAAATACCAGAATCTAACAACGATGATAAAATGGATCAAGAAAAAAACATACCGCCTCAAGTAGTACAGAAAGAACATTTGAAACAAAATGGTAGCATTGGAAAACGAATCAATCACAAACATAAAATATAAAAGACCAGAAAATGATGTCAGTGGAGTCCCAATACCAATTGAATTTGAAACTATGTGCCATAGCGAAATTAGGAATTACAGCAGAAACCTATTATACGGTTTCAATAAATATAACTGCACGGAAGAAGATTTAAAAAGGTATGTTCGGTATCGGAGAGCCGAGTACGAAAAAGTAAGAATTGAGAGAAGAAAAATATATGATGAGGAAAATCTAGCAAGACGAAAAGCATATGAAGAAGAAAAATTAAAAAAGCAAAGAGCAAGGGAAGAGGCTAAACTAGAAAAAGATAAAAAAAAAAAAAAATGTTATAAACAACCGAGACGAATGGTATAAGACAAAAATTATCTTATAAATTTAATCTAAAAATAAGAAAAATAAAACAAAAATAAAAAACTAAAAAGCAACAAAAAAATTATAAAAATATATAAAAAGCAAAAAAAAAACTTTAAAAATCTACATAAAAACAAAACAAATATCTCATACATATCTTAAAAAATGCTTCTTGGTTCCGACTAAGTTGCCATAACAATACCCTTCAGTGGGAATAAAACGAAGTTCAGGCTTCATTAAAAAATAACAATCTCCTAGAGGCCTGTGTAAGCCTGGTATCAGCTGCAGGTATCTCTAGTTGATTAATAATAGAAAAAAAAAACAAATAAAAAACTAACCAGAGGACATCTTTGCCAACTGTCTAATCTACTAACTAACCTTGCACATATTTGCCTACTGTCCTCCCTCTGTTACAATTTGGGAATACTTTAAACATGTATATAACTCCTTGACATCCCAAAACAACTTTTCTCCATTATATTCGATATTTTCGATTGAAACTGCGAATTTATCGGAGAAAAACCCTACCTCGCAGCTGCTTTTGACAATCACTCAAACCATTATGAGTGAAATATGGAACAGCAGATGCTACCATTTGTTTAACAATTCAAAAATTGACCCAATGACAGTGATCAGGATAATTATCAGAAATATTATTACTTTAAAATATAATTACCATGTCCGTAGAAACACTACATTTTCTGTCAAATTTTTTGTATCAATAACCTTTTTTTGTCAAATAGAAAATGGGAACCTGAAATTAAACATATGAGCTGAACAAATACACCGGCTCATAACAAGAACTAAATATTTTGTTTAACTAAATAAGTGTTTCCTGTTTTCTACAAATATAATTTCTTTATAAAAATAAAATTTTCTACAAATATAATTACTACAAACATATTTACTAAAATTTTCTACAAATATAATTACTACAAACATATTTACAAATATAATTACTACAAACATATGGACACCCGAATTAAGCCGTAGTAAAAATGTTCTTTCATTTTATTTTAAAAAATGGCGGGAAACTGGGTTCATTAAAAACTTAAACTCGCAAATTTTTATTCGATACCGGATGGCACGAAAAAATTTCCGCAATGCTGTAAAAAATGCTCAAAATAAAAACCTGTACAAAGAATACATAAAAATCGAAACGTTAAAAAATACAAATCCAAAATATTTTTGGAAAACTTTCAGAAATATAAAAAAAGATGCAAATTCGAAATTGTATATCATAAATAATAAAAAAGATAAAGACTCGATCAGGAAAGAATTTGCCTACAGTTTTGAAAATCGATTAAACTCAAAAGCAATCACAGATACCTCTACAAATTTAAAAATTCCGCCTTGCACAAAATTCGACGAGGTAATAATATCGGATGAAAATATAATAACGGTTATTTTTCGCCTTAAATTAAACAAATCCAAAGACGCCGTCGGAATATCAGCTGAACATTTAAAGAATGCGAGCTGTGAAGCACTAACAGAATGGCTCAGAAAATTTTTTAACTTTTCTATTAATCATGGACAAACCCCAAAATCGATGTCTACATCACTTATAATACCACTTACTAAATCGTATACAAAATCCTAAACTGATCCAAATAACTACCGCGGCATTAGCATCATTCCAATCTTTACGAAACTAATAGAATATCTTATCCTACTAATCTGTCCAGAAATAAAAGAAACTCATCCTCTTCAATTCGGTTTCACTAAAAATAGCTCAACCCTACACGCTGAATTTGTTATTAGTGAAACAATTGAACACTACAACAACAACAACTCACCTGTCTATCTCTGTTCCATAGATGTTGAAAAAGCGTTTGACAGCTGCAATTGGGACATTTTGTTTGAGAGACTGTACAATGATAAAAAACTCCCTCTGTATATTGTTAATACCATATTGTCATTATACTATGAAAGCAGTGCTTCTGTTTCTTATCTAGATTGCAAATCATATCCTTTCTATCAAACGCAAGGAGTGAGACAAGGACCTATTCTCTCGCTTCATTTATATAACATTTATACTCAAAACCTACTAGAAACCTTACAAAACGAAAGCGTCGTAGGTACATCAATCAATGGAAACTATACGGGTGTTGTAGCATATGCTTATAACATTATACTCCTTAGCTCCACCCTCTCTGGCCTACAAAAGCTTATTAATATATGTAATATGTACACACACAAAAACTGCATAAAATTGAATGCTGACAAAACCGAGTTCCTGCTCACCGGAAAAAAGCAAATTAAAAACTGCACAATAACTCTTAACCACCCAGAAATAAAACTTCATGATAAACTAAGTCATCTAGGCTTTACATGGGATACAAAAAGTTCCCCTTTTGCCTCACTTAATAAATCAAACATTGATCATCGAATATCTAATTTCCGGACGGTAATCCAAACATAAATTCAATCAGGAATTCGTTTTGCTAACCCAAACTCCATTGTTCAGTTATATAAAACTTTAGCTGTTCCAACACTAACGTATGGTCTTGAGCTGTGTGAACATAAAAAAATGTTAATGCAAAAGCTTGATATAGTTGGAAGAAATGCACTTAAGTCACTCCTCGATGTTTCAAAACATAGCAAAAATTATATTCATTCCGTATTTTTTATTGAAGATATATCAAATATGATACAAAAAAACAAGCTAAACTTACTTATTCGTTTGATGAACAATAAAATGACATACGGTATTATTAGGTCGCAGCTGAAAAACAAAACAGCCCCACAACATTTTTTAGATAGTATCAAAGAGTTGTTCAATAATCATGAACTAAATCTGGAGACAATAATGGAAAGTAAAAAAAAAATAAAAATTGTCGGTCTCAAAAATTTAATTCCTGAAACGGATCTTCAATCTCTAAAATGTGCAGTTAAGTACTGGAACTTAAAAGAGCAGAGAACTATCTTCAAGGACATTCTTGAAAAACATATTCCAAGATGATCACGTTGAAAAAAAAAAAAAAAAAAAAAAAAAATTTCCAAGATTTTTTATATTTATCTTGTATGAAACTCTTAATTTACCGTACTTGTATAGTGGGTGTTTAATAAATCTGAAATAAAATAAAATATTGTTATTTATGATTAGACAACCACTGCCGGCCCTTATATAAAATATTATTTGCATGTTTCTTTGTAACTTTTAGTAACGCGGTATTTGTGTTAAAGTCCTGTACCTTATTATTATTTTACTTAATAAATTTTTTCTTCGCTTAAAATAATTAATTAAACTTAATCAACTTCTTCTAAAACCTTTTTCTTATTCTCGATTTCTCTCCCCACAAAGGCATTAAAACAAAAACAAACAAAAAAACAAAAACAAAATAAAAAATTTATCAAACAAAAAAAATATATATATATATATAAAGTCAAAAAGTTATTTTAAGGTGGTAGGCCTATGAAATATAGACCATTATATTATAAAATATAAACCTTTTTTATTATTATGAACGATTATTATAAAAAATATAAAAACGGAAATATTTCTTTAATTGTAAAGAGGATAGATTTATTATGCAGAAATAGTTTATAAAATTTGTAAATATTTATTATTTTGTACTAAAAAAAAAAAAAAAAAAAAAAAAAAAAAAAAAAAAACTAACTAGAGGATAAACCACAATAATAGTTATTGAGGTATATAACTCAATTGACAAATATTAGTCAATTGAGTTATATACCCAATATCAAACATTTTCCAGAATTTTCTAAACAATCCTTCTTTCTTAAGGAACTTAGTAAAATAGCAAAATAAAAAACTTAAGGTAGTAGACCACTAATTATTAAAAATTAAAATAACTAATCGAAAAATATAAAATTTTATGCGATTTATGATTTTATTGCATGCATTTGCATAAAAATTTATAAAACTGGCACAGATATATCATTTCACGGATAAGAGTTAATATTTATTACATTAGTAATAAATAAATTGTTTTAAAAAAATAACATAGTAATTACTATATTTAGTCTTTATTAGAATATATCCTTTATATTTTAATATATTCTATATATTTTTAATAAAGAAAAGTTTCCTTAAAGAATTTAAATAAAATCTAGCAAAAATAATTTTGGCTTTAACAATTTACGAAAACGTCAAACTGGGTATCAAAAATGCCCAACAACAAAATAGAATGTCCTTGAAAAAAAGCGAACTTTCAAGATCTTTTTAAGTTTCCACTTATCGGGAAAAATAATCACGTGGGCATGCGCAGTATAAGTTTTAAGTTTTCAACAATTGGCGCCGCCAATTACTGAAATTCTACGCGGGTTGGCATGATTTTATGAAATAATTTTACAAAATAAACCGACAATTTTGGTTTGCTAACTTCTTTGATTAAATGTTTTATTTCTCGTAAAATACTATTTTTTGCAAAATATAAATGCATTTTATGTTATTAAGAATGTCTTATGTATGTGTCAAACGTCGAGAAAATAAACAAATGTTTTTACATTTTAAAAAACGAAACGTTCCAAAACATTTTTAAATAATAACATTTCTACATAAACGATTTAAAGTAGTTTTGCGGTAATTAAGTAAATTGGTGCAGTTAACGTCGATAAATATGAAAAGCAAATACAGGGTTTCCCACTTCATTTCGACAACGTATCATTCAATTTCGACATTGTATCAGTACATTTCGACAATGTTTCATTCAATTTCGACACCGTTGCATTTGATTTCGACTGTTTTGCATTCAATTTCGACAGCGCTAATAATACTTAAATTAATATACAAATAAAGCAGTTAGATTCTTTCTAAATTCATTTAGATAATATAATTTTTTAGTTTGAATACAAACTAAAATCTAAACAAAAAAATTATCGTATATAAAGTATTGTAATTGCAAATACTCGCTAATAAAAATTACAAAAGTAAGTTTATTCTTCAGTATTCAATGCACCGTTTTGTATATTTTCAAGCAGTTCCTCCTCAGTCCTACACGAACATCTGTTTCCATTCAGCAAACATATTTTCAATAGGGTTTAAAAAGGGGGAATATGGAGGTAAAAATATCAAAGAATGCCCAGCACGTACTATTTCATTATGAACAACAGCAGTTTTATGAAAAAGAACATTGTTTAAAATTAAGATAGCTCCAATAACTTCATTAACAGCTAATTGCGCTAATACTAAACGAATAAAATCTAGAAAGCTTTCTGTTTTAAATGCTCTTGTTTGTGCTTAATTAAAACTATCAATGCATCTTGCTATAGTAGATTGACTGACTGAAATGGGTTTTTGTTCAAAAAAAAACAAATACACCGGCTCATAAAAAGAACTAAATATTTTGTTAAGTGTTTCCTGTTTTCTACAAATATAATTTCTTTATAAAAATAAAATTTTTTAATAAAAGTCTTTGTTTAATTTTCTTAAGAGTTTTAGTACCTTGGATTCTTCTGTTAATTTTTTGTTTCTAGAACCACCTTTTAATTGCCGTTCAATCGGCAAACCATTTTTAAATTTTTTAATAATCGAATAGATTGTAGTTCGATTAAATGCAAGAATATTTGCAATTTCTGATGGTGAGTTTCCATTTAAGTAAGGTTCAATTATCCTTGAACGGTTTTCATTGATGATTGTTTGATTCGGCATTGATGTTTATAAATATTGAAAATGATATTTAAGCTTTTATTATGAACTCTTGTTGTATTGAAGAGACAAATGCTTTTATTTACTTAATAAAAAATTATAACATTAATTTATAGTTTGATGACAATTTAGTTATGTATTGTTGGGATATTTTCCAAAGCGTAGATATTTTTTTTTTTGGCAATTAGACATAATTTATCCGGTCAATAAAAATAATGAATATAGCAATTAAAAACAACTATTATGGTAACTTGAAATAATTAATATCCACATTGTTTATTTTACCTATATGTTTTACGTAAATCCAAAAAAATATTGAAACCATATTCTTTATGTCAGTACGCAGTTTTAATAATGTTAATAATGTGATTTTCAGCTGGAAACATTTACATAAATATATGTTATATCATACATATACAAAGTAAGACAAAAGTGGTGTTGGGTAAACTTTATTTTTGTTCAGAAAAAAATTGAATACTCAGATCTGAAAACAATTTCAAATCAAGATAAAACTATTTGAAATAAAAAAGTAAAAATTAATAAATTGTCACGCACAGAGTTTTAAAAAAAGAGTTTTGAAAATGTAAACAAATCACGCTTTTAACAGTTAAATAAATGTAGCAGAGAATCTCAGTTTTTTATATACTAAAACATCTTTATCTTGTTTTTATCATTTTTGAATCAACAATTTAATTATCTTTATAATTATTTCATTCTATCAAAAATATACAAATAATAACTATTAAGTAAAACTTTAAATATCTCGTTGCTACTCAGAAAATTTTTTTGTAACTAAAGGCCGTCACCATCTTTAAAATTGTAATATTTGTATTTGACACTGCGCTTGCGTGTAATAACTTTCCACATTTAAACGACCGTGAAGAGCGAATTAAAACCGATGAATAATTTCTTTCAAAAATACAACATTTTTTCATTCGTGTATAAATTTAAAACTTTATGCACATATGTAAAGTTTTTTTTTTTTAAACAATTTTTATAGTATAGAGTTTAATTTGAAATAATAATAATTTTTTATTATTGTATATTAACACAAGTTATGTTTGAAACTAGCATAAAACAAAAGTTTTTTTTTTTCAATTTCAACTTTTTCCTAAAACTTATGTCCGCATGCATGGACTTAATCGATATGATTTTATTAAATCATAATATCCATATATTATTCAAAAAAAAAAACAATCAGCTGCAAATAAAACTATATAAACCAACTTTAAAGCTTCCAAAATATATTATCAAAAAGACTAGTGTCACTATTTTTGTTTTATTTCTATAAATACATTCACACATTCAAAAACTTTTTTTTTTCTTTATACAATCGTATTTGCTACCTAAATTGTTAAAAGTGTTCAATTATTCATTTATATATATATATATATATATATATATATATATATATATATATATATATATATATATATATATATATATATATATATATATATATATATATATATAAAATATTCCATATATTTAACTAGATAAAAATACTTGAAAAATGTATATTTTGGTAAATTTAAAATCTATGTAAAACGCAAAGTCCGCAATTAAAACATATTTATAGTTGATGACTTTTATTATTTATAATCAAAAATATTGATGAAAGCTTGTGAAAAAGAAACGGAAATCATCACCTACAATTTTTAATATATATATATATATATATATATATATATATATATATATATATATATATATATATATACTATATATATATATATATATATATATATATATATATATATATATATATATATATATATATATATATATATATATATATATATATATATATATATATATATATATATATATATATATATATATATATATATATATATATATATATATATATATATATATATATATATATATATATATATATATATATATCTTTGAAGACCTCAGTGGAAAAACCGGCGTTGTCACATTTAAAAAGTTTTCAGAAAGAATTTATTGATCATTAATAAAAGTAAAAAAATAAATATATCTATATATTTATAAATACATATGATATATTATGAGACCACAAGCATAAAAATAAAAACTTTATATATAATTATTCACTTATTTCTAATTATCATTTTTTACTCAAACGGCTTTCAAATTTAATTTTGTAAAAATTAATGTCAAAAGCGGACAAAAAATAGGAAGAAGAAAGATTTCTACCCAAGAATCATTGTAAAGAAAATCACGGAAAGAGTCCCAGTCAGCTTTAAGGTAGTTGTAAGATGTATTATTTAAAAAAAAAAAAAAAAAACATTTGCACCATGCACCATTGAATAAAAGTATGGCAAAAAGTTATGCTGGCGCAGTTTCTTCCGGAAATCCATCTGTGCAGAAGAAAAGTAACCTTGATATTTTTGATTCAAAGTCTATGTCCGATTCTTCTAATGTACTCGTGCGTCGATACGGCGATTTAAATTTTAGCATAAATGATTTTCTCTCTGCCTTAGCCAAGAAAAACTTACTCGGAATTGTATGGGGTGTCACGAGACACTACTCCAACAAACTGTTTGAGTTTGCAGTTGTAAATGATTCCTCAGTGGCTACGTTTCTTGATTCCGACATTGAAATCAAAGGCTGCGTTTTAACTTTTCAGCAAAAGTTTGTCCGTAAGGTGCATGTTTTAGTGCAAAATATACCAATCGGCACACTAAGGAATGGCTGTCAAAACGCTATTATTCTACTGGGAAAACACCTTGCTGCAGGAAGAGGTGAGTTTGATACTTTTTATCTTCAAAAGTGTAAAAGCCACGGCGAAGACATCTTTACTGGCAATGTCATTGTTATTATTAAAAATTGGAAAAATCCACATCAAAACCCCTTACCCCGATATGAAAACGTTGATGGTCTAACTCTTCGTTATAAACATAATGGCCAACCCGAACCAAACCCTCCAAAGCCAACAAACCCAACCGTTATGCCCTCACCCTCAAACTCAACACCACCAACTGTTCCGAAGATCATTGATGCAAATGTAGATATTGATGTTAACAGTGGCAGTGTTGACATCAATGTGGACAAAGTAGATATTTTTAAAGAAAGCCTTAATGAGGAAGAACCTTATCTCAACACACAAAAACTGAAAGCCACTCAGCCAACAAGAAAACGACAAGGGAAATCAGAGTGTGAAACCCCAAAAAAAGTAACCAACACCAGTGAATTAAAAGAAGCCATGCCCTTGGATGAAGTTTTTTTGTCGAATGAAAAAGATGAGGTGTGTTACGAAGATAAAACGGATGCATTAATTAATGACGAAGAATATGACAGCCAACATTGTGCGGATAAGAAATCGTAAGGATTTTTTTTCTCCTTATTTTTTCCGTTTCAATTCTATTTTTTTAGCTTTCTTCTTAAATCAGTTTTTATTTTTAAATTTTTTCGTTCTACAATTTTACTCTTTTTTCTCGAGTTTTTTCTGTTGCAATATTTTTTTCTCATTAACTGGCACGTTTTTGTATAATCGCTTAAGCTGTCGTAATTCGAATTGTGGTAGTTCGCGCTTTTGTGTAAAATATTATGGTTCAGTGCGTCCATCTGTTTGTATCACATCATTTCAAACGATAACTCGTGCAATAAGGTTAAGGTTTAAATGTTTGTACTTTTTATGTCAGGTTGTAAAATTATCATATTTATGTTTAAGTTACACGAGTTTTCAAATTAGGAAAACTGATTCTCTCCATCATGACTCTTAATGTTTTAACGTGCAACATAAACGGTCTAAACGACCAAACAAAACGCGACAATTTTTTTGGGTTTCTAAAAAAATCCTCTTTCGATCTCATCCTCGTACAGAAAACACACTCTGGACCTTCCACTGTTAAACAGTGGGAAGACGAATGGACTGGCGAGTCTATTTGGAACTCCGGTCCAAGTCATAACTGTTGCAGGGTGGCAATACTCTCTAAATCCAACATTTCCTTAAACGAACTAAAAAGAGATAATAACGGTAGAATATTAAATGTCATGATAAAAATAGACGAACACGAAATGCAGGTGATGAATATTTACGCTCCTAATGTGCCGAGAGAAAGGCGCCTTTTTTTTGGCGACCTTGATAATTTCTCGCAGGACACAGGACTTCCCGTCCTGTTGGCGGGAGATTTTAACATGGTCGAAAGCCTGCCTCTCAACACAGAAGGCACCAACAACGCTAAATATCACACCTACGGCGTGGGCGAACTCGGGGTATTCCAAGGTAAGTATAACCTAGTTGATGTTTTTCGTTTAAAATTCCCAAACAAAAGAGAATTCACATGGCGAAATCAGAAGGCAAAATGAAGACTCGATCGAATCTACTGCCCTGAAAAAATCGCCAAAAAAATAACATATACAAAAATTCTCACCAACCCCTTTTCCGAACACGAGTTCGTGACAACAACCGTCAATTTTAGTAAAACAAGGAGAGGACCAGGATACTGGAAATTAAATTGTTCCCTTTTGGAAATAGAGGTGCATAGGCAAAAAATTGAACTCTTAATTAAAGATTGGCAAGTTAAAAAACGGTCCTACAACTCACTTTTAAAATGGTGGGACGACTGTAAACTTTTTGTTAGGGTTGAATTACAACATATATCGATACAGGAAAGTGCGAAAAAAAAAACAAATCAAAAGGATTGAAAACGAAATCCTACGGGAGCGACAAAACGCTAACCCGAATTTAGATAGCATCAAAGAAAAACGCAATGCTCTTTTCTTGCTCCAGTTTCCAGGAGCGTTTATTCGCACGAAACAAAAACTAATTGAAGAAGGAGAAAAACCTTCAAAATTTTTGTATAGTTTGGAAAAAGTTCAACAGCGGAACAAGTCAATTACCGTAATTCGCAAGAACGACGGCACATTGACGAGTGAACCTGGTGAGATATTAAACTCCCTCGTTTCATATTACAAAAACATTTACACCAAAACGAATTTATGCAAAGACAGCCAAAACTATGTCTTGTCACACATCACTAAACTTTTGAGTAATGATGAAAATCAATTTTTAAACACCTGCCTAACCGGCGCGGAGTTAAAAGAAGTTCTTTTTAAATTTAAAAACGGAAAATCTCCGGGCTATGACGGACTTCCAGCTGAATTTTACAAAACTTTTTGGCACATTTTAGAAAAAGATTTTGAAGAGCTTGCTTACGAAATACTTTTCGTAGAAAAAAATACTAGCCACTCTATGAAAAAATCAATAATTTCACTAATTCCCAAGCAAGGAGATCTCACTGAATGTAAAAATTGGAGGCCCATATCCTTAATCGGCGTTGATTAAAAAATAATCACAAAAGCGCTGGCCCTAAGACTTGCAAAAGTAATGGGAAAAATTTTAGAACCAAATCAAACTTGCGGAATTCCAGGTAGAAACATTTTTTCAAATTTACATTTAGTCCGTGATCTAATAGATTACGCGGAATTTAAAAATCTACCTAGTTTCATTTTGTCAATAGATCAAGAAAAGGCTTTTGACAAAGTCGATCGTGCGTTTCTGCTGCAGATTCTCTAAAAATTTAATCTCGGAGAAAACTTTATATCCTTTATTAACACTCTATATTCAGAAATTTCGGCATCTATTCTGAATTGCGGTTTCTTGTCAGCCCCATTCCTTACCGAAAGAGGAGTCAGACAAGGCGACCCCCTCTCTCTTTTGTTGTATGTCTTTGTGGCTGAAGCTCTCGCTTTAGTGATCGGAGCGGACAGCAGAATCGAGGGATTCCCATTACCAGGAACACCGAAACCCCTTAAAATACAGCAGTACGCAGACGATTCGAACTTTTTTGCCAGGGACGTAAAATCAGTCCGCTTTTTTTTCGAAAAAGTAAAATTGTTTGAAAAAGCAAGTGGTTCAGTGATCAATGCCTCAAAAACCAAGGGTCTTGCTCTTGGGGGTTTTGATTCCAAAATGTACCCGGAATTGGACAACATCCCTTACGGAAATATTCCATGGAAAACCCATGGAATTCCATGAGTAAACCATGGTTTTCCCATGAAAAACGGGAATTCCATGGAATTTCCATGGGTAAATTTCATGAAAATTGAAATCCTATGGAATTTCCATGGGTGAACCATGTTTTTTTTTCATAGCTTAAGCTGCGCCATGGTTGTTACAAATGCGCTTTTAAAGATGGCGTCATAGCTCGTAGAGTTATGATTATTTTTAAATTAGAAAACAATACTTACTGCATTCTTCTGTTTTTCCGTGTTTAATAAGGCTATGAATTATATGTTTTTTATAATGCAATACATTTATATGTTTTAACTAAACATACAGACATAAACAACTAGATATATTTATCATATTATAATGCATTATAAAAGGGATTATTTTTAATTATATTTTATTATATATCATTTATGCATATACTTATTTTAACTGTTTCCAGTAGCTTTGCTTACTTTGCATAACTTGCAATAGTATAGCAAGTATGTCAAGTAAACCAGTTTGAATTTTAATGCCTACTTGGCAAATTATTTGCCAAATAATTATTATTTGGTTTACAACAAATAAATGTTTAGTTTTAATCTACATTAAATAACTAGTGTATTAATGTACATAGTGTAATTTAATGTACATTCAAACTAGTATAATTATTATTATAAAATTTATCGAACGTATTAAAGAAACTTATTTAAAATATTAATATACAAGCAGTATATTAGATAAGATTAGATAACTAAGATAATAAGATTAGATAACTAATGTACAAAAGATAACTAGTATGATCTTTTTTATTTTTTTTTTATAATAGCCTTAGATTACATAAAAATGCTTGAAGTTTATTGTATCGTAAATGTTCATTAAGTATTAAAAAACATTTTTTTATGATAAATGTTCTATTCAATTTTAGTTCTGTTAAGTTGTTTTTGTCTTTTTGTTGTAGTTTTTTCTTTAGAATTATTAGAATATGTAAATAATGTAATATAAATAATGTTTATAAATTCTTTTATATTTACTTTATTATTTCATTTAAATTACTACATTATAAGCCAACAGGTTTGACTGGCAATATAAGTAATGTTGTTCATCGTTTATATTGTTTATAACATCGTCAGTTTTTATATGCATTTAATATTTTTAAAAATAGTTCAAAAGCTGTCAAAATAAAATGGTGAATTGAGTTTAAACCAGAAAAGATATAAACGTAATCTTTGGGATTCAACTTGTAAGGATGTTCCAAGAACCACTTAGTTGGAGAAGGAAAACTGTGGTAATATTTTATAAGTATCAGTAAGGGAATTTACTTAATGCACAAGATTTTACTTCATAGTTAAATGTAAGCATATAAAAGCAATGTTTATAAATAATACACTATTATTTATTATAATACAATTATTTTTATTTGTTTATATTTAACTGATGTAAAGTGCTCGTCTTTAGTTAAAATAAATTAATTTTTGCACACACTTTGATATTTACTATGCTTTTACATTACTATACTTTATAAATTACATATTTGTTATGTTTTAAATAGTGAAGTAAAAATATAATAAATTTTTGAATTTAATGGTATGTGCGTAAGTTCTTTTATTTTAACTTTATCATTTTATTTAAATTACTGCATTATAAGCAGGTAAGTTTGACTGACAATATAAATAATGTTGTACATCATGCAGACAGCTCAGACAAAGAAGTAAGTTTTTACTTAAAATTACAATTTATAAGTTATACTATATTTGTTGCTGCCTTATTCTATATAAATGTTACTAACATGCAGGTAAAATTTATATATGTGTATAAATCTTTTCATTTTAACCTTATCATTTCATTTAAATATAAATTTTTAATTTATTTATTTAGCCGTTCATTAACAAGTCCTGTGCTTTATAATATATTAAAAAATGGAAGGACGTGAAGAAAACAGGTTTGTAAATGATGTTGTACATCATGCAGATAGCTCAGAAGAAGAAGTAAGTTTTTTTTTTAATTACAAAAGTAAATATATAATATAATATTTGTTGCTGCCTTGTTCTATATAAATGTTTCTAACATGCAGGTAACATTTATATATGTATTAGTTTGAATAAATCATTTTAATAAAGTTACATTATAGGCAGGAATGTTTGACTGGAAATATAAACGATGTTGTACATAATGCAGATAGCTTAGGCAAAAAAGAGGTAACAATCTAATAATTTGTATTTATAAATAATGATATATTCATTGCTACTTTTTTCTATATACCTAACATTTGGCAACATTCATAATTGTGTATAATGCCTAATTATAAAGTAAGTTATAATAGATAATAATTATAAGTAAAATGAATTAGTAAATAAAGAAAACTAGTTAGAATGTATATAATAGTTGTATGATGTATTGTCTAGATTGATGAAATGGAGAATGAGACTAACTAGGGTGAAAAAAAATGAATATTAATATGTGAATAGTACTTTGTTTAACATCTACCTGTTTCTACAGATACAGTACAGACGCATTTATAAATGGGCTTGATGTTTTTTTGAATTAAATATGTTGTATTGATGGTTCTTTTTAACTTGTTAAAACTTGAAGTTATTATCAAATTTATATATACTATTTTTATCAAATAGTTAATATAAAATAATAAACATGTAAATTGTTTTATTTTTTGTAAAAATTGTTTTCTTGATAAATTTCAATTGTTTATCACTATGTATATCACTTATAGTATTATATTACTTGTAATTTTTTGTTTTATTTATTTTCAGTATGTTATACATATGCGTGCATTAAATATTGTGGGGAAGTCAAGTTTTGATGTTTTAGGTGCATTATAGCTATTATTTTTCAAAGATTTGTAGGATTTAACAAGATTTAAATTTTATTTTGTTTATTGATTTTATATGAAGAAAGCGATCTCATAGATTAAGAGAACTCAATAATAGTGGGATAAAATTTGCTTTTATGATTTAATATGACAATTCAAATAACATTAGATAAAAAACTTGAAAACAAATCATGCTTTTTTATCATGAAAAATCCATAAGTTTTCATTGGAAAGGTGTTCCTAATACCTATGGAAATTCCATGGTTTTTCCATGGATGGAAAATCATTGAATATCCATGGTATTTGGAACACTTTTCCATGAAAAACTTAAAGATTTTTCATGGGAAATTCATGTGTTTTTCATGGAAAACTCATGGTTTTTCCATGGAAAACTCATGGTTTTTCCATGGAAAACTCATGTTTTTTCCATGGAAAACTCATGTTTTTTCTATGGAAAACTCATGTTTTTTCCATGGAAAACTCATGGTTTTTCCATGGAAAACTCATGGTTTTTCCATGGAAAACTCATGGTTTTTCCATGGAAAACTCATGGTTTTTTCATGGAAAACTCATGGTTTTTTCATGGGAACGTGTTCCAAATACCCATGGTTTTTCCATGGGTTTTTTTTCTAAAATTCCCATGGGAAATTTTCGTACGGGTTTCGTAATGGAGTACACCAACCAAGTGCGTTTAATTTTATCGCCATTAGACATTCGGCGATAAAAATGAAAGCTTGAAAATTTTCTACCTTGTTCATCTTCGGGAAATAAAGACGGCAATTTTTGAATTGGACCATACTTCATCAGCAATGCTTTAAATTTACCATCTATTATAGGCCATTTTGCCGGATCATTAAAGTTAAGAGGCAAATCTTTATTGGTTTTGGGGTCTTCACCACTTTGATCTTCATTGTTTTCATTTTGTCCTATATCATCGACGTTCTGTACAACAACTTCACTTAAATTGGAGATAAATTCCACTTCATCAACATTTTCTGGTTCTTTAGCAGTATCATCATTTCCAGAATTTCTATATTCATTAACACTAACACTATCCGCATATTCTATTTCTCCACCGCTTTCGATTTCAATTTCAACTTCATTTTGGTTTGAAGTTGAAGCTACTATAGGTGCCAGTGCTTTTTCGCTTGATGACCTGCTCAAAAAGTGCAACAAAGCATTCTTCTGCTTGGCAGAATTTGCTTCACGTTGAAGCCTAATTTTCTTGTATTGTAACCCAGACAAGCGCTGTCTCTTACCACGGTCCATTAAATTGTATCGTTTAAAGAATTTAAACTTAAAAAATATATAGCATTGATACATATACCTAAATTTTTATATTTAATGATAATAATAATAATAAGTTTATTCAAATACATGAAAAAGAAAACGAAAAAACTAACTTTAACTACTTACTTATAAAAATTATTCTTAGACAAATATTAATAAAAGGGTATAATAATTTTTTTTTTTTTCAAAGTTAAAGTTCGTTTAATAATACACTTTTATAACAATTTACAATAGATATCTCAAAGATAACTTCAATAAAATTTTTAAGAAAGTTTCTTAGGAATATTCTGGAACTTTAATTTGCTTAGTCAGCGTATTTTATGAACCAATAGAATTCGTTTGTTTGTATATTTGGCGGTTTGCTAACATCCATCCCTGAAAAAGAAAAAAGAAACTTTTTATTACTGTTTCTTCTTCGCCAAATCCCAAATGTAAAACATGTATACAAACAAACACTTTTATTACTATATTATTTATTTGAAAAATTTAGTATGTATTAAAGTTCCCGTAAAAAAATAAAATGATTTCTTGTTACAAAAAAAAAATTTGAATTTTTTTTTTTTTTGGGAAAACACAAAATAAATTAAGAAAAGTGCCGCTCTAGAAAAGTGCCGCCGTCGGCTGTCGCCGACGTCGCCTACGCTTAAAACCGGGCCTGACTCTTATGTAAACCGACAAAAACACACACACACAAAAAAACAAGTTAAAATAGTGTGTAATGGTGATAAACATTGTACATTTTTAATTTGATTTGAACAAAGACAAAGTGGACGAGTAAACAATATAATCAAATAGAGAATTCCATATCTTGATAATTCTTTCACAGTATAAAAATCTTCCTGTATAATTCTTACATTTAATACTTGAATAATGTTTTTGTGCATGACATCTTGCAGGATAGTAAAAAGGAACAAATGTAAAAAACTCAGAAAAAGGTAGATCGACAAGGTTGTGCATAATTTTATAGCTCATTACAAGATCAAATTTTGTTCTACGGGATTCACGGGATTCTAGATTGAAGATATTGAGTCTTAAAGAATAATCTTTATAAGGAATACGATATCTTTTACAGACACTTCTATTAAAGGATTTCTGAACCTTTTCTAATCGGCGTATATCTTTTAAAAGATGGGAATTCCACACAGAGTTAAAAGATTCTATGATAGGTCGAACATAAACTTTATAGGCTTTGATCAGAAGCTTGAAATCGTTACTAATGAAGGATTCTAAAAGTAAGTAGGAACAAGAATGTGCCTTGCTTGCAATGAAAGAACAGTGATTAGAAAATTTCATATCCGAAGATTCGACTATACCGATATCTTGAATTAAATTAATAGATTCAATAGGTGCACCAATGTTCATTGAGTATGAATATAATGGTAAAGAACTATTTCCATAGCGTAGATGAAATCATTTTTTGGTTGCTATATTAAGTTGCCAAACTTTGGACCATTCTGAAATTTTTTTAAGGTATTGATGAGTTCTATGTTATTTCTATCACTGCTTGCTTGATATAACTGATATAATAATCAGCATCAATTGATATAATAATCAGCATCAGCAAACAACTTAATGCTGCAACCACCATCAATACATGAATTTACTTCATTTATAAAAACTAAAAAAAAGATGGATCCCAAAACAGTCCCTTAAGGTATTCCACGTTTTACAAGAATTTTTTTTGAATACGAGTTACCAACGCAAACACATTGAGAACGATTTGTTAAAAAATTAGTAATCCAGTTTAGCTATTCATACTAGATACCATAACAATGCAGTTTGAACAGTAGCTTAGAGTGAGTCACAGAATCAAACGCTTTCTCATAGTCTATATATACAATATCAACTATCTTTTTGTTATTAGCAGCATTGGTACACTCATTTAAGGTTGTCAACATCTGCATAGGTGAACCTACGCTTTAAAAAGCCAAATTGATGAGCAGTAATAAGGTTATTAATTAGTAAAATAGTTTGTAATGCATTCTGCAATTATTGACTCCATAACTTTACAAACAATGCACGTCATAGAAATAGGTCTATAGTTTATAGTTAATGACAGGTTTCCTTTCTTATAGACGGGGCACACTTTAGCAGTTTTCCAGAGTAAAGGCATGGCATTTTTTGACTTTGACAAAATCAAAAAGTATGGAAAAAGGAATAGCAATGGCATTTGCGATTGATCTTAGAAGTATTGCTGGGTATCCATTACGTGATTTGGAGGACTTGGATGGAAGATTTTTTAGGGATGAAACTACAGAGCTGTATGGAAACATTACATTATTTAAAGAATTTGAGTGTGTTCGCAAATCTAAGATAGGTGCAATACCATTATCTGTAACAAAAACAGAACTGAAAAAATTGTTTAAAAGATGTGAACAACGCGGTTATTGAAAAAGTTGAGACGAACAAGACATTTCGCGACGTTAGAATTATCTTATTCTATCTACACTATCTGAAAAAATTGAGTTAATGATAGTGTTGTGTTCCTCAAAATAATGTCTTTCTAATGAATCGAAAGCTAAGTTATAAGTAAAAAAGTCGCGGAAAAAACATAAGTTATAAAAAAAAATTTATACGCCGTCTCCTAAAGTTTTTATTTTTTAAATCGTTTTATCTCAAAACTAAAAAATGTGGAGATAAAACAAGATAATTCTAATGTCGCGATTTATTGGCGATCTTACGACAAAAGCGCTACTTTTTCAAGTAGTATTTGACTGTTGAAGCAAATGAGAAAATCATAGTTTTGATAAAATAAGTACTTGGTTAAATAAGTTAATTAATAAATAATGAGTTTTAACTTGTTTTAACTAAGTAAAATAAGTTGATTGATAATTTAAAAAGGATTAAAAATTTTTTTTTCTTAGCAAACACTCCAACGCCGACACCGAAAATAAAACACAACTAATTTATATTGTTTTATCTAATTATTTTAATAAAAAATTGTGTTTTTCCAGTGAAACTTCAAATTTGTATTAATTCGGAAATATTATTGAAACCTTTGTTTATAAACTAATTTTAAATTACAAAAAATTTTAGGTGTTTTTAAAAAATAGGTTAAAAAAAATCTTCCGCTGTTCAAAACCGTGCTAAGGCTACTACAATAGCTGCAGAAGAAGCAAAAAATATACAATATGGGATTTATAACCATTACAGAGACCAAAGAAAACATCTCTTTTTTTTGCACTAAAATAAGCCCTCAAGTAAGTTAATTGTTTTTTGTATCGGATTTTTTGCCTTCTTTGACTTAAATTCATTGTTTAAACTTAATATCATTACTTTTGCTAACTATTTTCTTTAAGGATCCCTATATTAATGACCATAACTCCAGACAGTCTATGAGGGCCAAGAGAACAAAGAAGATCTCTTTCTTTTTCAAGACTACTTGCTTCACTCAGCTTATGTGATTCGAAGGACTGGGGATCAGTGGGAGTCTCAAACAATTCACCTTAAATTAAGCCTTATAAATTTCAAAGTGAATCATCAGAGTTAACAGGAGGAACTTTATCAAAAAGAGGAAATTGTGATGCTCTGACTTGGTAATAGTTAATGCTGATCTCTTTTTGTGGCCTTTTTTTTTGAGTCAAAAATATCAAGGTGTTATAATTTTGAAAAGATCCCAAAGAAACCAAATTGAGGTAATTGCTTGAACTATTAGATTGTATGCTGGGTACTATCTGTGATTTGAGTCAACTTTTTTAACCAATAAAAATAATCAAAGTATCAAAAACTATAAAACACAAAAAAACATTGTCATCACCAAATCATTCATCTATCATTCATTTACTTTCGTTGTCTTCGAAGTAACTTTCCTTCTGTTGAGCCTATATCTCTTGCCTCTTATGCAACTTCTTGGGTTCAGGCTGGAATGAAATCTTTTGCTCTCTCAATTGAAAGCCTCACTCTTCTCTACGGTTTTTCTCTCATTGTGCTGCTGCAATATCCAATTGAATCCATTGCTTCCATATCTATCGTCAAAATAATTCCCCATAAAATCTGTTTACTATTACTAGAAACCATTTAAAAAATATTTTGTCTAAAGCCAAAGCTCGCATTTTTCTGGTCACAAAATCTCCTATTTTATCTCAAAAATTAGGCTCCTGAGACTTCTGGAGAATCTTCAACTGTTTTTATAATAAAGGCAAATCAGTAATTCCTCCTTTTTACATAGTTTAGTATTTGTTACCTTACCTAAAAACAAAGCTGAATTTTTGCTAAGAACTTTTTATCAATCTCATCTCTTGTTTCCATTAATCATAATAATCAACCTGACATTGTCGATAAACAGATTGATCTGTATTTAAAATGATGTAATTAACAATCTTCCAGAAATTCTCACATCTAAGGTGGCTTTGTTCGCTCATAATACTGATGATTTTTTCTTGTATAACTAAGAAGCTATCAATCTCTGGTTGCTTGAAGGGAGCATTTGAGTCTGAAAAGGACCTCACTTCTGCTACAGCATGGGGCTCTCAGTGGCTAGTTAACTTTAACTCAGATAAACTCAATTTTTTTCATCTAATTGTTATTGTATTAATCTAGATCTTCCTATATTTATGTACTCAACGAGTCATCTATTCTTTTTTTTCAAAGAGTAACTCTTCTGATCTTTTTTGGAAACCATATATCAAATCCAGTGCGAAATTAGTATCTGCTAAGTTTGCATCTCTTTATTGTGCTCGCCACTTTTTAGTCCGGATTCTATTCTTTATCTCTATAAATCTTAAATCCATCCTAATATGGAATACTTTCATCATATCTAGAGCAATCTTCAAATAATGTCCTTTCTCGTTTAGACAAGGTGCAAAAACGCAGTGCAAGCATAGTTGGACTTGCTTTTGCGGCCAAACTTCAGCCCTTGTCACATCGTCGTAATGTTGCTTCCTTTTTCTTTTCTATAAATACTTTCTTTTTTTGTTTTACAAAAGCAAACAAAAAAGGCTTCTGAAAGAAGCTCATAATGATCTTATCATTCAGAAGTCGTGAAGCAATAATACTTTCTGAGTATGTGTATGTTATTAAAATGATTTATCGCCTGCATGAATTTTCCGTTTGCAAATATAACAATTTGAAATAAATATTAAAATAAAAAGTTCATAAATTTGTCATCTGGTCACGTGACCGGGGCAAGACTTATTATTCAATTTTTAACTAAAGTAACCAAGTAAATACAGTAAGACATTACTTTATAAAAGGAAAGAGAAAATACAACAGTCTCACAATTAAAAAGACAAATACGTGGTTGTTATAAAAAGTATTTAAATATATCATCAAAAGATAGAACAAAATTTTTAAGTTTAATTTAAAGATCGCAAAATTCTTGGATATATCAAAACTAATTATTACAATTTTATTCCAAAGATATGGTGCTCAAAATGTAATGCAAAATTTTTTAAGTTTTGTTCTGTAAATTGGTTTATATACACAATTTTTATTTCTAATTAAATATTTATTAATTTGGCTAAGAAAAAAAAGGCCTTTAAAGATAGGTAAAGTTAAATTGTTTTTACATATGTAAATAAAGCATAAAATGTTATAAACATTGAGTTCGTAAATATTAAGTATTTTCATCTCCATAAAAAATAGTTTCGAAAGAGTAAAACGATCCGCAGAATTAATCAATCGGATCGCATGCTTCTGACGGCGATAAAGGCATTGTACTTTTTTTTGGTGCTTCCCCAAGCTATTTTGGCATAACTTATATACGTGTGAATAAATGAGTAATAAAGTTGGGTTAATTTCAATTTTACAAGCTACTACTTTGCATTTTGTCGGGTATGATATGAAGTAGCTTCCTTAGTAACGCCCATAGCAACGGAATAAAGCAGTATGAAAACTTTTGTTTAACTACTGTTTTAATATGTTTTCGTGTTTTGCAATAATAAAAGATTTTGTTTAGAGGCTACCTATGTTCAGTTTCAAAGATAAAACAGTTTTACTTAATAAAATTGCATCATTTCACGATCATTTGATTACTTACTTCTTGTGACAAAACCATTATACTAACACAAGTTGTGTTGATAAAATGTTTACCTGAAATATATTTTTTAGGTTAATAAATTAAATATACAATGGGTAAATATAAGAATACTTGAACTCAACTCAAGATAACAAGATAACATAACTCTATTAGTACTCATAAACAATAACAAAACAAAAATTCTATAATAACATAACTTATAACTCAAGGTAACAATATTCAAAAAAAAAAAGTAAAAATACAGATGCAAATGAAAACTATTCTCCTAAATTAAACTTGACTTGATTTATGAAATTATCAAACAAGACTTTGATAAATTAAGTAATAAAAATTTATTGAAAAAATGTCTTCATGGGCTAACTCAAAATTGTAACGAAGGGCTAAATCATATCATCTGATCCCGAAACCCTTAAAATGTTTATTTAAAGACAGATGTTCTTGAAATGGGAGTAAACTCAGCGGTTCTCTTTTTCAATGAAGGTTATTTGGTATTTATTGTGTATTTAAACATTTAAATTTAGACTTAAAAAAATACGATAATTAGTTCAGTAAAAAAAGTCTAAAAGGGGTTAGAGAATATGGTAAAAAAAAGATAACCACAAAAAAAAAAATAAAAAAAAAAATAAAGAAGAAAAGAGTTGAGAAGAATTAGGAAAGGTTGGATTGATAAAGATTAAGAACATTTATCCAAATATATCTACAAAAAAGGATATCTTTAAAACTTTTTTTACTTATTTGCCTTTTATCTAAAAATGGAGATTTTAACATAATTTATGAACTCAAAACACGATATCTCAACATTAAAAAATGCCTAGGTCTCCAAACTTTTCCCAATTGTTTAATACATATATGTGTAGGAAATGAACTAAAATCTTGATAATTGAATGAATATTTATCAATTGCTAAGTCTTTTTTAAACCTTACCCCCCTAAAAATTAGTCAATTTTCAGTTTTTTGGGACTTAAAAGAAATATTTTTGTTTTTATATAATGATCTTAGTTCATCCTCTACCTCATATAACAGAAAATAATGTTGCAAAGTACCGAGTTGTTTTAATTAGCCATTCTGGAAAAATCGTGTTTTGAAAAATAAAATAAAATATGCTTTTTTGTGCGTTTTTTATAAAATAAGTCCTCTTTTTTTTTTTTTTTAATAAACATATTTTACTACTATTTTAATTAAATTAAATTTATAAAACTGATTTTAGAATTGATTTAAGTTGTTTTACTAAAAAAAAATATTTCCTGTGAAGCCACCTTAAAGCTTTTTGCTTAAATATGATTTGGATTTATATAAGACTCCGTTATTTTTAGATATTTTCGAACAAACTTAGTCAATATGTGGTTTCCGTGTTCTCATCGAGAACCACTCTTAAAAATATAGTAACAAAACCTTTTATTATTTTGACATCATCTACTCAACGCACTTAATGCAAGTTTTTAAATTTTTTGACTCGCTTGTTCTCTGTGGCAACAAACAAACAAATTTTCCGGTCCACAACATATTTACTAGGGTTATTTACTGATATAACATAATTAAGATATATTTAAAAAAACCTTATGATTTTCATTTACAAGATGTTTGCTTTTATGTTTTTCAGTTAAAACTTTATATACTGCACATTTAGGAAAACCGCAAGTTAAAGGATCGACAATAGACTGCTCTGTCATTTTAAAAGATATAGTTGATTGTATTATAAATTTTTTGTGAAAATAAATTTTTTACTTGTTCTTTTGTTTTCTAGAAAAACTTTTTTTACTCTTTCTTTCGTTTTCCGCATTTGTTTAAGAAGTATTAAATTTTGCCGCTATTTTACTTATATTTACAAAAATCTCACGTAAATTAAAGACCAGATTTTTAGTTAAATAGCTTAATGACATTATAAAATAGAGGTGATGCATATCACAATAGTATTTAAAATTTGAACTTAGACTTTTAAATGAAGCATAAGAGATAAAACATTAAAAGTCTAACGAGCCGTATGTCAAATTTTGTGTTCATCACATTCAAATTATTAAAAACTTCCATATTTAATCGAAAAAACAGATTTTAAACTTGAAATAACTGATTTTTTTCTACCTTTTTAGACATACAAATTGTTTGAAAATCACTCAAAACTTATTTGAAAATGTTGTTTTCTTTAGTTAATGCTTTATCTTCGTATAGCATCAACATCATTTTTTACCAAATAAATGATACTTCAACTACAAAGCAAAATTTTAAACCTGAAATCGAAATTTAAAAAAAAATTAAACGTTATTTAATTTTAGACATACGAAAGGACTAAAAATAAAAAAAAAAATTCGTTTTTTTATTTTTTAGTTGTGCTAAAAAAATTCAGTTAAACTTTTACTAAAACGCAAAATTTGTTTATTTTCCAGAACGTGCATTAACTGCGTTGAGTATAAATGTTTTTGGGGTAATTAGAGTTTTAAAGAGAGCGAATGAAAAAAAATCCATTCGGTTAAATGCTATAAATTTATCCATTATCCATTTTCATACAAATATATTCATTATCTTTAATTTTCTATGTAAATATATCAATTATCTTTTTCCATATAAATATATCGATTATGCATTATTCCATATAAATATATACAGATTCTATATCCATTTGGTTAAATACTATAATGGGCGCTGCTCTTAGGAGCTAGAGTCTCTTGTTCCATCAACTAAAGTTCATTCTCGTGTTACTCGATACTAAATTCTCAAGTCTCATTCTTTACTGTGACTGTTTATAAGTGCTCCAAAAATTCTTATCTGTCTAGTTTTTTTTCTCGAACATCAGTCATTTAGAATTCGCTACTTACAATTTTTTTTCTGATTCATATAATTTGAAATCTTTCATAATTTTTCATCTTATAATTTGAAATCTGTATGTTAATCGTAGTTTTACTTTATAAAATCCATCTTTTTTCATCCGTTAACTTCTAACTCTAATAGTGTTTGCTTGCAGCCTTGTTGAAAGTGAAGGAAAAATTACTATTTATTAAAAGGAAAAATTGAAGGAAAAATTGTCTGTCAAACTTTTTCTGAACTGACAGGGAGTGCTTAATGGTTTAATGATGTTTTATTAAAATTTATTAATGAACAATATTCATGCGCTTCTAAAAGTAAAAGTCTTAACCAAACAATATGTTGTTTTTATGAGCATATACTTAAACTTTAAATTAGAAAACAGAATCAAAACTTACAGGTTTGCTTGGTAAGTGTAACTCAGTTTTGTAAAACAAAAACGCTTTATTATTTGTAACAACTTCAATGCTTCACTCTTTACAATCAATAAATTGATATAATGTTGCAGCAACGTACAACAACTCTTCGTAGCAGCTCTACAATTGCGCTTTGCTTAAATTATTTCATCAGTATTTTTGTTATAATGTATATAAAATTTGTATTATGTATGCTTTAAAAACGCTACAATATTTCATTTAGCAATAAACAAATATATAGAATTTTCAACACATACATTACTTTCTTTTGTTTCTTTAAATTAGTAATAAATATAATCATTGTTGTGGCTAATGGGTTGGAGGCCCCCACTAAAATCTGTCATTAGGGCCCTAAAATCTACTTTACTAAAATAAAAAGCTCTTTAAATTTGCAAAAGAACCTCTAAGTTTGTAAATGGACCTATTAAATTTGCTGGGACCTTCCTAATTAGGGGCATGGGGTAACCTAGAGATTGCTCTAGAAAAAAATCACATCAACAAGATAGAATTTTTTGAAATCTGTTAAATCATTTGGTAAGTGAACAATCTTTTTTTCATTTTTTTTTTATATCTTTTTTTTTAGTTATATGTATATATATATATATATATATATATATATATATATATATATATATATATATATATATATATATATATATATATATATATATATATATATATATATATATATATATATATATATATATATGTATATATATATATATATATATATATATATATATATATATATATATATATATATATATTTATTTATATCATATAATTTTGTAAATATTTATAAATATTTCTTATTATTATTTTGTAAATGTTTATAAATATTTCTTATTATTATAAATATTTCTTATTATTATTGAAAATTGCTAGTTGTTATATAATGAATCGATTATAATATCCTAAATGACTAAAAAATTATTAGTGTTGTTAAGTTAACACAACAAATGGTTTGTTTCGTTTGAGTTAAACACAACTGGTTCAGTAACTGTCTAAATTTTTGATAACAAGCTTGCTAGAGTTAATCTTCTAAATATTTAATATAGCCTGTTACATAGTGATATTATAATCTATTAATCAAAAATCAAAAATCAAAAAAAAAAAAAGATTACTTGATAAATCAAAAGAGCTAGAACTTTTAGAAAATGTTTAAACTTTCTAAAAAACATATTGTTTTTTTTTAACTCAAAGTTACAATGTTTTATATTTAGTAAGTGAAAGTAAACAAAAAAGTTATATGCTAGTAGTAATTCTTTTTCTTCACTTTCCTTAAAGATTATTTTATTTTTTAAATGTCTTTGCAATAGTTAAAACAATTTTAGCCCCAAGCTAAGTCATCCGTAAAAATAACAGAGGTCTAAAATTTAAAGGTTAAGTTAGTATTCCCTAATATATCGCAATGAAATTATACTATTTAAGATAAATAAAAATATCTCTATTAGCATATTACACTTTAAGTAAACTTTCAAAGACTACTTGTAGTATATTGTAAGATCTTAGGTGTTTTCCTTTTGAACAATCTAATCGTTTATCTTTAAGGCCAGATTATATACGGAAACATTTTGATTGTTTAATTTTTTGAACTTTAAGGTGGTTCACTTATATAAAACTTCAGTGAGAATGAATTCACACGTGATAAATCTAAGTAAAAAACAAAACAAAACAAACAAAAAAATTATTAATTATAACTTGTATTATCAGTTATAATCGAAAATAAATGCATATAAAGTACCAAATATTAATCGGAGTGTCTATTCGCGCGTTTTTCACGTGCGAATAGACTATATTTAGTTATAGTCTATTCACACGTTTTATTAAAAAAAAGGTAAAGATCATCGAATTTAAAAAGTAAATTATAAAAAATTAGATTTATTATTATTGGTTTTTAACTTTAAAATTAAACTAGCAAATTAAAGTACACACTCGCGGAAAGTGTGGAGTTTTCCTCCACTCCGATGTGTAGCTATCACTCTTAGACACAAATGTGGAGTTATTTTGCACACTTTTGTGTAAATAACTCTACACTTCTGTGGAGAAGTCAAGTTAGAAAAAGTTAATTTCCACATAAAGTGTGCAAAATAACTCCGCACTTGTGCCTAGGAGTGATAACTACACACCGGTGTGGAGGAAAACTCCACACTTTTGGCGAGCGTGTACTAACGCAGTACTTACGTTGGCTGACTTTTGAAGGATCTGCGCACCGTAGTGTGTATACATATTGACTGCTTATTTAGGGATAGACACAGTGTAGTTTGTGAGAGATTTCATATTAAAAATCTAAACGTGCAAATAGACTATAATAAGATATAGTCTATTCACACGAATAGACTCACCCAATATAAATTGTATTTTAACCAAATAAAGTTATAATGCGATTCCTTCTAATAGTTCATTTTGCTTTAAGTATAGGTAATGTTTTAAAATGCAAACATTTAATAATCGATTTGAAAGCTCACATACTCAGAATACATGGCTCTCGTTAAAATGCACGTGCATATTCAGTCAATACAGCGTTTGTTTATAATTTTTCAAACTGTTTAGTTCAAAATTTACTTTTACCGACAATTGGAAAATGCCATCGTTTAATTTGGGAGCCATCATTTACGTAAAAAAGGAACGTGACGACGCATCTACAAATAATAATATATCAAACTAGCTGAGATCGGACTCGTAAAAATACGGGTCTCTGTAAGTTTATTATAAAACGAACTTTTCAGTACTTTTTCCTTATATACCCTAGCTTTCAGAATCCGTAAAATACGGGTCTTTACGAAACCTACCATTTCTATACATATCTATTCCACACCGAATATTTATATACCTATTTCTTATTTACTTCAATATTTTTTAGTAAAATAATTTATTCTGAAAAAAAACATTCAAGAGCGAAAAACTTTACATGTGTACCATTTCCACGTACGTAGAACTTATAAGAGACTTATAATTAGGCTTGTTTTTCTGCTAAATGTAATTTATTGATAGCTCAGTGGTTAAGTGAGCTGTCATCAGTTTTGTTTTGGAGGGTTTAAGACCTCAACTCAACTTAAAAAATTTTAAAGTTTTTTTAATCTTGCTTATATATTTATAGGAAAAAAATAATAATTTAGCAAAAATGATTTCTAAAATTTAAAATAAAATTTTATAGTTTTCTCATTTTATAGATTTTTGGACTAATACATATAGATTTTAGCGTTTTTAGATGTATTTGCTGTAATTCGTGCTTTATTTTGATACTGCTTGCACACAATAATGGTGCCCTATGGATCAAGTGAAAGTCCAATGCTTCGGTATATTGTTACTAGTAATTCGCTATGAAAGCCTAGTTTTTTTAGACTACTAATTAGGTACTGAGCTGAGGAGAATTTGGGTTTGATGCAATGCCAGTGTTGTTTGGTGCTTATTTCAATATTTAAATCTAATCCTAGGTATTTATATGAGGTTACATATTCGAGAGCTTTGGGGTTGATGGAAAAAATTGGTGGTGGGTGTGTGTCGAGTTTGTTACTAGGTATGCTTATGATTTTGAATTTTGTTGTGTTTAATAACATTTTGTTTTTAATACACCAGCTATTAACTTTGTCGCATATTTCCTGTGGCAGGTTTGAATGGGCTAGGTCTCCAACAATTTATGCAAGGATGTCATCAACAAGTTTGTAAAGTTCAGTATTGCAGTTAATTATATCGTTTATATCGATTATGAAGAATATAGTTTTATCTCTATTTAATGCCTGGAAACTCAGCATATGCTAAAAACGTTTACACTTACAAACGTTTGTACGCTATACAAATAGAACTAAGAAGCGCTATGCAATTAGAACTAAGAAAATCAAAGACCACTAAAACAAAGTCATAAAAAAATGTTTATTCTTATTAGTGGCGTAACTATAAAATTGCTTCCCCCCCCCTCCGCCAAAAAAGTAAAGGGGCCCTACTTAAATTTTTTCTCATATTCATATTATTATTACCAGTCATATTCTTCATATGAGTAAAACTTGTAAATCTCCGCGGGGCCCTCTAAGCTCCGGTGCACCCCGCCTTGCTGGGTTATGCTCCCTAATATATAAAACTGGTACAGATATATCATTTCAAAGTTTTAAAAAACTTAGTTTTATATTAAAAAACGATTTATATCATGTTTCTTTGCAAACACCAATATACGATACTTAAATTTTTTAAGTACACTGAACGACTTTTGGTTAAGAACACGCTCGAATGAGCACTATCACTACTAATACTATTAAGTTCGGCAACAATATATAAGATAAAAAAATGAAATAACACTTATAAAAAAGCATTAATAAATATATTAGAAAACAAGTATACTAATATATATCATACATATAAATTGTTAAATATGTTTACATATATCAATCAATAAATAAAGTATACTTTACATATATATAGATATTTTTTTAGTTCTGTTTAAATAGTGCGAAAAACATAAAACTAAAATCCTCTTAGTTAATTTTTAATAAATAAAAAAAATAAAGATTAAAAGAAATAAAGAACAAGTGGTAAGAGTTCTGGCTCAGAACCAAGTGGTCCAAACACCAAGTGGTCTAAACACCGGCTCTAACCCAATAAGTGACATTGGTATAGGAGTGGGCGTGGACTTTCTAGTTAAACGATCTTCTACGGTGCTATGTGATAAGACCGTAAGGTCTTCTAAGAGCACCCTAATAACCACATAAAAAAAAAAAATCATGGTTTTATTAGCAACAATGTTCATTTCACTTATAAAAGTATATTTGGTTTTTACGATATTATTAACTTATATCAAAATACTGTGAATGAAGGAAAAGGCGATGAAATTTATCTCAAATTTTGAACTTTTTTTTTTAAATTTCTAAGAGTTTTAACATATATAATTTTTTTTTACTTGACACATAGATGTATTTAAATAATAATAACACTAATTAATGCTGTTGAGACGTCAAGCAGTATATCAACCGCTAAGTATTAACTAATGGATAAATTAATTCAATTTCCTAATGAAAAAGAGTTAATAATAAGCTTTATTGATTTTTTTTTTTTTTTTTTTTTTTACTTCTTAGTTAACACATTGCAAGTTTGCTTCCATTTTTTGCTCCTCTAACGCTAGATGCTGGACCTGATGAGTGGATAGAGTTCATTAGTGTTTGATGAGCTATTCTATAATGTTTTGTGTATGTTTTGTGTTTTTGTATGTTTTGTGTTTTTGTTAAAACACAAAACATACAAAAAATTTTAAAAGCATTCCTTTTCTTTTTTTTAAGCCATCTGCATCTAGTGAGTTTTTCATCAGCAAAAAATCTCTTGCTTCTAAAAAAAGCGCTCTTACTACGCCACGGCTGCTTTTTTTCTTACTTTGTTTTTTAAAATTGTGTAAATGGCGTAGAAAAACAATTTAAACTTTTGCATAAACTTATGTATTATAATTTTTAAACGATATGTAATCGAAATGATGCTTTTTTAACTAGATCTTTTTGTTTTTTTATAGTAACCGGACTTTCGTTTTTCCGCGTAACGTTTCTTTTAAAAAAACCTTACAAAACGATAATATTTTAATTATTTATATTTAATATTTTCATAATTACGCCTTGTTATCTTTAATTTGAATGATAGTAGTTTATTTATATCAAATTTGGTAACATTTGTAAAATAAACAGTACATTTTTTAGTTTATTACAAACACTTCGAGTTTCTACGTTCCATTTCAGTGTCTCTTCAAAAGTGAACTTCAAATATTTGAAAATAACTTTTTTTTTCTTCAATATATACAACAGCTAGAGTTGTTGTAAAAATCTAACTAAAATTTTTGCTTTTACAAACGTTAAAATATTTGTAAAAGAAAAAATGTTAGTTTGATTTTCATGTAATGAAAACATGTAAATAAGTCCTGGTTGTTATTTTCTAAAAATTCCTAAAAAGAAAAAACTACAGTAGCGCTTCCATTTGGAAACGTTAAAGTGTTTTAAATTGTTTAGAAATTTTTTTTATCCCTTCAGGAAATAGATATTAAGGTCACACTTATGTTAAAAGTATGTTTAAAAATAATTATTATATAGGCTCTAAAAGGTTAATAACTAGACCAAATAAGGCTAGAAATATTTTCTTAAATTCATCAGACAAACGTACTAAAAATATTTTCCACGAAAGACATCAGATAAACGTACGCAAACTGATAAAAGATGCTCAATCTCAATATTAGGCTGATCACAGGGATATTTGTTCGAAAGTTATGAGTTTGTGAAGCTCTCATTTTGGCGAGTTTGAAAACTGTAAACGACCGTAATTCTTGAACACCTATTTAATGAACCTTAAAACCTATCGATAAATGCAAACTTAGTTGAGCAGTTACAAATCTCAGTATATTATTGTCTTCGTATTTAGGGTTAAGGGTGGCACAAGTATTAGGTTTTTTGTGTTACCTGGCTCCAACCACAGAAGGTTTTAGCAAAGTAATTTTATTTGATATAAGTATTTATTTTTATAACTACTTATATCAAATAAAAATATAAGGTTATAAGGTTATAACGGTTCTATATATATATATTTATACTTTATTGAATTTTTTTAAAATTCAACAAAATATAAACAGGTAAATTTTTATATCTTATTTTTTAAAAACTTACAATAAAAAATAGTTAAAAAACTATTATTAAAAAAGAAAATTAAAAATGTTTTTTATAGGTAATTTTTATTTTAATTGACGGAAAATCTGATAAAAATGCTTTCTCCCTTAATTGTCAAAATACAAAATCATTTTAATGTCTATTTATTTAGATAGTTATTTACTTTGTTAGATATTATTATTATTGTTATTGTTGTTATTATATTATTATTGTTACTATGTTTGCTTATTTGAATAACACAAGAAGATTAAATAAAGCACATGATATCGCTTTCCCATGGGATTTGAATATCCTTGCTTTGATGAGCTTGTACTGCTTATAAAAATTCAACTGCATTAATTAATAGTTTACTACAGAGAATAAGGAGTTTTTTAAATAGACAACGAAATACCTTAATAATTGTCGTGAATTGGCGAATGATAACTTTTTTTCTAATACTTTAATTCTTTATAATACTATTTGTCGCCTTTTTATTTACTTTATTATATGAAAAATAAAGCTGCATATATTCGACTTTTTGATTGTATCGAGTTTAATTTTTTTTTTTTTTGCGCAAATTTATTAAACGATTTAACTAATTAAAATATAAAACATTAAAAGTCAATTATAAAAACAGCAAACATCTATACCATATAGACTAACAATATACTACGTATTATATCATTAATAATATCGGTTAACTTTTTCACAGGATTTTTTGTTCTCAATTAATTATATTTGAACCCATTACCTATTACTATAACTACATTATCATTTAAGTAATTATTAAAAATTATAAAACTATATAATTATTGAATTGATTTAAGGAAAATTAAATTTTGATTTATATCTAAAACTCTGCTCGGTAAAATGGCGTTCAAAAGGAAATTAAAAAAGAGCACATTTTGGAAAACCTATTTTTCTTCAACAACCGAGTGAAATCAATTGGCGTTTTATTTATCACAAAAAAATGAAATCTTTTTATTAAGTCCTAACTTATACCAAGTCTAATACAATCTAAAGATACGCGTTTTATTTTTACATAGTTACACTATTTTCATATCGAAATATATTACTAGTTACATTATTTCGAGACGATTTATTGTTTATATTGTTTCGAAATCGAATAAATATTCCTGAATATTGTTGTTTTTTTAAAGCCTAGCTATGCAGCTAGGCGGTTTTTTTATAGAGAAAATATCAGTGGAACCTGACACGTTAAGGAAACTTAATTTTTTTTTTTTACAAAAATCAAACATTTAAATTAAGTTTAAACGTTTTATTTTTGTTTATAACTAATTTACTGATTACCTAAAATTATTACAAGTTATCGTGAATAGTAAAAGCATGATGTTTCATTTTAAAATTGTGACAGATTAAATACAATTTTTTTCAAGAGTCTTCTCTATCCTTATTCATTAACAAATGAGTTTCTTTTTGATTCAATTAATTTTCTTGGCGTTTTTTGTGTAAAAGCGTAACAGCCAAAATTAATGAATTCAAAAGATATCCCAAAAGTAACGCGTTATATGTTCTTTTAAAAGCGTCTGTAAATGATTTGTTTTTAGATGTGACGTTCCGCTTATGTTAGATTAAGAAGTTATTTTTGTTTCGCTCGTTTTCGTTTAAAATTAATCTAGTCCATGTTCTAAAGAATGAGAGAAATGTTTTTGGTGATTTATTTTTTCTTTGACTAACTTAAACAATGAAACAAACTTTCTTTAACATTATAATGATAAAACCAATTGTTTGCTTGGACGTTTTGCAAAAGATTGGCTTGATACGTTTTTTGCTATATTGAGATTTATGTAAAAGTTTTTATTTTTTTCCTTTACGTCATTAACGTCATAATAATGTTTTTCGATATTAATAAAAAAACTGTCAAAGTAAAAGAACTGCAAAAAATTTAAAAAATAAGTTGGATGATGGCAAACAGGACAGACTTTGGAAATACAAACGATTCAATTTATTTGGCAATTAGATATGGAATTTTTTCATTTTTTTTTATTCTAGCTTTGTTTTGGAATTCTTTAATTATTATCTCAGTTTTTCGCAACAAGACTTTACAGAAGCCGATTAATGTGTTAGTCTGTAATTTATGCCTCGTAGATTTATTTATTGTACTAGTGGGAATACCGCTGCACGCTTCAAACAATCGCATTTTATTAAAATTTAATTGTAACACTTTTGAACCTCTTCTATCAGCTTTTGTTACAGCCAACGTGTTTACTCTTGTTACTATAGCTGTAGAAAGATACGTGGTAGTGTTAAACGGCGTAAAATCAGTTTTTAAACTTGATTTAAAAAGATCAATCACAGTTTCAGTTCTACTCGATATATCTGCAATCACATTTTCTTTGCCTAAAGTTGTTTTTCAGAAAAAAAGTAATCATGACTGCTGTAATTTAAATTGGCCTTTGCAAAGTGTAATTCTTTATGTCTTGTTTTTATTTTTAATCCAGTACCTGGGACCATTTTTGGCAATGACTTTCTTGTATTTAAAAATTTGGTATAACATACGTAAAAAAAATAAAACGTCTATCAACCTTTTTAAAACAAACCGTATTTCTAAAAAGATCAATAGTATTTCATCTATCAAGGACATTCAATTTAAAAGTGATAGCCGTAATCATCTGGCAATAAAAACCAGACGCAGTGGCTCTCTAGACTCGCTTTACGCCTATGGAAGTAATAATAATAAAATATCCGATTCTCAAAACTCATTAAGACGTTCTAAATCTTCTTCATTTGTTGCCGAAAGTTCACATAAAAATAAAAGTCCTATTGAACGGTCATCTTCGTTTACTTCGATCAAAGCATTTCACAACCATTCGCTGAGAGGATCTATTCAACGTATACATAGAAGCCTAACATCAGTAATAGTCGGTGCAGACCTTGATCAAGCGCAAGTCCTTTTTTCTGTTATGCGCTATAAGCAAACAATGAAAACCTTGAAAGTGTTTTTTCTTCTTTTGTTTGTATTTATAGTGTGCCTGCTCCCTTATCAAATAAATAACTTAATTGATTTGAGAAGCTGTAATCGTAGAAACAACTACTTGAGTATTCTCATTTACATCAATGCAGCAGTAAATCCGTTATTGTATGGTGGCTTAAACTGTCAATTTCAAAGAGTTTTTAAAAAATACTTTTCCCATAAACCAAGCCAAATTCAGTTATTGATTAAAAAAAACATGTTTCACAAGGAGCCAGAAAGTATTTACGCTAAAGGAAGCTATAAAACACGATATTTTTTTTGCCTAAAAATAAAACGTTTCGGAAAGCACAAAACGCGATGCCCTATAGAGCGTGCCGATGCTAGATCTCTGAAAATGCAAAGAGATTCAATCAGAGAAAGACAAAGCATTAGCTTCTATCAAAATAGAAAAGGATCATCAAAGCCACTAACTGAAAATACTATCCCTGTTTGTGCACCTATAATCATTATTACTTGTTACGACGATGAAATAGATACTAAATTTTAGGTTGCTCCTTAAACAATTTTTTCGATACAATATATTTAAGAAGATTAAAGCGTTAAAACAGTTAACTACAGTCTGCACTTATTACTCATGTGCGTATGTTTAGAAGGCAATTAAAAGCAAATTGTTTTTCAACATATGTTAAATATTTATTGAATATGTGGTACAAACGTACATTAATATTTTAATTTACAATCTTTTAAAGTATTGTTCAAAATACAAATTTATATATTTTCCCAGTGGGCACGGGACACAAAAAAGACGTCTTTTGAACGTTTTGGACGTCTTTTGAATGTTCATAAATTGACTTTTTCTGGATCCTTCCCCATTGGGTTATGAATAACAATATGTATATTTCTAAAATTGTTATAACACCACGCTATATAAAAACGTTGATTCTTTGAATTCGTAAATATGATATTCACGTGTGACTTTTTTTGTTGAACATGAACATACAAGTACAGTAAAGAACAAAAGAACTTAATTATACAGAAAAGATTGACAATACTAGTAAATTTATTTAATTATAAAAACGAAACAAAACAAAACAAAACAAAAACAAAAAAAAGGAAAAACAATATTATCACTAGATTAAAACTGATTCTTGAAATATTTGAATTATGTAATTTATATTTCCTCTTAAGATTAAATTAGAAAAATTATCTCCATAATATTATCTCATAAATATTATTCATAAAATCTACATTAAATATGTATAATATTAGTTTTCAGCCTAGAAATTATTTTAAACAAACAAATTTGTTATTAAGATGAATTATTTTGTAAAATTTTAAAATTATATTGTTATATAGAAACGTTACATAACAGAAGTGGAATATATACTAAAAAAAAAAAAAAAAAAAATCGCACCTTAAATATGGTCACAAAATATAATTATCATCCTGCATTACAATGAAAGTATATTGTACATAAAGTAATCTAAAGTAAATACGATGCAGTGTGGATACAAATACTCTATGTTTTAAAGTAAATATCGCGCTGTTAGATTTTGAGTAACTGCTTGAACACTGAGATTCATAAAGAATATAATACAAATATATATATACCTTACGGCTAGATAAGCTCAAATCCTAATTTTGGATAGGGCCAATAGAGTTATTATGAAATAAATAAATAAACAAATAGCAATAATATTTTTGTTAAGTACAAATCAGCATTGCGAAAATAGTATTGGGATTTTCACCGCATTTAAAAATATTTTCAAAATATAAATATTATTAAAATATTTAGTATTAGAAAAATAGAAATATAGTTGGAACTAAAGACAAATATTTAAATTTTTTTCTTATGAAAAGTTTTTCTTTATCATAAATGAATAAAAATTGCCAATAATATTTACCAAATCAGTATCAATACCAAAGCCTTCATTAATTAAAAAAAAATTTAGTTTAATACAGCATAAACATTAAATAATGAAACCTTAAATTTATTATAAAAATGTAAACTAATATATAGCATTAAAATTAATAATAATTAATACTCTTGCATATATGCTCCTATTTACAACACAAGTTTGAAAATAAAAAATAAATCGGAGGCATAAATCTGTCATCAGTAATACAAATACCAATAAGCAATTCAGTATGCTGAATAAATGCTATAAAATGATTGAATACAGGTAGAAGCGATTTTACTGGGACATTTTTTCACTTTTAAATTGAATGTCCTTGATAGATGAACATGTGTTTGTGTATATGTGTGTGTGTGTGGGGGGGGGGGGGGGGGAATGAAAATCACCTTTTTCATGTTATAGTCTTTTTTTTTACGAATTTATTCGACTAGTCGGGTATTTTAAACATTTCAGTCGGGTAAATTTTAGTTTTGAGGACCTTTTAATTTTTATTTTTTATTAGTACTTTTTAAGGAATCATCTCCCTCCCCCCCCCCCCCCCCCAACGTATAATCGCTTCTGAATACAGGAGCTGTATGTTGTCTGCAGAAACATAGAAAAGCTATAATAAGTTTTATTTTAGTGATGTTCAATATACATTTGACTAGGCTTAAAAAGTTGGTGCCCTCTGATGAAATTCTTTAAATATATAGTAACGCATACAAAATAACTAAATTTCATTTGGTGCAATTTAAAGGATATTGAAACTATTTTTAATTTTATTTTCCCAATGCAAAACATCATCAAACTATGGTTCAGAAATTTTGTAAAATAAAGCAATAGTTATTATCATAATGAAAACATCACTATATTGTTTAAAAGCACAGAATGACAGTCCAGTAGACATGCATTGTCCGGGGGACGTCCAGCCGACGTCTTACAGTCGTCTAGACGTTTATGAGACGTCCGAAGAACGACGTGTACCAACTGGAAGTAAGGAAATTATTATTCAGAAATTATGTTTTTACAATTTTTGTAAAAAATGTCTTCATACTAATGTTATCTTAATACAAGTGTGGGTTGTCTTTTTTTGTAAGGGTTTTGTGTTGGGTTTTGTGTAGGGTTGTCTTTTTAGTTATGGTATCATAGTAAGAATTATTCAAAATGTTCAACTAATACACTTAATAAATTAAATTAATTAATAATTACAAAAAATCAGAAAAATAATCTTTAGCTAAAAACATATGATGAATATAGTTTAAATAAAAAATTTACAAGATTTTTTTAAAAAGTTTCTAAGAACAATCTTAAATTTATGTTAACGCGAATTTTGTTTGTCAGAAAGAAAAATTAACATTAATTGACAATATAACTCTTGGTTTTATTTACTTTAAATAAAAAAGCAACTTTTCAAACATAAAATAACCTTTTGTACAATAGATTTTCAGCATCTCAAAAAAAAGCATTTTTTCCATCGTGCACTTGAGGACATCTCTTACCTTTGTATTGAAGAAACTATTAAAAAAAAAGACAATTTCAATTATTATTATTATAAGTGATCCCTTTCAAATAAAAAAAGGTGATCCCTTTCAAATAAACTTTAAAACTAAAAAATTAAGTAAGCACCTCTTTTTAACATTAAAAACTTTTATTTTTATTTTTTTACTTATAAATTTTAGAGAACTTTTGCTCCCTCTAAAATTAAAAAAAAATTTAAACATTTAGGGTTTTGAATAAACAAAATATTGAAAATATTTATGTTGTTTATTGTATTACTTGCTATTTATATAGCTTATTTTTTATTTATTTATTTTTACTTATTTGTTATTTATGTAACTTAGTATAAATATATTTATAGCACTATCTTTTTATTTATGTAACTTTGTATCAATATTTACAGCATCATCTTGTTATTTATGTAACTTACTACCAATAGAGAATATATTGTTTTTTACTTAAATTTTAAAAACTAAAAAAAAAAAAGGTAGATTAACATTGGATAAATTTTTATATACCAAATATATGGTGCACAAATAGAGGATATAAATTTAACTGATATTGTTTTATAAACTATTATTTTTTAATTTTATAATTATTTTTTAATTAAAGTTGTTCGATTAAAAGTTAAAGAAAACCAAAGTTTTATTAAAAGCTTTATTTGGTTTTTTTGAGTCTTTTGGATGCGAACCAAATGGAAACTTTAAACATAAATTTAGAAGAATTGGAACCGTGTCTGGTGTTAGCCCAAACCTAGTTGAAAAGTATAAAATATAAAAGAAAAGTATAACCTTTTAATGGGAATCATGCGTTTTATCTATGTCTATACTTTAATTTATGGTTATATAAATGTAGTATAATATTAAATTATATTTAAATAATATAAAATCTTCAACTCTAATCAAATGTTTGGCATATGTATTAAAGCAGCATTTTTTAAATAGTTTTAATGTTTTTTAGTTCATTAAGATCTAATGACTTTGTCACTCAGCATACCGCAATAGCAATAATGAGGATTTCCCGCTATTTTTTGCACTGATATGGTTTATAGCGATCGGAAATTCGCTGCACTGCGCTCCAATAAAAGTGATACCAGGAGTAGCAACAGAATTGCGATAACCATTAGCAATAAAAGAAAGACGTTTTTTTTCAGGTGAGTTGTTCTTGTGAAAAAGATGAAAATTGTCTTGTGAAAAAAACCTTTTTTTCTCAGGTGAGTTATTCTCGTAAAAAAAAGAAAAAATTCTCCAAAGTACCATTACGGAGAAAATCATTTAAGGAATCCTTAGTTAGCTTAAAAGAAGTATTACGAATTACAATGAAACGAAGATTAAGAAGTATATAAAATACAAATTTGAGTGAGGTATGAGTTAGTATAAACTTCAATATGGAGATACTGAGCATAACCTAAGGTCGAAGAAAATTCACAAAACAAGGTGAATTATAAGGCTTCAGTCATAAAGTTAACTATAACAAGTAACAAAGAGATAGCACTTGGTGAATTTGATTATAAAATTTGATTATAAGTTTTAGGAAAATGAAAACAATATTACAAAAAGAAACTGATTTAGTGAAGAGATACAAAAGCACAAACAAAAAGAATATGGTTCAAACCTGATTTTTCGACAAATAGGAGAATTAATATATAAGTTTTTAACCAGGCTAATTATTGGCTGCTTGAGTCGTTGCTATTTAACAAATAATAACTAATAATTTTTAAGTTTAAGGATGAAATAGCCAAATTTAAAATAGTTTTACAAAGAGTAAATAGGACTGATGAATTTTGAAAGAGGTAAGATTCAAATAATGAGAAGTTACTTCGTAGATCTCAATATTTGTAAAGAAAAGATTGAAACAATCTTTTCTGTAAAAATAATTCAATGGTAATAACAACGGTTTTTTGTATTTTAAATTATTAGGTACTACAGCTTTATTAAAAATTTTTAGAGAGTTTGCTCAATAGATAATGGATGACACTCTAAACAATAAGTTATGCAGTTGTCTAAGTCCTGATAATCAATACACATCAAAGACACTATCAGAGACACGATTCATTTAAAACATAACACTGGTAATGCCTGAAATTTTACAGCTGTTAATCAGATCAGCCTCTTTTGGCAGGGCCGACGACACGAGGTTTTGAAGTGGGAGGGTACAATCATCAATTTGTGAAAAAAGTCCTCTATATCAAGATTTTTTTTAAAACAAAATTAAAAAATATTAAAAAAAGTTCTCTAGAAAAAACAGGTGGGGGGAAGGAAGAGGGGGAGGAGCATGTGTTCCCACGGCCCCCCAGTGTCATCGGCCCTGTTTAGATCTACAACAGAGTTCAGGAAATCTTACTTGCAACTCAGAACTATTGAACTGATTCTTAAAGTTGTACCCTCAGTAAGTGATAATATAAAAAGTTGCATAGCCCCTACCAAGGATTTCGTAAGTAGAGTAAAAAAGATCCAACGTGCACCATTCAAGCTAGAAAACAATGTAACACAAATTTACATCAACGCTAGTCTAAAAGATAAAGAGGTGTTCTACAAAACAGCAGAAAGGAAGTTGTTTCTAGCCATTATGGGGTCGTCTATAAATTACATCACACTTTAGGGAGAAGAGGGGGAGGTGTTAGGGATTTTATGACAACTCATATAGAACTTTTACTAAAGAGTTACGATGTTGTGACGAAGGAAGGGGGAGAGGAGGGAGAACTTTCTATTAAATGCTCATCCACGGTGCTCTGTGATAAGACCGTAAGGACTACTTAGGGCACCTTAATAAAATTAATAATAATAATATATATATATATATATATATATATATATATATATATATATATATATATATATATATATATATATATATATATATATATATATATATATATATATATATATATATATATATATATATGTATATATATATATATATATTATATATATATACATATATATATATATATATATATATATTTATATATATATATATATATATATATATATATATATATATATATATATATATATATTATATATATATATATGCATGTATGTATGTATGTATGTATGTATGTATGTATGTATGTATGTATGTATGTATGTATGTATGTATGTATGTATGTATGTATGTATGTATGTATGTATGTATGTATGTATGTATGCATGTATGTATGTATGTATGTATGTATGCATGTATGTATGTATGTATGTATGTATGTATGTATCTGTTTATGTATGTATATATGCTTTTTTTATTAAATCAACCGGATATTTTATTGACACCTATGTATAAAAACTACAAGAAAGTAGCCGTAAATAAATAAGTTAATTCTTCTAATTACAATTCTTAAAGCTAACAATGGGCCGGCAGTATCTTATATATATAAACATAAAAAAATTTCCTTACAATGAACTAAAAAAAAAAAAATTAGCTTTTTGTTTAGCTTTTAACACACCAAGGGTATGGTTTTAATTAACTTATATTTTGATGCTAATTGAACCCGGACTAAGCTTTTTAGACGCTTCGGGCAAATTTATTAATTTATTTTTTTTGCCAATTTTTTATTACTTACTTTATATTATAGTTTCAAAAAAGTGGAATCAAGAAAACTACCATAACTCAACAAAAAAATAAAATGATCAAAATATTTACTTTAGCATAAAGCAAGTAAATATCTGGATCAATTTATTTTTATGTTGGATTTTTCAAGTATTTTTTGATCTTATATAAAAGATCGGTATTTTATATATACAAACGTGAAAAAAATTGCTTACAATGATTTAAAAAAAAACAAAAAAACTCAATACAAATTATGTTTAATTTTTTTTTTTTAAGAATGCTAAAAAATGAAACTTTTTTATTTTATTTAAAAACTTTGGCATATAAAATTTGCCGAATGGGTCACATTACTGGCGTTTCGATGAGGGTCAGCAATTTTTTTTAAGAATGCTAAAATATTATAATAATATATATAAAAACTTAATTGTTATTCAATATAGTATCTTTCATCGCACTCAAATGAAAAATATTATCTAAAAAAAAAAAAAAAGATTACATTTCAAAATCAAATTAAAAGGAGCGGCGTTGGTATTGTCAAGAAAATATATCGGGGAGACAAAACGTCATATAGTTGCGTCAAGTTTAAGTGTATGAGAATTTAGTTAACCTTAAATTTAGTTAGGTAGATTAAAATCACCATTTTTTTATCAATAGCATAAGTACTTCTTGTTTACTTTTTTGTTTCCAGTAAACATAAACAATAAAAAAAACAATATATAAAACACAAACTCAAAATAGCGGATACGTTTACAGGCTTAATTTAATTTCCTTTTACGCAAGCACAGTGTCACTATATCCAAAACGCTTATTGAAAATGTCAATCTAAATTAGCACTTATTTTACTGCATAGACTCTAATACCGAAATAGTAAATACATTTTATTTTGCAATTTCTTAGAAATTACAAAAGAAGTTCTGAGAGAAATGAAAGCTATAAATATATACGAGCTAAATGTTTATAATAGTATATGTTTTATGTTTAAATTTAAAAAATCATTTATCTACAAATGTATTACTATTGGTGTAAAACCCATAAATAAATAAAATCTTTCTAATAGAAAAAAAAACTAAATTTAAACTTATTTCTTACTGCCAAACTAAATTTAAACTTATTTCTTATTGCGGTCCTTTTTTATGGAATAAATAGTTTTGCCTAATTCTGATTTGCCTTTGAAATGAACTTTTACTTCTTTCAAACGCAAATTAAAAGAAATTATTATTTCAACAAAAACTATTTTTTCTTATTTTTAGTTCTTTTGTTTCATATATTTTATCCGACTATGAATAAGTGAGTTTAAGGAAGAACAGAAGTAAATACGAGTAAAAGTCGGAAGTAGTTGAGTTAGAAAGATAGCATAGAAAAAGCACACAGACAATGCAATAGTTGATAAAAAGTCAAATTCCACAACAGAACTTTTCATCAAGTTTTTTCAGAACTGGCATTGTCGTTTATCTTTCTCCGGTAAAGTTTCGGACCTAGAAGGAAACAACTAACAAGCGACTACATCTAACGGCTCGATTTTGATCTAATGCTATACCTACTTTCTCACAGCTCCGTAACTAACCAAAAAGCAGTTAGGAGCCGAAATATAAACAGATACGTCACTTGATCTTAGCGCTTAGGCTGAAAAGCAATATATACATGCGAGTTATAAATAATTTTTAATTATAGTGATTTTTAGTTTCTATTACGTACACTTAAAGCCTTTTAATGTATACATATATACTAAACGATGTGAAAAGTATGCAATACTGACTGTTACTACACCTATATACGAATTTTGTTGGTAAATATTGTAAGGGTTTAAGTAACGTTTAATAAACGTATTCATTAAAAAGCTTGATAAATAAATCCAAATCAACCGTCTATTTTTGGTCATTAATTGGTTGCTTAACGTTTTATCAATTTTTTTTTTTACAAGTTTCGACTAATTCTGGACGAATATTTGTCTGGGGTTTTCTTAAAATAATTTTGCGGAATGCTTTTTTTATTTTTATAGCAAAAAAAATATATATCTATAAATTATATAGAAATTTCAGATGGTAAAATAAGAAGTTATTATCTTTTGTTTTACAAAAAACTTTATTTTATATTATTTAATGTGGCAAATTAAGAAACTACATTAAAATCTTTTGACTAAATTTTTATCATTACTATATAGAACTCACGAATCAATTGTTTCTTTGTGAATGAAATTTGAATACAGCTAACAGTAACACCTAGTTCATATGTTGCCAAAGTTTTTTTATTTTGGGGGTTCAAAGGTATCGCTAAGGACATTGCTTTAAACAATTTAAATATATTTCTATTTTACCATCTTTACGTAAAGGTACTATTATTTGAATTAGAAACAACATCCAAAAATTTGAAATTCAGTAGTATTTGTTGTTTTTTATAAACTTACAATGAATCTGTAATGAAACTTTTATAACTTAATGTCTTAAAGTGTTTATAACTTATTGACTGCTAAGAAATACACTTGAGTTCTTATAAAACATTTTAAAATGGTAAATTGAATATACGGTTTGTGGAAAAATAAAAAGATGAAGAAAAAGCTATTTTTGTTCATCCTAATGGTAACATCAGTTCTTGAAAAATGAAGATGTTATAAACTAGTAAAAAAGCCTTTGAGTCATTAAAATATGTATGCATATTAATAAAATAAATAAGTATGATCATAAACTTACCTTCTGAAGATGAGAAAAAGTTAATTAAACACGTTTTAATTAATCCAATAATAAAACAATTTCATTATTGGATGTATTGCAATAGACGTCAGAAATTTAATATATATATATAAAGAAAAATTTGTTTATTAAACTATTAAATTTAAATTAAAAAAGTTATTTTCTACTTTTTAGGATAAAAAAGATTATATTTTTCAAAAAATGTTTTTGCTATATTTTATTTTCTACTTTTTAGTTTTTACAGAGAGTTACGATATTTAGTAATGCGTTTGTCAAGAAATTTGTAATAAATTCAAGCTTTTTAGCCTTATTAAAGAACGAAGTATTTCCTAATTAAAGGAGCTGAATATTTTTTTTTTTAAAAGATCAAAATTTTTTAGGTAAAAGTAAAATAACATAAAGTACAAATATTTCATTTGCATTGCCACCCTCGTCCTCCCACATATGTAGTATACTTTTCCCGGTAAGGGTCGTCACGAGGGAGGGCGGGACGTAGTGAAGTGTCTAACCTCCAAAATTTTTCAGCAAATTTGGGCACTGGTGTCGGCAAAATTGTATCGATTGTTGGCAGTCTGCAAATGTCAGAGAGACGACAATGAGCAGGCTGAAAACTTTGAACCCCGTGTTGCACTTCAGTGCGCTAACCAGTTCGGCCACATGTCCACACTATTCTACTTTTTTAAACACTATTTAATAAACAAAAGACGCTATTAAACTTTATGTAGATAGCGTAAAGAAAGCGGACAGAATTGCACACAATTTTAGAAGGTGCAACAGCGCTGTTAGTCAAACCTACAAAGACTTGAAAAGTTCACTTGATCATGGAAGTATAAAACAGATGGAAGTTCAACCGCATTGAAATTCTTCGGGAATATGCTTGTAACCTTTTGTTTTGTATACAATAAGATAAAGACATCAAGACTGTACTTAAACACTTAAACTTTATACTTTGACGCAATGTGAAATTGCGTCAAAGTATAAAGTTTCTACAGAAATGCACCTTCTAACATCGTGTGCAATTCTGTCAGCTTTCTCTATGCTATCTACGACGACTTTCATATCTTCGTTCCCAAACTCCTCTTACTCTCGGTCTGTAGAGTGGGTTATGACGCTTCCTTAGGAGCCAAAACAAGTCTCTGTGGACTTTGGTAATGTGGTCTCCACAAGGCAATTAGCTAGCGGAGAATAAACCACAAAACCTTCAAGTCTTTGACGGTTCGACAGAGCTATTGCATCTTCTAACATCGTGTTTCTTTTACTATGCTATCTTTCTAATACGACTACTTCTATCTTTCACTCTAATATACCTTCGTTCTTCCCAAACTCACTTTGGGAAGAACGATTTCCTTCCCAAAGTCGAATTTCTTACCGCGGTCCTTTTTTATAGAATAAAATAGTTTTAGCTAATTTTAGTTTGCCTTTAAAATGAACTTTTACTTCTTTCAAACAGAAATCAAATGGGTAAAACCGATGTGACAGATGTCACAATTTTCTCATTTTGAGAAATATGAAATTTAGTCTTTAGTGACATTAGATATCGGTTTATTAATAAAATTATTTAATTAAAAGTTTATTTTTTTGACATTTTAGTCTTTATACAATATAAAAACGTAGTTTTTGTGCTAAATACAAGTATTATTTATTCATAGTGTTCTTTTGAAAACAAGACACTCATTTTGAATATCTGTGGTTTTTCCGTTGTAAACTCATCAACTCATAAATTACCTTTTAGAGCACTTATTTTTTATAAAGGTAGATGGTAACACATTGTAATTTACAACTACAACGTACTAAGAGTGTGATGGGGTAATAAAACCTATCCCCTCCCCCTTCTTTTAATAAAAAAAATTCGAGCAAAATATTATTTGAAAGTTTTTTTTAACTTTATACAAAATAGCATTGCAACCTTACCTTCCCCAACCTTATCTATTTACCACAGATGATTCCATGATGTCTGTGTTCCATCACTTTATATCAAGTTTATATAAATCATACAAAAACTAATTGTGAACACAACGTTAATAAAAATGTTTTGTTTTTAATTTCAAAAAAAAAAATACAATAATTTAAAAAAAAAAGATAAAATAAGATAAAATAAATTCTTATTTTATCCTTTCAGAAAATGTTTAGCTTTTGTAAGTCTTTAAAATTTTAAGAAAAAAAGGCAACAGAGCTATTTATGCTTGTTTCAGTTTATCAGGCACTTCGATCATTGATCTAAACATATGGGATGTAGCACACACAAAATTAAATATTTTCATTTTTTTCATATAATTAAACTTTAACTTTGAATATTTCATAACCTTTGATATTTCAATTTCTTTAAGTGAACATGTCTTAAAGGAACAAACAACCAAGAAGTTTAGCTTTGAAACTCTGCAAATTTCAATTTTTTCTTGTATCATGTTAATATACAATCAGCAACGTATCCAGGCCGATTTTGATACCGGTATACCGGTATGGGCCCCCAAATTTCAGCCCAAACTCAATTTAAAACAGTTTTATATTAGCATTTGTTGTGATCACAGAAATACCAACATTTGAAAAACGACTTTCAAAACCAACCAAAATGCCTAATTCAAATTCACGTTGATGAAATAAATAATATGTTGTAATTGGATTAAATGTAAAACGCACGTTTTGATTGGATTAAAATATGAAACGCTTAGGATTTTTAAATGACATTTTTAAAATACATTAATTTGAGTTTCTCCTCCGCTTACGTTTCATTAACGTAATTTTTAAATAACATTTTTAAAATACATTAATTTGAGTTTCTCCTCCGCTTACGTTTCATTAACGTAATTTTTAAATAACATTTTTAAAATACATAAATTTGAGTTTCTCCTCCGCTTACGTTCATTAACGTAATTTTTAAATAACATTTTAAAAATACATTAATTTGAGTTTCTCCTCCGCTCACGTTTCATTAACGTAATTTTCGAAGCGATTAAACTACATGAGCTTTAAACTTTTTCATTTTAAATAACAGTAAAAATTGTATTAAAAATACTTTAAATAATAAAACGAATGAAAGTTTTTAAAACATAAAATTAGAATAACATTTATTTAAATTATTAAATTAATATTTTAATATTCGCGCCAAAAAACTTGATTTGAATAGTAAGAATAGAACTGAAAAAAAAGGTATTAATTTTTGAATGAAGTAATTAAAATTTTGAATGAATTTACCTTGTTTTAAATACGCTATGTAATAAATCTTATCAAGTTTATACCAAAGAGTCATACAAATATTGTTTACTAAACGTTATATAAATATTATAAATATTTCTAGTTAACAATATTTAATATTTTGAATTTAATAATTTAATAAATACTATTAATTATAATTTATAATTAGTAAGTGAATGGAGCAAGTAAATGAAAAGTAGCGAGTAGCGATGAATCGATGTTGTAGTTAAAGCCGTCGTTCTGTAATAAATGTAACATTATTTTGATTAATTATTTAAATTTTTGTAAGAAAAAACCTAAAAAACTAGGGTGAGTGATATATTTTATACGAATAAACTCTATTTAAATTTGAGTAAAAAAAAAAAAAAAAATGGCTTTTTAGGTAGACAGGATTTTTAGACCGGTATGCCCAAAAAATTTCTGGATACGTCACTGACAATATTGAATTGTTATGGTTTTTTGTGAAATTGTTTAGTATTTCTGCAAGAAAATTTTGATTTGCAATAGCCAATGTTTCTGTCACATTTTTTAGAGGTGTAATACCTATACATAATGTGACAGAATTCTAACTTGTAATGAAACAGTAAACGGAATTCTAGCTTGTAATGAAACGATTGATAATTTAAAATCATGCAACATAGAACATACAACATCAGACCATCTGTTTCCAACAGTTTCATCATAGCAATAAAAATACAATTTTTGAATTGAAAGTATATTAGTTAAAACAGGTATTGCCTGGAATCGTATACATATTGGTTTCAAACGTTTAGGCATTTTTTTTTTGAAATCCAAACAAATTACTTCACATTTAAAAAAAATCAGAATCAGAATATTATTGAGTCAATTTTCTACTTTTTTTAGGATACAAAAGGTACACCTTAAGAATTAAAATAAAAGTTGAAATAATTCAAGAGAAAAACTGTCATTATAAAAAAAAACTTATTTTATATATATATAAAGTAAGTGTATATATATATATATATATATATATATATATATATATATATATATATATATATATATATATATATATATATATATATATATATATATATATATATATATATGTATATATGTATATATATATATATATATATATATATATATATATATATATATATATATATATATATATATATATATATATATATATATATATATATATAAATGTATATATATATATATACATATATATATATATATATATATATATATATATATATATATATATATATATATATATATATATATATATATATATATATATATATATATATATATATATATATATATAATGTTTTTTAAAAATGCTTTACTGTGAACGTAATGTTGTTTACTTCATCCGAAAAGTTAGTCATGTGATTTACGCTTTTATTATCATTGGTTTAGTTATTTCATTAGTTGACTCAAAAATTTGTTTTCTGTTATCTGATATTTATATAGTCTTCTGTAGATTATTCGTTCTAGAAGCTTGGAAAATACTGGGAGAATTGCAATAGGCCTATGGTTAATACTTCAAAATTCTATAATTAAAACTTCAAAAATCTATAAATAATACTTCAAATACTTCAAAAACGACATCAAGTTCTCTGTAATAGGTTTTACCGTTTAGTGCAATCATTAAAACTTGTTCCATATTTTGGTAAACAACCCAATTTGGCTGATCAAAATAATTTATTTTCGTTTTAGGTACGTTATCAAGAGCTTTGTAATAAATCTTTTGGTTACCCTCCGTTGTTTCAGGATAGTTCGTGGTATAGTAACCAATATAATAACTTTTGATTCAAGCAATTTTTTTTTTCTTGGATCTTCAAACTGCAATCGTAATTGCGATAATTTGACTATTTCCAAAATCCCTTAAATCAGATCTAATAGTAATCAATGTTTTAACTGTATTAGAAGCGAAATAGTGACCGTGAACAGCAGTGCATGCGCTATCCTGTAAATTTCATGACAGGTTATCTGTTTGTATTAAAATCATTTTACCCAAAAGACAATCAAAAAGAAAATTGAATTGGTGGATGTATATCATAATACCATAATATTTTAACGTGGGCCATGTATGGCATTTGCATGCTAACCATATGCTTACCACTCTCTTTTATGGGATAGCGTTGATGCGTCCCATATGTGGCTATAATGTTTATCCCACTCACGGAAAACCACACTAAATAAGAACTATATTGTTTAATGTAACTATAATGTCTATTCCACTAACGGAAAAACACACTAAATAAGAACGAATGTCACGCTTCATTTGTGCGTGAAAGTGTTATGTGGCCCACGTGTGGGAAGCACATGTTAGCCATATATTTACCACTCTCCTTTATGGGATGGCGTTGCTGCATTTCATATGTGGCTTTAATATTTTTCCCACTAAAAATGCACTAAATAAGAGCAAACGCCACACTTCGATAGCTATCGAAGTGTGGCTATTCGATTTACAAATTTTATAAACTATTTCTGCACAATAAATAAATATATCCTCTTTACAATTAAAGAAAAAATTTCCGTTTTTAAATTTTTTATAATAATCCTTCATAATTATAAACAGGAATTTTCATATAAGTTTTAACATTGATTTTTTCAATATATTTTATAAGATATATGCCTATTTTTCCTTTAAAATAACTTTTTGACTTTTTATATATTTTTTTTGTTTTATAAATTTTATATTTTTTTGTGTTTTTTGATTTTATTTTTTTTTGTATTTTTAGATTTTATATTTTTTTGTGGTTTTTTGTTTTAATGCCTTTGTGCGGAGAGAAATCGAGAATAAGAAAAAGGTTTTAGAAGAAGTTGATTAAGTTTAAATAATTTTTTTAAGTGAAGAAAAAATTTATTAAGTTAAATAAAATTACGGTACAGGACTTTAACACAAATACCACGTTACTAAAAGCTACAAAGAAGCATGTAATATTTTCTAAAAGAGCCGGCAGTGGTTGTCTGATCATAAATAACAATATTTTTGTAGTAAATAAAGAAATTGTATTTGTAGAAAACAGGAAACACTTAACTAAACATTTAGTTCTTGTTATGAGCCGATGTATTTGTTCAGCTCATATGTTTAGTTTCAGGTTCCCATTTTCTATTTGACAAAAAACGTTATTGATACAAAAAGTTTGACAGAAAAAGTCCGTAGTGTTTCTACGGACATGGTAATTATATTTTTAAGTAATAATGTTTCTGATATTTCTGATAATTATCCTGATCACTGCCATTAGGTCAATTTTTGAATTGTTAAACAAATGGTGGTATCTGCTGTTCCATATTTCAATCATAATGGTTTGAGTGATTGTCAAAAGCAGCTGCGAGGTAGGGTTTTTCTCCGATAAATTCGCAGTTTCAATCGAAAATATCAAATTTACTGGAGAAAAGTTGTTTTGGGATGTCAAGGAGTTATATACATGTTTAAAGTATTCCCATATTGTAACAGAGGGAGGACAGTAGGCAAAAATGTGCAGATTGTCCTCAATTTTTCCGCAGGTTTTACATTTGTTGTTTTTAACGATCTGTTGCCTTGTGCTTTTGGCAAGCAAGGCAGCGGAAGGTAAGCTGTTGTGAAGAAATCGAAAGAGGATGTTTTGTGTTGGTCCGGATGCGTGGGAGGTAAAGTTTTTTTTCCAAATCTGGGTCCACGGCATTGTTGTTTTTGTTGAACTGTTCCAGAATAGTTCAGCTGGCACGACTGTCTTTTTATTTTTTGTCACATCTAAATAAATATTTTTTTGTTGTTTTTAGGGGGATGTTAAACAGGGACCCGTATATGCTTAAGAATTTAATTGTGGTTTTGTAGTACCGAGACATTTTGTTGTACCAGTGTTATAGAAAAGTGTTTTGTCTTAAAAAGAAATTAAAAAAATTAAAAAATTTGCCAACAAATACTTTGAAAAGTAGTTAGAATCGTAAGTTTTGCCCTCATCACACTCTTTTATTTAAAAGAGCGTTTTGAGGCGGAGCGCAAGACTTCGCTCCTTCGGTGATATTAATCCGAGACTCCCGCTTTTGACGGGTAGGAAAAGTGCCTCTCGTTTGACCGGGTTAAAATTGGTTTTTTGCCACAGATTTTTGAAAACGGTTTTATGCAAACGCTCTATTACCCAATTAGAAGTGGGCAACACGTTTGCTAGAAACCACACTTTTGACATTGCTAACGTATTTATTAAAATAGCCTTTCCTCTAAGTGACAAAGTACGCAGTCCCAGAAACTTGCCAGTTGAAATTGGTAGTACTGCTCAATCTGGTATAAAAGGTAAATCCTAAAATTTTAAAACCGGTGTCGTCGTTCGACTCTATGTTATCCAATTCTCTGTAAATTTAGGGATCAAAACCCCCAAGAGCAAGACCCTTTGTTTTTGAGGCGTTGATCACTGAACCACTTGCTTTTTCGAAGATTTTTACGTTTTCAAAGAAATAGCGGACACATATTACGTCCTTGGCAAAAAATTTCGAATCGTCTGCGTACTGCTGTAGTTTTAGAGGTTTCGGTGCTCCCGGTATAGGAAAACCCTTTATACTGCTGTCTGCTCTTATCACCAAAGCCAAAGCTTCGGCGACAAAAACTTACAACAAAAAAGAGAGAGCGTCGCCTTGTCTAACACCCCTTTCTGTAAGAAAGGAGGTCGACAGAAAGCCGCAACTTAAAACAGTTTCCAAAACTTCTGAATACAAGGTGTTAATAAAAGATACAAAATTTTCTTCGAGATTAAATTTTTGGAGAATTTGCAGCAGAAACGCACGATCGACTTTGTCAAACGCCTTTTCTTGATCTATGGTAGTTTTTTAAATTCAGCGTAATCTATAAGATCACGTACTAGATGTAAATTTGAAAAAATGTTTCTACCTGGAATTCCGCAAGTCTGATTTGGTTCTATAATTTTCCCCATTACTTTTGCAAGTCTTAGGGCCAGCGCTTTTGTGATTATTTTGTAATCGGCGCCGATTAAAGATATGAGCCTCCAATCTTTGCATTTAGTAAGATTTCCTTGTTTGGGAATCAGTTAAATTATTGATTTTTTCATAGAGTGGCTAGTATTTTTTTCTACAAAAAGAATTTCGTAGGCAAGTTCTTCAAAATCTTTTTCTAAAATGTAACAAAAAGTTTTGTAAAATTCAGCTGGAAGTCCGTCATAGCCCGGAGATTTTCCGTTTCCAAATTTAAAAAGGGCTGCTTTTAGTTCTGCGCCGGTTAGGCGGGTGTTTAAAAACTGGTTTTTATCATCACTCAAACGTTTATAGATGTGTGACAAGATATAGTTTTAGCTGTCTTTGCATAAATTTGTTTTGGTGTAAATATTTTTATAATACGTTGACAGGGTGTTAAGTATTTCACCAGGTTCACTCGTCAATGTGCCGTCATTCTTGCGAATTTCGGTAATTGACTTGTTCCGCTATTGAGTTTTTTCTAAATTATACAAAATTTTTTTTGTTTTTCTCCTTCTTCAATTAGTTTTTGCTTCGTGCGAATAAACGCTCCTGGAAACTAGAGCAAGAAAAGAGCATCGCGTTTTTTTTTGATGCTATCTAAATTCGGGTTAGCGTTTTGTCGCTCCCGTTGGATTTGGTTTTCAATCCTTTTGATTTGTTTTTTGTTTTTCGCACTTTCCTGTATCAAAATGTGTTGTAATTCAGCCCTAACAAAAAGTTTGCAGTCGTCCCACGATTTTAAAATAGACTCGTAGGACCTTTTTTTTGTTTGCCATCTTGAATGAAGAGTTCAATTTTTTGCCTATGCACTTCTATTTCCGATAAAGAGCAATTTAATTTCCAGTACCCTGGTCCTCTCTTAGTTTTACAAAAATTGACAGTTGTTGACACGAGCTCGTGGTCGGAAAAGGGGTTGATGAGAATTTTGGTGTATGTTGCTTTTTTGGCGACTTCATTAGGGCAGTAGATTCTGTCGAGTCTACATTTAAGCGTCTGATTGCGCCATGTGAATTCTCTTTTGTTGGAAAACTTATAACGAAAAACATCAACTAGGTTATAGTTACCTTGAAAGACCCCGAGTTCAGCAATGTCGTAGGTGTGATATTTTGCATTGTTCGAGCCTTCTGTGTCAAGAGGCAGGCTTTCGACCATGTTGAAATCCACGGTTCTTAGGACGGGTAGTAGTGCGTCCTGCAAGAAATCTCCAAGGTCGCGAAAAAAATGACGCCTTTCTCTCGCCACATTAGGCGCGTAAATGTTTAGCACTTGCATTTCGTGTTCATCAATTTTTATCATGGCGTTTAATATTCAACCGTTAGTGTCCCGTTTTAGTTTGGTTACAGAAATGTTGGGTTTAGAGAGAATCGCTACCCCGCAACAACTGTGACTTGGACCAGAGTTCCATATGGACTCGCCAGTCCACTCATCACCCCACTGCTTTACAGCGGACGGTATAGATTTTGTTTCCTGAAGGAGGATAAGATCGAAGAAGGACTTTATAAAAAAACTAAAATAATTGTCGCGTTTGGTTTGGTCGTTTAGACCGTTTATGTTGCATGTTGCATGTAAATATACCAATTGTAAATATCTAAAGATACCAATTAATATGTAAATATACCGGATTAATATAATTATTATGTAAATAATATAATATAATAAATATAATTAATATGTTTAATAAGTAATTAATAATGTAATATAAAATTAATATAATTATTATGTAAATAAACCAATTAATATCTGAATATACCATATGTAAATATACCAATTTGCTCTATGTTATCCCCCGAAAAAATCCCTCGAGGAAAATTCCTCGGGGGAATTTTCCTCGTGGGATTATTTCGGGGGAATTTTTTTTTTAAACCTATCTTTTTAGTTCAAAAAAGTTAAATTAATGCAGATAATATAATACGCTTCAATTAAAAAGTGTGTTTGTTTACCTATACTTTTTTTTAGCGACGCATTACTATAGAATTTATTTGCGGTTGCGGAAGTTTGCTAACATTGTCCGCTATTTTAAAATATAACGTGGTTTAAGTATAACTATAAATTTTTATTTGTTAAGTATAACTCTGATTTACAAATTTTTTGGAAAATTTATTCAGAGTAACATTTCTCTAATATATTCATTACAACACCGCTCATACATTTTTTTTTTTTTTTTACAAAATTATAAACATTTACAGTTTTTTATAAATTTTATAATATGTATTGTATACTTATATATAGGCAGGGCCGTACCGAACGAATAAGACTGGGGGGGGGGGAGGGCAAAGGAAAAAAGCTACTTTACAGACAAGGGTTTTTTTTTTTTTAGAAGCTAAATTTCAGTTCTAACCGACAGAGTCCGCAATCTTCCAATTTTCCGACAAAAACCAACAGAATTTTGTAAATCTGGAAGGTGGGTGTCCACCCCCATACATACTCCCGTCGGTACGGCCCTGTATATAAGTAATATAGTTTTAAATAATATTCTTTTAACAATATACCGTTATATATTCTAAATCACACATAAAATCACATTAAAAAAAACATAGTTTAGTAATGATAACAAATTGTATATTACAATAAGTAAAAGTTTTTTTTTTTAATATATTTACACTTTTTCTTTTATATATATTTATTTTTATCGCTCAAACATACTTACAACAGTTATGAATTGAAAATTATCAAAACGGTAAGATGATATCATGGAATATGTGTATCACAAGTGGGTCACACTTATCTTCATCAAATACGTCATTTATCAACCGTAATATACTTTTGCACTTTTAATCCACACGAAAGCACTATGACCACATGTGGGCCACATATACCTTTCCTGTCGGGTTGTCACGTCAGTTTTATTTACATTTCCCAACAACCACTCCCATAAATCCATTAGCTCATAATTTTCAATCATTGCTTTCTCACAAATAGTCCAGCAAGTTCGACAAAATGCATGAACACTACGGTTTTCATATTTGCTTAATTCACGGGGTTCGTTTAAATGAGTTTCTCTTTTTGGAGATTTTTACAAGTTTAAAAATTTCTTTTATTTTTCCAAAGTTTTCTGACAACAGTTTAAAATTTTTAACAGAATCTCCTACAGCATATTAAACATTTTCAACAGAATCTCCTACAGTAAGATTGAACAGAATCTCCTACAGTAAGATTCAACAGAATCTCCTACAGTAAGATTCAACAGAATCTCCTACAGTAAGATTCAACAGAATCTCCTACAGTAAGATTCAACAGAATCTCCTACAGTAAGATTCAACAGAATCTCCTACAGTAAGATTCAACAGAATCTCCTACAGTAAGATTCAAAGCATGCCTATAACTATGTACATACAAAACATAATGTTTTTATCACTGTTTTTCCTGCCATAGCACCACTGTAACATTGTCCACGAGCATGGCCTTCTATAATAACAGGCCTTGACATCGCGCTATAAAGTTGCCAGACTAGAGGCCGATTTATAATACTGTGTTTACATTTCCTCTTTTAACTTTACAAAAAAGATTTAGTTTGCGCTTTTAGAGCAGATTTTTCAAATTCGATTGGTTAGGTTTGGTTAGAGCGCAACTTTAAGACGTAAAAGTTAACTTCATAACACTGGCTTGAGTATTTTTAAACTCATATAAAGTTATTTGAGTAGTAGTAGAAGATGCCTTTAAAATGCTGCATACCTCTCTGCAAGTCAAACTATCACTCGACTGAATCAAAAATATCGATATATAAATTCCCAAAAAATCCAGAGGAAAGAAAAAAATGGAGAGATGTCATCCCAAGAGCAAATTTCTCTATTTCTGACTATACAGCAGTATGTCGACTGCATTGGCCTGATGATGCACCTTTTGAAACCAAGTATGGAAAACAACGACCATTAAACCCACCATCTGTTTTTAAAAATATTCCGCCTAGTTGTTTACCAACACCATCGAATAAAGTCAGAAAAACTGTAACTTCAAGAGGATTTCGAAATGTCTTTCCAGACGAGTTTAATGTTTTTCTAAAAGACGATGAACTTTCATTCGCCGAAATTCAATCTATTTTCATTAATAGCAATGATGTTATTGTTTTTCAATTTAACAAAACTAGTGTGCATATACAGTCAAAAATGTACAAACTTGGAGCTCCATTGTTTCTTTTGGAAATTTTCGATAATTATTCATTCACAGCTTACCATAATGGCACAACTTGCAATATCTCATCTTTAACTGCAAACAATTTAAAATTAATAAAAACATGATCTGCTTTATTTGAAGCAGTTAGATTTTTAAAACATAAAGAGAGTTCTCATCAATCTAATATTCTATTTGAGCACCTTAATGTGATGAGAAAAGTTAGTGTTGGTGAAGTATTATATACTCCAGATATTATATGTAGAGCGTATGAGTATTTTGCTATGCGACGTAGTTTATATGATCTTTTGTGTGTTGACTACAAGTTGCCCAGTATACGCACTTTAACACGACTGACCTCAAAAATTAGTTCTATAAAGGACCTAAACTTCATAAATAGTATCTTTATGAATTTAGATCCATTAAAAAGAACTTCCATTATTTTAATTGATGAAGTTTATATAAAAGCTTCATTACTTTACCAAAGAGGCGCGTTGTTTGGTCATTCAGTAAACTACCCAGAGAGGCTAGCAACAACAATTTTATCATTTATGATTAAATGTCTTTTTGGAGGACCAGAATTTATATGTAGAGCTCAACCAGTTTCAAATCTTTCCGCTGAATTTCAATTCGCACAATGTCAACAAATTCTTGATGCAATAAATATTATTGAAAACAGTAAGACACTTGCAATCATCACTGATGGTAACCGGGTAAATCAACAATTTTTCAGAACAATTAAAACATTTGAAAGTAAACCATGGTTAACAACATCAGGTACATATTTATTGTATGACTATGTCCATCTCCTAAAAAGTATACGAAATAATTGGTTGACAGAGAAGACTGGTCAACTTTGTTTTTTGCACAATGGGGAACTGACCTTGGCCAAGTGGAGTGATTTGGAAACCTTGTATAAAACTGAATCTATTAGCCTTTTAAAACTTTCTAAACTAACAGCTAAATCAGTTTATCCAAAACCAATAGATCCACAATACTCTAAATAAGAGCGGATTAGATCTAAGAATACATTTTAAAACGAATATAAATCTGGATATAATTTTTTTGTTTTATTAGACTTACTCTGCAGCCGTTTTTCAAAACGCCTTAAGATGCTTAAAAAAAAACCTAATTAAAAAAATTATAATTATAAGAAGTTAGGGTAGATTAGAGTAATATGAGCACCTTGGTAATATGAGCATACTTAAAAATTTCTTAGATGTAAGCAATGAAGTTAAAGTTGCTTTGTTTTTTTTTAATTAACTTTATGTGGTAATAACAGGAATCAGTACCGTTAGCGTATTACTGCATATAAATGCAGTAATTAGCGGCTATCGTCTAATTAAAACGCTGTTAATTTTTTTGCGTTGTTAAAATAATATCATCACGTATAAATAAATCTGCTGCGCAAAGTTTTGGTGCTAAAATAATAAAATTTATTTTTTGATTAAAAAAAAATATATGTTAGCTAAAATTCAATCTATTTTTGTTTGAAAAATAATGGAGAAAAACATTTAATTTTGAATTTATTTAAAGAGGCTATTTTTGTGTTATATTGGATGCTCAAATTACCCAGTGTTTTTCACTGAAATTACCTAGTTTAAAGTCCTAAAATATTATATATAAAAGGTTTTAATTGCTTCTTAAATAAAAACAAAAAATAGTAAAAAATTTTGATATTTTAACAATACTAAATATTTTTCTGTAATTTAAATTCAAAAATTTTGTTTCGTTCAAAGGTTTGAAAATTTTCAATAAAATTGAAAAAATAACGAACAAATTTTGTTGTTGTTGTTGCGGAAAACATATTAATATTGTTTCATCAAAAAGTGGCTTAAAATTTGATCTTTTAATGAAAAGTTTTGTTAACAACGAATCATTATATTCCAAAAACTACTTCTAATTTGCATGTTGGTATTTTTTTACTTAATGTTATTTTTTTGAGCTAATTTAAAGTGCTCATATTACCAAGTGATCTGGATAATATGAGGATTTTTGCTACTTTTTTAAATCCTCTGCGTTTTTAAGAAAAAATTTCGGGTGCCCAAATATCTTAGTGAATCCCTTAAAACTGTTTATTCGCAAAAATTTTGGATTCAGCATGGCTATTTTTAAAAATATTCCAATATTCGCTTAAGGTTTATATTACCCTAATCTACCCTAATTATAATTAAAAAAGTATTAGGAGTAAATTATAATTATATTATAATTATAATAATTATAAATTATAATTATTTTTATAGTTATAAATTATAAAAATTATAAATTATAATAATTATTAACGTTTTTGTAAAACGTTTTTTGAAACTAATAATTTTTATGAATTTTTCAGAACTCTTCCAAAGTTTTAGTTATTGTTTTAGCTGTGTTATCACGAGCTTCATAATAAATCTTTTGATATGTCTCTTCCGTTGTTTATTTTGATATATCTCCTCCGTTGTTTCAGGATAGTAAGTGGTATAGTAACCAATATAATAACTTTTGATTCAAGCAGAACTTTTGATTCAAGCAGAAAGCCTTTTATTCCATAGAAAAAGTACTCTTCCAATTGTAAACCGCGTGATTTCATGAAATATTCTTGCAATGGAATCACAATTTACTATTTTCCCAAAGCTTTTATTAACTCATCGTCCCTGTTTGTTCGTTTGTCTGTAAGCTATTAATTCCAAGATTTGATAATCTTTTTAATTTTTCCTGGCGATAGATTTTCTTCAAATTTTGTATACATACTCTTGCTTGATGACAATACAATATTCAATAATTAGTTTTATAATAAGTCAATTAGTTTTAAAAACTTTTAATCTTACTTGTTATAATTTTAAATGTGATTAAGATTTAAAATGCGGTAGGAAAAAAAAATACATGTGTTTTGAATGTATGGTTCATCTTTTTTTTTTTACGTATTTAGTTTAATATTATACCACATTAAGTGGCATAATAAGTTAGTTAGTGGTAAGTTTTGTTAACCACATTGTTTGTTTTTATCTCGTAAGTTAGTGGTAATTATGTGCTTCGCAATGTGTAATTTAACACATTAGTTAGTGGTAATTATGTGAACCGTATTGTGTGCTACGTATGTGTGCGGAAACTGATTATCAAATTATAAACTGAACATAAACAAGATTAAAGTTTTAAACTTTTATTCCATTTACAAACACTATGACCTGATGTGGGCTGCACATTGTTTTACATTCCTAGAGAAAATGCTTTTCTATAAGTCCTTGTTGGTTACTCAAGTACTAAATGTAACGTTCAGTTTTCAAAAAAGTTTCCTCTCATTCCGGTTTGTTAATAAATAGCATTTTTGATAAAACTATCAATTATTGTACTTAGGACTATATAATCTGACGACAAGATCCTTTGATCTTCTTTCAGATACCTTATTTTATATTTGTGAAAGTTTATTATTATCATCATTATTTTTATTTTATTTTTTTTGGCAATATATAGTTGTAATACGACCAACAAATGTAAAATTAAAAAAAAAAAAAAAAAAAAAAAAAAATTTGCTAGTACCAAGAGCCATATGTGCGTAAAGATTTTGTTCGATAATGAAGTAGATTGTTAAACTTTGATTTAGGCAGAATATTTTTTTCTCTCATGGTTGTTTTGGAATTACCATTTTACCCATAGAACTATTTGTCAATTTTGCTAGTCAATTTTGCGTCATAATTATAATGATCATTGTTGCAATCAAGTATCACTAGACAAATTTGTTAAAAACAATCTAAAATTAAATAAATTTTTAATCAAATTTATCATTGTATTTTTGTTGTTAATTTATCATGAAGTTAAATCTAACTTTCAGAAAGCGGTCATAGGTACAATAGCTGGTTGCCCTAGGTACAATTAAAAAATGTTTATTGTGCTTAGGGCCACTATTTTTAAAACCCTTCTACATGAGGTATTTTTATAGTTTAAGCCACTATACCAATATTAATACAAAGTAAATAGCGTAGAGATGTGATCATATCAGTTTCACCATTTTTAGATAAATCTGGGGCATTGAAACAAAAAATCCGGCCCTAGGAACTTTTTTTTATGAAATCTTCTACGCAAACGTTAACAAATTTATCATAAATTCATGTGAAAGTTCACCAAAAACAGAACATGTTATGATATTAATATAATGATAATGATATAATATCAGTGAAAATCTAATTCAAAACTTATTAAAAACCGCTTCGATATTTTTTATTTTTATTTTTATTTAATTTTTAATAAACGCGCATATGTTTCTCTTTCAAAATCAACAAGTCAGAGATCTGAGATCTGTTTTCAAGTGTGTGTTCAGGAGAACCTGAATCAACAAGTAACACAGGATAAATGTTTTAGCAAGATTATAGTATGACTTAAACGATTAAATTAAACTTAAATTAATGAAAATTAGATAATTTTGTCTAAACTAGGAAGCAAGATACAAAGGAGTTTAATTTTCAAAGTTTGTCTGTTTTAGAATTAAAATTTAAAAAACTTTGAATTTAAATTTTTGATTTTTTAAATATTAAATTTAAAATAAATTTTCTGATAACTTTAGCTTTTCCCATTTAATGTATATTTGAATTAATTAAATTATTTTACCGTCACTTCGCCGCATAAAGACGTGTTTTGACACCTTTAAAACCGTATAATAATAGTAAAAAAATTTTGGATAAATTTTTTATTGATTAAACAGAAGAAATGGAAATTAAATTTAATAACTTAAAATGAAAATCTTACATTGATAAACAAACTGACATAGTTAAACGAAGCTTATAAGTTCATCAGTAAAAATTATAATAAAACAATAGTTGAACTTACAAAATCGCGTTAAACAGTCTGAAAAATTATCAAATACAAGTAATATTAAAAATAAATACAATAACATGAACAAATATCTTGAGAATAGTAACTATAGAAACAATTCAAGATTATTTGGGATTAAAGTGAAAGATAATTAAACTTGGGACGAGAGTGATTTAGAAGTTTAATATATGAATAACGAAACGCTTAAAACAAAACACCTAAAATTTACGAACAAATTATGATTATTAAAGTTCATCGAGTTGGAAAAAAGCGAGACAAAATGTAAAAACAAAAACAAGTTATTAACTTTTTGATTTCCAAATAACACCAACAAAACCCTGATATTTACCAAGTTTAACGCGATAAAGATTTCAGTGACGACTTGATGGAGCTGCGAAAGAAGCTTTTATACAACGCAAAAGAATTGAGAGCAAAAGGTAAGTATGTTAAAGTAAATTATGACAAATTAATTTCCAGCGACTTTCTAAAAAAAATTTGTAACTCTTTAGTAACAAGTCCTGTATGAGTTGTCACAAAACAACCATCCACCCCCTCCCCACCAAACATCCTAGAGCGTGACTTAATTTAAGGACGACCCGTTAATGCAGTTTACATTAATGGTCAGTTTCCACTCATCCATTTTTTTATAGGAACGGGATAGGGATAAAAAAAAAATAATCACTTGAACATGCGTAGTTTTCCTTTGGAATAAATTTTAACTTATACTATGTATGCTTACGTGATAATTTTTAAAATAAACAAACGGATAAGTGGAAAAACGGATGAGTGGAAACTCACGTATATTATAATCACGTATATATATACGTATTTTAAAAAAAATTGGTGCCGCTAGGATGATTTAAATTCATATCTTAATTTCAAATCGATGGATTTTGATTTATTTTCATAAACACAAACAAAAAAACTTTTTGAAAGTCTCATAAAATAAAATAGATAAAACAAAAACATTTAACGTGCTCGGTTTATTATTATTATTATATTTTCTTTGCCGTATAATTAAATTTACAATGAGAAAAAACCATTCATGTATAAAATTTGGCCGGAGCAAGAAGAAGACATAAACTGTCTTATCGCCAAGCCCCGTTTACATTAACGTCACAAAGTTACAAGTTAAAAACTAAAAGGTTAAAAATTGAAGTACTATACAATATTAGTTCGACAAATATAAGACACAAGTAATAAATCGAATAAATGTTATTTGTCTGTTCAAAATTAATAGTATATATATTTTTTATTTTAATAAGAAATAAACAAGATACACAAGACAATAGTAAATGAGTAGTGATGACTTTTTCAGGTTTAATTATTTTAGGTGATTTTAGAAGAAATCTTTAAAATCGAAAGTTTTTTCTAATAGAAAACGTTTAGATTCTCTTTTGAATTGTTCTAAGGAGATGCCTCGAAGAATTTTATTTTTAATTATATTTTTTAAAAAACCTTTCCATATAAATGGTCCCCGGTATTGAATTTGAAATGAATTGACTTTTAAATAAGATCTTGGAATAACAAAATTATCAGATGAAAATTTAGTGGGATATTTATGAGATATTTCGGTAAAGTAAGACTGAAATATATTAGGAGATAACGCATGTTTTGTTTTAAACGTAAATAGCATAACTTGGTATATATTAAGTTTGTAAATATTAAGCACATTAAGTTTCTTTAAAAGAGATTCACCATTAACAGTTCTGTTAACGCCAAAAATAATCCTACAAGCATGTTTTTGTTTGCTATAAATTTTTTTGAGCTTCCCATAATTGGTACTTTCCCATGCAAGATTACAATAGGAAAGATAACTATGAATAAATGAGAAATATATAATTTTTAAAGATTCCGTATTAAGAAAAGGTTTAACTTTATATAGCATTGAAATATTTTTGGAGATTTTATTTTCAATAGATCTAATATGATATTTCCATGATATATTTTCATCTAATATCACTCCTAGAAAGTTAATAGTTGACTCTCTTTTAATAACTTTTTTGTTCATAAAGAGATCAGGTAGTTTTAAAAAAAGGTTATCACCTTTACTAGGTTTGTGGAACAACATAAATTTAGTTTTCCCAACATTTAATGAAAGTTTATTATTAGTAATCCATTCATTTATTTTTAATAACTCTTCATTAAAAATTCTAAACAGATCTTTAATATTTCTGTTAGAGTAAAAAAGATTTGAGTCATCAGCAAACAAAATAACGTTTAGAATTTTGGATGCTAAATACAAATCATTAATGAACAGTATGAATAATAAGGGCCCTAAGATTGATCCCTGGGGAACACCACAAGTTATGATATGTTTTTTTTCTTCATTTTCTGTATATATTATGTATTGTTTCCTGTTTGAAAGGTAACTTTTAAACCATTGTAAGTTATTGTTTAATACTCCATATATTTCTAGTTTTTTTATTAGAATATCATGATTAACAGTGTCAAATGCTTTTGACAAATCAATAAAAACTCCTAATGTATAGCAATCATTATTGAACCCATTGGATACATAATTTATTAGATCGACTACTGCATGGTCCGTTGAATGATTTTTTTTTAACCCAAATTGTTTATTATACAGAATATTGTTCTCAGTTAAATAGTTGTTAAGTCTATCATACATAATTCGTTCTAACAATTTAGAGAAACATGGTAAGACAGAAATAGGTCTATAATTGGACATATTTGTATCATCGCCATTTTTAAAAATAGGTATAATCTTAGCAATTTTTAATTTCTCCGGTACAATACCGGATTTTAAAGAAAGATTAAAAATGTGAAACAGTGATGATTCAATAATATCAAACACAGCTTTAACTACATTTACGCTAATTTTATCAATGCCCGCACATTTATTATTTTTTAGACAGTTGAAAGCATTGCGCATCTCACTTAAGTTCAAATTAGATTCTATCATAGATGTGTTGGGTGTATTTATATAAGATTCGAAGTTGTTTGAGTTGGTTTTTGGAATTTTATCAACTAATTTTGGTCCAATATCAAGAAAAAATTTGTTGAGCTTGTTAATTATGACTTCTTTTGTGTGTTTCCATGTGTTTTTTCTAGCAATTTTGCATAATTTATTATATAATAACTTTTTAATTACATTTATACGAGCAGCCGTGGCACAGTGGTTAGAGTTCTGGCTCAGAATCCAGAAGTCCGAGGTTCGACGCCAGCTCTAGCCCAATAATAATAATAATAAATGCTCTCCCGCGGTGCTCTATGATAAGACCGCAAGGACTTCTGGGAGCACCTAAATACATACAAAAATATATCTATATCTTATTGACACAAGAAATACTAGCTGTCCGGAACCGTATAATATGGGTATCTGTAAATCTATTTTACACCCACCTTTTCTATACTTATTCCTTACTTTATTAGTTTTTAGTAAGCGGTAGAAAAATAACAATATAGGAAACATATAGAAACACATATAGAAAAACTATAGTTATTGTTTCCTTTTTAAATGGAGGGAAAGACCGTTTTACATGCGTAAAATGCATGCGAAACCCTTACCGGGTTTCGCATCCATTTAAAACAATTATGATATCCATTTAAAATTAAAGTTCTTAAAATGAGTTAAACGTTTTAAATGAGTGTCATAGTTATTTTAGATGGATGTCATGTTTTTTATAAATGGATAAAAAATCCGATTAATGCTATAATCAAAATTAAGGAGATATTGCCACAAAGAAATTTTCAAGTAAAAATAAATCTATAAAATTTTATATAATTTTGAATAATTTACATAACTTGAAGTTACAAGTTATTTGCGTAGAATTTAGTTAAAATACAAATCATTACGGATTGTGGTTTCAAAAAAAGGCCTAAATAGGCTTTGTAAAAGCAAAGATATTTTTATATACATATTTATTGCCAAATTAATAAAACATAACAATTTCAATAGTTTTCAATTGTATGTCTATTTAACAAACACGTCATCTAATTAATCTAAAAAAACTAATCAATTAAAAAAGTAAAAAATACACCGCATCTATTAACTACAAACAGGGCCGCCGAGAGAGGGGGGGCCACCGGGACAGTTTGTCCCGGGCGGCAGATATCCAAGGGGCGCCAAATAAAATGTAGGTCCCTAAAAAAAAAAAAAGATCCTTCATATAATATAGGAAAAATTTAATAAATAAGGGCGCTAATCAGGATTGCTGTCCCAGACGGCATGACAGCTCTCGGCGGCCCAGACTACAATTCAATTAATTTATACATAATGACAAAACAAAAGATATCTAACAAAATATATCAATTTACCCGTTGCTGATGTTTTTTAAAAGTTTAATAGGAAATACAAAAAGCTTACTTAAAATACATCGTGCATTTTCAGTTAAAAGCGTGCGAGTATTGGAAGCAATATTATGCAAATTATAATACTATTTTAATGGTTATCAAATTATCAGCTTGCTTTTTTTTTTAATTTTTGTTACTTAAACTGCAAAACAAAACAACCTCTTTCTTTGAAAACAAACTTCAAAAGTATTTTATTTTACATTTTAGAAAAATCGAAACAGATTAAATAATATTAAAAAAGACAAACGCCAGTGGTAGAAATCGAATCCAGGACTTCTATATTTTTAAATCTAAACTTATGGTTTCTTCTAACTCAATCTCAAATTTTTTTTCTTACATTTAAAAATTTTTTTCGAACTCTGAATCATCTTCAAAACCTGAAAAGCAGAAAATATTTTTTACAACAAAATATCTCACTAAAAAAAAATTTATTAAACAGCAATCAATATGGCTTCAACAATAAAAACAACAACAACATTAAAAAAAATGAAATCCACAAATTTACAAAAAAATGAATCCACAATTTACAAAAAAAGTTTTTTTTATCGATTTGAAAAAATTTAATTTACTGTAGATGATTTTAATTATCTGATGAAAACTGAAACTATTTTTCATGAAAGTCATGATCATTTTCATAAAAATCATGATAGTTTCAATAGAATCTTGAAACAATTGATCATGCTAAAAGTTAGAGCGGTACGCAATAACTTAGAATATATTAATTTTGATAAATATTTACCGGTATAATCAAATAGTATACAAAGTTCTTAATAAGGATCCATATTACTTTTTTTATTGATTACTGAAAAACTCGCTTAAAAAGTCCCACTATAACCCTAGAATGAAATACCTCAGCGAAATTCTGAAGGTAAAACTTCAAAGCTTTGAAATAAATAAAATAAAAGGCGCAGAAATTAGAACAAAAGTAAAATGGAGAACGGATGGTGAAAAGTCCAGCAAATTCTTTTTTCAGCTCGAAAAAGCAAAAACATCTAAACAAATCATCACTCTAATAAAAGACAAAAACGGAAATTAAAAAACAAACACTCGAGAGATTACTAAATGTTTTGAACAATTTTATAAAAAACCGTGTAAAAACACTAATAATGACGTCACACTACAAAAGTTTTTACTCGATAACACAGACATAAAAAAAATCACCAAGCAACAACAACGCTCATTAGATGAACCAATTATGCTTTATGAAGTCGAAAATGCAATAAAAACTATGAAAAATAATAAATCACCTGCAGCCGTATTCTCATCTCTCCGTTAAGCTTAACGGAGCGTTAGTAGAAAATTTCTTTTTAACTACATTAATAAAAAAAGTTCTTTACAAATAAAATTTTTAAAAATAAATGTTTTATTTTAGTATTAGTTTTATATTAAAAAACTTAAATAAAGTTTTTGTCATTTCTTCACTTAGAAATATTGTAATGAAATTTCAGACAAAAGTTCCGTTAAGCTTAACAGAGAGAATACGGCTGCTGGAAATGATGGCTTAACGGCCAAATTCTACAAATCTAATTTTAACAGTTTAGGTGAAAGTTTAGTTAAAATTCTAAACGAAAAAATAAATAAAAAAAATGAGATGTCTATTACACAAAAACAAGCCATAATAACATGCCTTTTTAAAAAAGGTGATAAAAGTGACATTTCAAACTGGCGACCAATATCTCTATTAAACACGGACTACAAAATTCTTACCAAAGTAATATCAAACCGACTCACAAAAATTCTTCCAACCATCATAAACAAAAACCAAACATCAAGTATCCCCATAGAACAGTTTACCAAAACCTGGCATATACCAGAGACATAATATATATTGCAAATATCAGAAACGTAAGATCATATATTGCAAATATCAGAAACGTAAGATCAGTGGTTCAAACCCCACCTCAGGATAAGTTTTGCGACATCGGTTGGGAAGGAGGCGTGAACTTCCTATTAAATGCTCTTCCGCGGTGCTCTGTGATAAGACCATAAGGACTTCTTGGGACACCTTAATCAACAAAAAAAATAAATAAATAAATAAATAAAATTTAGATGCCTCTATTATATCAATTGACCAAATCAAAGCCTTCGACCGTGTCGACAGAAATTTTTTATATGACTGTTTATCTAAATTTGGTTTTAGTGTTTACTTTATTAATCTTATTAAAACTTTATACTATGACATTAGCTCCAACCTTAAAATAAACAGATTTTTATCCGATAAAATAAATATATACCGAGGAGTACGACAAGGATGCCCCCTCTCAATGATACTGTACATAATCCGAGCTGAAGTCTTTGCAGGAAACATTAGAAAAAATCCCGATATAAAAGGAATAACCCTAGACAACAAAGAAACTAAACTACAACAATACGCAGATGACACACAATTTTATTTATCATCTGACAACTACATAAAAGCCCTAGGCAATGCCATAAATATTTATAAATTAGCCACAGGTACTAAATTGAACACAGCCAAATGCCAAGGGTTGTGGCTTGGCAAGAACAGATCGATAATAAAAGAAAACTTTTTAAACTTTTCGTGGCACGACACCACCCTTCGGAGTTTAGGTATTATTTTCTCAAATTGTAGTCAACATACCAACCATCAATGGGACGAGGGTATTGCTAAAATCAACAAAAAAATAGAAAATTGGAAAAGATTTCATTTATCGATAAAGAGAAAAGCTATTATTATTAACGAAATATTCTTAAGCAGCTTATGGCACCTTGCCTTCACGCTTCCTATTCCAGGAGACCAAAAAATTAAACAAATAGAACAAGAAATTGAAAGATTTCTTTGGAATAATAGCACTATAAAAACTCGAAAACAAATATCTAAACTCCCTGTTGATAAGGGAGGACTAAATATCATAGACGTTAAAGAAAAGCTTCAATCTATACAACTAAGTTGGATTTCAAAATATTTTAATGAAAATGAAAAGGGAGCGTGGAAAGATTCAGCTTTTTATATATTCAACAATTACAGAGACGCAAACCTTTTTCACCACACACTCAACAGAATCCGTAAAAACTCTCCCTCTTTACTATCACCAAACAATAAAAAAATGGAGTCGCTTATACAGAAAAACAAATAATCACACAAATCTCACTATCAAAGAAATACTAAAACAAAATATATTTTATAACCCATACATACGCCACAGAAATAAAACTCTCAAACCAACTCAAGAATCCAAAAACAACGACGTAATAAAGCTAGGCGATATTGCAAAAGTATTTATCCCTGGATTTCTTTCCACTAATAAAATACACATTTGTTCTTATCCGAAAAATCTACCCAAATCATCCACCCCTTAAAAATATTTTTAAATTTTTTCTTTTTGCTTTATCACCTTCTGTAAATAGTTTTTATATTGGTAAAATAATATTGAATGAGCTTTTATATAAACTATATTGTAATAAAATGAGGTCATTCCACGAAAAGTCCATGTTTGAGAGAGTGACTCTCTTAGAAGAATTCCAAAACAAAATCAAAAAGATTTTCTTTCAAGAAATTTCGAAGCTAACAAATAAAAAGGATTTTTTTCTATTAGAACTTGCACAAATCTGGAGCAACGAAAATAAAATTAATATAAAAATGAACAACAATCTTTTTTTAAACTGAAACGCCCAGATTATTTTTTTCGAATTCTTTTTTTACTTTTTCGTTTTTTGCTCGTGTAGTCTCTAGAGATTATGTCTTTTTTTGACCTAGTAGTGGAACAGTAGACCACCTTGTAAATATAACTACTGTATTCTTTATTAAAACTCTGCACGGCAAATGCCTGAGGAGAATAAACTTCAATATATATGTTACTTTTTTTTATTAACTATTATTTGACATGCTCAATATTAGCGGACCTAAAATTGAACATATTAGGACTTAAAGGTCTAACTAGAAGCCATTGCGCAGTATTTAGTTTTAGCTAGTGGGTCGCTCCCCCCCCCTCTCTCTCAAAAAAAAAACCAAACCATTAGTGCCCCAAAATCTTTAATATTTTTTCACTAGGTATTACCTAAACAAAAAATCCGCAAATTAGCAAAAAGGCTCTTAAATTTTTAAATACGTTCCCTAGAATTTCTAGCCCCTCTTTCCAATTGGGGATGTGAGGAAGCTTAGCCACGGCTCTAACCAATAGGTCTTCTTGGAGCATCTTAATAACTAAATAAAAAAAAAAAGTTTTTTTATATATTTATATTTATATAAATATAAATATAAATATTGATCATCGAATTCTCCTTAAAAAAATAGAATACTATGGAATTAGAAGGAATACTTAAATGATACGTAAAAGTTATTTAAATAACCGTAAACAATTTATTTATAGTAATGAAAGTGGTACATCTAATTTATTAAATATAACCTGTAGAGTTCCCCAGGGCTCTATACTCGGACCACTTTTTTTCTTAATCTACAACAATGATCTCCCTAAAGCATCAAATTTAACGACTGTCATCTTTGCTGATGACACTTATCTTTTTTTATCGCATAAATGTATTCTAACATTATTTCAAACTATGAACATCGAATTAGTGAAAATTTGTGAATGGTTCAAAATGAATAAATTGTCACTAAATGTGGATAAAACAAAATGGTCACTCTTTCATCCGAATTCTAAAAAAAAACTACTGCCTCCTAAATTGCCCTTACTTTTTATAGACAAAATTCAAATAATAAGAGAAATAAATATTAACTTTTTAGGTGTCCATGTTAATGAAAATTTTAGCTGGAAAAAAAAAAAAAAAAAAAAAAATTATAAAAACTGTTTTCGATTTTACCGAATGACCGCATTTTTTATTATTTTTTCACGAAATATTTTTTCGTAATTTTGGTATATATTTTTTCCTATAGTATTTTAAATTTATTTTTATTATTATTGTTATCAATTTTAAAACAAATTGTATTAATGTTGCAATAAAGAAAAATAGATGAATATAAATTTTAATTTTTTATAAATATAAAAAAACAAATTTAGTTTTTTATAAATATTATTTAATAAATTTTCATGTAAATTTAAAGTTTTACAAATACAACGGTAAATTCATAACTTTATGATGGTCGTCTGTAGTCTGAGTTAGCAAATATGGCTCACCCGCATGTGCATATTATTATTTTCTTGTTTTTTTTGCCTGATTTTGCCTAAGATTCATAAATTTGGGAAATTTCCTATAAATATTTGTCATAAATTTATAAAAACATGAAATAAATAAAAAATAATATTTTTATAATAAACACAATTATAATGTTTATAATTATGTTTTCAATATGTTAAAAAAATATATAATATATATTTTTTTAGTAGTTTGATTATAACATAGTAAATATATATAATATATATGTATATATATATATATATATATATATATATATATATATATATATATATATATATATATATATATATATATATATATATATATATATTTATTATGTAATGATCAAACTATTTTAATGTCACCTAAGACAAAGGCGAAACTATAATAGTTTAGCCATACATAGACTATGTACGACTAAATGTGTAAAACATGTAATGTGTACGTGTTATGCGTATTTTGCCTTATACTTTAAAAATGTAATCAAAACTGTATTTGTATTTGCTATATTTGCCTAATTCAATTAACAACAAACAATTAGTAATTGTTTGTTCTTGTATTTATTGTATCTGTTTTAAAAAAATATTGACTGTGTTTTTTTAAGTAATGCTATATATATATATATATATATATATATATATATATATATATATATATATATATATATATATATATATATATATATACATACATGCTATATATATATATTATTATTATATATATGTATATATATATATATATATATATATACATATATATATTATTATTATTATTATATATATATATACATATATATATATATATATATATATATATGTATATATATATATATATATGTATATATATATATATATATATATATATATATATATATATATATATATATATATATATATATATATATATATATATATATATATATATATATATATATATATATATATATATATATATATATATATATATATATATATATATATACACACACACACACATACACACACACATCATTAGGATAAGATATCGTTCCTTGAAATTTGTAATTTTATTTACAATGTTAAGTTGCAGTTTTCTTTTATTAAACTGTTTTAAATCTTTTTTCTTTATTTTTTTTTCTTCTTATTTATATTAATATAGTTAAAAAGAAATGAATAATTCAGTGCAACTATTTGAAAAAGTACTTTCTTTGGTTACTAAGCCAATACCAAAAATTACTCATCATAAAGATGTTCTTGTTAAAGTTTTATTTTCTGGTATATGTGGCACAGACCTAAATATTATAGCAGGTGAATTTCCAGCATCTAATAATGCGTTAACATTAGGTCACGAGTTTTGTGGGATTGTTCAAAGTATTGGAGAAGAAGTATCTGCTGTAAAGGTTGGTGATAAAATTGTTGTGAATCCTTACAGCCAATGTAATATTTGTTATTATTGTATAAGACGTCAACCAAACTACTGCATTAATGGAGGAATTGAAACAAGTGTTGGTTTTGGGAAAAATGGTGGTTGGGCAAACTATTGCAAAGTACCAGAAGCTTTGGTTCATAAAATACCTGTTACAATGACACTTCAAAAGGCTGTTTTTATAGAACCTTTTTCCTGCATCATGAGAGGGTGGTCAAATCTCGGAGAAATTAAAGCTGATGATAAAATTCTTGTTTGTGGAGCTGGCATTATTGGAATGTTGTGGTCTTCTTTGCTGCATTTTAAGGGACATCGTGATGTGGCTGTTTCTGAGTTGTCAGAAAAAAAAAGGTTAAAAATGCTTGAACTTAATTTGGGTTTTAAAGTAGTACATCCTGACAATCTAGATAGCCTTCACAAAGAATCACAAAGAAGTAAAAACAACCAATGGGGCTTTGATGTTATAATTGATTGTACAGGAGCACCAGGAGCCATTGAACAGTCATTTAAATGGCTCCGACATGGTTCAACTTTATTATTGTTTGGGTGTTGTCCTAAGAAATCAGCAATTTCTTTAAGTCCTTTTGATATTTACAAGAAAGAATTAAAAATTGTGGGTTCATATGCCAATCCATTTACTTTCCCTGAAGCTATTGCTATTGTACGAGATATGGAAAAATATTTAGACTATGAGAAACTTGGGGTCAAAACGTATGACTTACAGAATTATTTGGTTGCTTTGGAAGACTTGAAAAAGGGAGATGTTTCAAAAGCAGTGTTTGACGCACATGAGTCTGCAGAACTTTTATAGTAATATTGTATATTTTTCTTATCACAAACTATTTTATATGCAATACTTCTTAAATCTTGTTAAAACTCTTTATAATCTTTATAATATAATTTCTATTTATTTCGAAAAATAAAAATTGTATTTATTTTATTTATTGGTTTTTTTATTTTATTGTTTATTTCAATTTTTGTTTATTTTTCTAAAAAATTTTAACCATAATCTTAATTTACATATTAAAATATTTTCTTTTTAGTTGACTTTTACATATTTAAATATTTACATATTTTTTTTTTAGTTGGCTTTTACATATTTACAGAGTTTCTTTTTTAGTTGACTTGAAGTTTTATTTTATGGGTTTTATTGAATTTACATTTACAAATAAATATTTTTAAGAAATAAGCACAATATTTCAATTAATTTTTGAAGTTGAATAACAAAGTTATTGATGTTGTTTAACAGAGAACATAATGAGTTTTATGATATTCTACTTTAATCTTTCTATTAATCACATTAAAAACTTTGTTTAAGGTGATTAGCAAAATAATTTAATTAAGTATAAGGGAAAGCAGGTAGGATTCATACACTTTTTACACTAAGTCATATAAAAGCAAAAACAATTGCTTTTCTAGGTTCTCATAGAAATCAGTTATTTTAAAATAAGTTTAATGCTACTGAATAACCTAAATATCCGGCTTAAATAATATTGAAGTTTAGCTTTGAAAAAAGCAAACATTTATTAAGATTAAAATTAAAACAAAATAAATATTAAACATAATAAAAATAAAATTAAAAATCCCACTGCAGAGTATACATATTTTCTCAAAAGCTTTTCTAGGTTTTCATAAAAATCAGTTACGGCTGTCTGTTTAAATGCGAAAGAGCGGGTTGCGCTGGTTTTTTCGTACGCATTTACCGTACAAATCCTCCCCACTTATTACTGTATGAATGTGCCCCAACCAAATCGACTAACATAAATTCAAAATAAAAATAAGGTTATTAAAAAATTATTGTTTAAATATTAAGGCACTTGTACAAAAAGCATAATAAATTATTTCATTAATTGGATCAAAAGTTATTACGAATAAATGTTTTCAAAGATTAATTGTAAATTTACTTAAGCAGTGCAAAAATACGTATCGACTTGTTCCAAAAACGATTACAATGGCACGGTGCTAAGCTGTTAGCCTTTGTGCTTGAGTGGTCTTCACACACACATAAATATAAATGTGTCAAAACAAAGAATGGTCTAGATATGCCTACTGTACGAATGCTCCCACTGTATGAATCCTACCAGCTCTCCCCTATTGTTTAAATTTGAAAGTTAATCATTTTTGTTTTATAGTTTTTTATAACTTTTAAAGTTAATAATTTTTGTTTTAGTGTTTTTTAATTTTTAAAATTTATTTAATTTTTTTAAATGATTTTTAAACTATTAGTTGAAAATTAAAAAAATGCAAAAATAATTTTTCTTCTTATATCAAGCAAAATAGAAACATGGCATTACAGCATTCCTCTTTTCTGGTAACATTTTGCGTTCTTCTCAATATTTGTTCTTCCATATGTATTGTTATGATTAACAAATGGATTTACACTTATTATCACTTCCCAAATATTACATTAACTTGCATACATTTTATCATCACATCTTTGGGATTAAAAGTGTGCTCAATATTCAATCTGTTTAACCCACGATATGTTCCGATAAAGAGCATGCTTCCACTTTCAGTTGCGTTTTGTGGCTTTGTTGTTTTCACTAATTTAAGTTTAGAATACAACACTGTTGGTACTTATCAGCTGATTAAAGTCTTAACAACTCCATGCATAATGATTATTCACGTCATGTTTTATAAAAAAACGTACACTCTAAAGATCTTGTTGACCCTGGTATGTATTTTCCTTTAATTCATATTTTTTTGCTTTTTTTAATTCTGTATTGTCAGTATCAACTGATTTTGTTGTTGTAGATATTACCTGGTTCACTTTTCTACTGAGGCTGTCTACAAGAAATATATTTTAAACTTTATTTGTAAATATCCATATAGGTACCTATAACATTTGGTGTTTTTCTCAATTCATATTACGATGTCAAATTTAATTTATTTGGTGCATTAATTGCTGGTTTTGGTGTGATTATTACATCACTTTATCAAGTGGTAAAAACTATTGTATTACATTACTATTTTATTTTTTAATTATGATTATATTTTGGTTTGATGAAATTTTTACTTCTTTTAGTGGGTTGGTACTACTCAACAAGATTTAGGTATTGACTCAATGCAACTTTTAAGTTACCAGGTATGAAATATTTATTTAAGTGTCATTAAGTTTATTTTATAATTCCATAAAAAATTTAGTCACATATAAATACAATGATTAATTTATTGTATTTGTATCTAACAAATAAAATGCATTTACATGTTATGTAATCATGAAACATAACTCAGATATAAAATTTATTTGTTAAAATTACAAAAAGCTTGTAAATCTTGAAAGTATAAAAATAAAAATACTTAGTCCTAATGAAACAGATTAATGCCTGGTAATGCATCCAGTTTCTGTACTTTTAATATACATGTTTAGATAAGAGTATTATAAAAATGAGTCAAAACCAGTAGCGTAGTGAGGAATGGACATAGTGAAATATCACCCCAGGCCCCAAGAATTTATAGGGCACCAAAAAATGTCCTCGAGCTAACTTGAGGACATTTTTTGGCTTTATAGAGCATTAGGAACTGCAATAACAATGTCTAATGTTCTATCATTGATATGTATAAAACTGCCCATCATTCATAGGTAATATGATAGGCTTCAAGTCATTACGAAACCAAAAAATTGAATTTCAAAAATTACATTTATTTCTGTTATAATTTCTCGACAAAATATAATTTTTATTGTAAATTATACAATTATATATTTATAATATATAGCGTAGTTTAAAAAAAAATAAATAAATAGAATAATAGAAAATACTCAAAAGTTTAATAATTGCTATTATGTTATAAAGCTATGGTAACATTTTTTAATATATATTTGTTCATAATAAACAAAAATAATAATAGAATAATCTACTTATTTTTGGTATCTAAGTAATGCGATAAGAAAAAGGCCTAAAAAAAGCAAAGTAAAGCCGTAAACAGCTAGCACTGGAAGTGTGCAACTTATAGAAAATAGAAGCATAACATGTCCAAACTGGTGGTTTGGACATGTTATGCAAGCATGTGAAGAACTGTTTTTCGAAGGGATAGGGAATATAACCTAACCTGTTGAAGACTCTTTTAAGGCTGAGTCAAATTCTGTACAAGTTTGCAAACTCTTGGATGTCAAAGTAATCAATCTACATGTATTTATTGATGTGAAGTATCGGCTGTTAGTTTTAGATGACCTTTTAAAAACAGAAACTTATTTAAAAAAGTCCTTTCAAAATCCAGAATAAGGAAGAGCCATTTGCAAAAATCAGTAATAATCAAATAATTATTTATAATCGTTTCTTATCCTGTAACTGATTTTATAAAACTTAACTAAGCTATAACATGGCAAGTAGATTATGGCTAATTTTTTCACCCTTAAAAAATGCCTTATATTGCTTTCCTTGTTAACTTTTTTAAGACAATAGTATCGCTTTTGGAACCATGGAAGGATTTTTTAATTGGAAAAAGATGAATTCTAAGATAAAAAACACAAATAAAATCAATGTCATATTGAATCTGTTTTGTTTAGGAAAGATTTAGAAATGAGATTACTTCATAAATTGGTGATTGATTCTGGTTTATTAGTGGAGCAAAACAAGTCATACAAAGAGTTTAAGGTCATGCTAAACCAAACTTAAAATTTTATCTTTGAGAGGCCAGTGATATATCGTCTTTATTGTCACTGGTATAGATTCTCTACAAAATTGTCGTGTTTCTACACCAAAACTTTTTACATAAAATGTTTTCAGATTAATACTCGAATAAAAAGGTTTTGTGTAATCTAGCGAATAAATATTTTTTCTTTTCATGATTTTAACATATTCTTCGTAAATTAAATAAACAAACTTTATTGTTTCATTGTAATTATTGCAATGTGGCGTTGATTAAACTTAGGCATAGTCATCATCTGTATAGAAATCATACTCGCAAGTATTGTTTCTATACAAAAAAAATTCTGTTTATTCGGTTTATCAACATATTCATCGTTTTGCAGGAAGAGTTTTACTCATTAAGTAAATTTTTTTTTCTATCACAAAATAAAAAGATATCTTTTATTGATTTATGAAATTTTTCGCTTATTTCACTATAAACTGATTCAACAACATAACAAATTAGTTTACGGTTCTCATCACTTGTATAGATTTCTACCTTCTAGCACCCACCGACGCTCGCACACACATTTTTGTTGAGTTTTATGATTAACTGGTTTTGTTTAGACAATTAATTTCAAATATAAAAAAAGTGTAAAACTATTATAAACAAAAAATTTCAATCATTGAAATCAAATAATTGTTTTAAAGGAGTAAAATGCATACATTTCACATTAAATCTATGATTTAGTTTTCAATTAAATCTATGATTTAGTTAAATGTTTGTAATTATAGCTAAAGTGTAAGCGTTAAAGTCAGGTCAGATTTTCCTGCTACTGGTAACCTGTAATCCAGTACAACCTGCTTCATGTCCTGCTGCCATGTAGGATGTGCTTTTTTAGTCAAAATTTAGGAAAAATCAACTCCAACCTAAAACATTCTCTTCCTTGGGGCTCTTGGTTGAGTAAAAGCTAGAGATTCTTAAAAAAGTATTTATCTTGGACAGATGTTTAATGCATCCTGCTACTGTCTTGTAGGAAGCCTCTTAGGCAAACACTTAATACGTAAACAGATTCTATCTATTGACCAGTCTCGCACCTCTTCTTCATCTTTTAAGCTGGCGCGGTTATATTTTTTTATTTCAGTGTTTCCAGTTTAGGATAATAAATACTGGATCTTCTTGACTCAATTCATGGGTTTTTTTAATTATTGCTATGCGGCTTTGATTAAACTTAGGCATTGTCATCATCTGTATAGAAATCATACTCGCAAGTAATGTTTCTATAAAATAAAAACTCTGTTTACTTGGTTCATCACCATATTCATTGTTTTGCAAGAAGAGTTTTACTCTTTAAGAAATTTTTTTTTCTTTTACAGAATAAAAAGATATACTTTAATATCTTATGAATTCTTTTGCATATTTTACTATAAATTGATTCAACAGCATTATAAATTAGTTTCCGATTCTCATCACTTGTATAGAATCGCTACCTTCTAACACACACACACACGCACGCACACACACACCTTTTCCCTGAATATTCAACATCAACATCAAATCAACATGTTTTGTTTAGACACAATTAATTTCATGTATAAAAAAAACATAAAACTATTAAAGACAAAAAGTATTCAATACAATATTGAATACAAATAATTATTTTATATGCAAAATAACAAAAAAATATAAAAGGTGTAAAATGCATACTTTTTATACAAACTTTCAATTAAATATATGATTTAATTGAAAATTTGTAATTATATTTGAAGCTATAGCGAATCATTTATAAATTGTTTGGTCACATTTTTTATTTCTATCATCCAATCTTCCACCAACAAAACCATATGATATCTGTATAATCACACCTTTGGTCCAAAGTTTAAAGAACACATAGAAAACAACACTTTAGTGCTACATAGTGTCAAATAAGGCAATCTGCGTGGAGTTACGCTACCATTAATGTCGTTAGGATGTTGGCATCTCTATAAAGAAAGGTTCATGTGGTATATTGTTATGGGGCCCAAGTTTGTTTAAGGGCCCAAAAAAGAGCAAGCTAAAAAACCCCGTAAACCATTTCATTGTGTACTTTCTCATCACCAAAGACAGACCGGCAACTGTTTTTACCTCAGGATCTTCTATGGCTGATGACAGGAACTTGTAACGTATATGATATAAAATGATGATATTTTATGTTAAAACATGTTATCAGCAATTTCTTTGGAGATTCGTCAAGCATTATTCAAGAATGGTGAAAACGTATCTTTATTTTGGCTAATGATTTGTGCCTGAAATTTTCAGGTTATCCTCAGTATGCTTCAGAAATTTAGTTTACAGTTAGGTTTTTAAATATTCTTGTTAAATTTTTTAATTAAGAAATTAATTTACTATGTCAATTCACTTTGTACTTTAAACAAATTTTCAATAAATCTTGGTTAAATTTAAAGTACTGGAAAACTAAAAATCTATGTTAATCGGAATAAAAGTCTATTTGCCAAGTTTGAACAATAGAAAATTTATATAATAAAACACATTATGTAATTATGTCTGACAGGAAAATTTTTTATCACATTCAATTTTAAACCCTTTTTTCCGCCATTATAGCTGTAAAAAAAAAAAAAAAAAAAAAAATCGATGTAAGTAAAATCTTTGTTTCAACTATTTTTTAAAGTAATTTCTCAACAAATATACAAGTTTTTGTTTTTATTCACAATTTTTATTTTATATTTTTTATATTAATTTTTAAACAAGACGTAGAAGATTGTATATGTTATATAAAATTGTTTTTTGCATTTACAATTTTAAATTTACATTAGTTACATATTTACATATATAAATATATTATCTATTTTCTATAAAAAAAAAGGTGCTAAAAACCTATTTCTCGGTATTACTATATAAGATGGGTTTTGGGTCGAAACACACGAACTGTTGCTGCTAAGTTTGATCTTTTATTGCAAGGCAAATTAACGAGTCTCTTATAGCAGCCAGAAATTAAACATCATTCGAGTTGAGCATTATTATTATTATCTGAAAACAATATTTTTTCTAGAAAAAAAAAAAACCATCATACATACCATCATACATACATATCATACATAAATGACTATATACAAAATAGCATTTCAAAATCAATAAGTATACATGACTTATTAAAAACTCACATATCGGGTTTTCAGATTTTGAATTTCTGCGCAAGCAAAATAACAATTTTACTGTCAGCGAATAAACTTAAGTTAAAGCTGAAATATATCTATATTAGACATACCAATATAATTCAATATAAACGACAAAACTACTTCTATCTTACACTATACACGTAAACAAGTGACGGTAAACAATTTGCACCAGAAAAAACAGCCTTTTCTTTATCTGTAGTTGAACATTCTATCTTAGTTTGAAATAAAAAGGTTAGTTTAAAAAGCATATTTCATGTACAACTTTATGAACAAAATTTATGAAGAAAGTAATCTGATGCAAACTTTAATTTTAACAAAAAATGTATAAAAGGAACTAGTCAACCTGATATGACACGTCTACAAATAAATATATATAATTAAATAAATAAACATTTTTTTTTTGAAACTAACTGAAAATAATACAGGAATAAAATAAAACAGAGGTACAAAACAATATATAAAAGGTATAAAAACAACCTATAATGTATGTTTAAATATGTATAACTTTTCACACACAAAAGATGGTTTTGTACATAAAAAAATAACAAAGGTTGTTTAATAAAACATATATATATATATATATATATATATATATATATATATATATATATATATATATATATATATATATATATATATATATATATATATATATATGTATATATATATATATATATATATATATATATATATATATATATATATATATATATATATATATATATATATATATATATATATCCAATATAAAAACAGAAATGTTGAAAAAAATGCCTTTACTTATAGAACCTTTTTTAAATTTCTTATCAGGGGCAAATCCAGAGGAGTTCAAGAAGTGCTCCATCAACCCTTAATTAGTGTAGTGAGGAATCAAACAGGCAGTCTTCCTGGGCGCAAAGGTTTTATTAGGTGTAGTGGGAAAAAAAAGGGTATTCTTTATTACAAAAAGTATAATTGTGCAATTATACTTTTTGTAATAAAAAATACCCTTTTATTTTTGTTATAAAAGGCACTTTTTCATATCTGCTGAGTACCAATCAAAAAATATTCTAAAATACTACTTTGAACAAACTTGATGTTTTAAACAAAATTTTACTAACATTGTCAGATATGACAACAAGAATAACAAAAATATTAACAAAAGTTATATACCCAGCAAACTTCAATATTTTTACTGTTTTTTTTTCATTTTGTTTATATGATTCATACCAAACTTTTCTAATAATGTAATGTCAATCATGACAACAAGAATAACAAAAATGTTAGCTAAAATTAAATACCAACAAACTTTTTCATATTTTTTCTGTTTTTTTCATATCGTATTTTGTTAATTATACGATTTATACCATACTTTTCTAATAATGTCATCCCAAGAGGTGTTTCAGAAAAAACACTTTTAACAATTTTTTCTGAAACAACTTGATTATTAAACACTATACTTTTGAAAATTCTGTTGAGGTGTTTAACATCATCATAAGACATAGGTATAACTTTTCCTTGTTTACCTTCATCTAAATTTTTTTTTTTAAGCTTAATAATTTATCATAAATAGCTTTTGGCCTTTTATGTTTTAATAGCTCGTTATTGTTAATTAATCTTCTAATGGTTGGAATATACAGTCCATTGAATTCAAAATTAAGAAAAAGTCGTTTTACTTCTGCAACTTCCAACTCAGTCCAACTTTTAAATGTTTTGTAGGAGGAGTCATCAGCAGTAACATCAATGTCAATTGATTGATTTCCCTCCACTGGCTCAAAGCATTTACCAGGCTGTAGAACTTTATTTGAATGAAAGATTTCATTATCAATTTCATTAGTTAGTCCTTCAGCGCTCTTCATATTTTTAACTAGGTTATAATGTTTAGATGCTGTTTCTAATTTATGCTTTATATGCTTTGCTAAATTTTCTTTTTTTTCAAGAGTTATGTCCTCTTTACTATGAAACATAGTTGTAACACTTTTTCTCGCTAAAGTAGTGGACACAGGACATTCCCGATTTGTTTTTAAAGCTTTTTTCCAAAACGAATCAAGTTGCTTAGAAAATCCTTGAAGCTTTTTGAAAGACCATGTTACAAAAAAGCTTTGAGATGTAATTGTAGCATCTTCCCCATTTCTTTTGGCAACTTCACTTCTATATATATTCATATACAAATGCATATGCTTATATATTTGAGAACTCAGAACTATTTGAGCTGGGCCATATTTTCGCTTAGTTTTGTGTGCTTTAACATTTATAACAACATCAGAGGTATTTGGATTAACTTTCCCATTTAAAAACTCTCCTAAAGTTAGATTAATGCAGTTTCCAGCGCGTGATGCATTTCTAAGACAACAAATGCTTGCAAGGTAATCTCTTACTAATAAGTTTTCTTGCTTCTTGGGCAGTATCAGAATGGTAAACTTTAGTGATTTCTTCAGGAGTTATTATGTTTTCTAAATTCTCCTCTATAATCTCCCATTCACGTTCATCTACTTCATCATTGAAACTAGCACTCCAGTTTCTTAATTCTAAAATTATTGCTTGCAAAATACTCGATAAATAACAAATAATTCAATTAACATCAAAGTTGAAATTTAATTTTCCGCACCAAGGAAGAGTTTTCTCCCTGACTATAAACTCAATAAACTTAATCAAAGATCCTATATACGATCGAATTTTCTCAGGTAAATGTCCTCTACCTGGAACTTTACCACGTCCTGGAGTCATTGCCCGAGGCAGCCATTTATCCTGCAACAAGGTCATATCAAATAATGAATTTAGTGAACTCATATCAGGATCTACACATGAAAAAATTGTCTTTACTTGTTTAAAACATTGTTGTGCAGATTTATCATGGTTTTTTCCACCTTCAAATCAAGTAAGGTATTTTTTAAATTCAGATAAAACAAGCAGCGTGGAATTATTGTTGCATTCTACTTGATTATCAGATTCTTCAGAACTATCAGCAAAAAAGTCACTATCACTCTCACCGCTTTCTTCACTTAACTCTTCGTTAAGATCAAATTTAGGGGAGCTATAATTGGAAAGTTCATCTAATTCTACTTCTGACTCAGGTGAAAAATCTGACTCAGATGATTGACTTTTTCTTGTAAGAATTTTTTCTGATAACTGAGATGAAATCATTCGAGTTACTTTAGATTTGAGAACTTGATATCTCTCAGAATCATTAAATATTTGAGGATGGTTTTTCCTAAAATGATCAGATATATTTACTACAACACTAAAACAACTGTTAACCGAACATTGATAATAATATTTTTTGCGCCTGGGCGCAAAAAATATTATTATCAATGTTCGGTTAACAGTTTAGTTATTTCTGCTTTAGGATATTCTTTGCGTAAATTAAAAATAGTGGTAGCTTTTGATGCAGTACCACTATCAGTATTATGTCCAGGTAATTTTGATCTCATATGGCGAGGTAAATTTACAACTGTCTTAAAACAGCCAGGAATAGAACATCTTTTAGGATAAGTAATGCTATTTTTGTGGCGCCCAGGAAGAGAATTTTTTTCTACCAGCATATTGTTTTCTGAAGACTCTGTTTGTTCTTAAAAAAGAATTTATTATGCTTAATAACTATTTAGTTATTAGGCATGATAAATTTTTTTAAAAACAGAATATATAAAATGTATTGATTTATAGAAAAGAATATACAGCTTACCAAAAAAGGCAACATTACAAGAAAGGTTTTTAGGTGTTGAACTTCTTTCTTTCAAAGTTGATACCATTTCTGCACAAGAAAATTGTAATTTTACTACCAGCAAATATTTATAAATAAATATTAAGACTTAATTATATATAATTATATAATAAAAGGTTGCAAACATAATCAGTTTTTGAAAAATGTACTATTGAATTTATATCTAAATAAAAAAATAATAAAAAAGTACTTTGCAAAAACAACTGCAATTAAAATAAAATAAAATTGGATAATTATAAAAAAAGAAATTCACCAATAAATTCATATTTAATTTTGAAGATTTTGATTTCTATCTTTCAAGGTATTTTTGGGTATTTTTGCACAAAAAAATAACTTTTTAATACCAGCATAGATTCCAAGGTAAAAACATAAAAAAAACAATAATAAACTAAACAAAAAAAACAACATAAGAAAGCCAACAAACATAAAATAAACAACATTTTTTATACCATTGAGTTCAATAGCATTTGTCTGTTCATGTCGACTTTCTACAGAAAAAGTTGGTGTTTCTGCACAAAAGAAAATAACGCATTAACAAAAAATGTTACACCTAAAAAAAACGATATATATATATTAAAGTCAATTAATTGGCAGTATAAAATATACCATGGCAAACAACATCAGAGGTTTGATTTTCAAGTTTTATATATTGAGTTTTTAGTGATCTCGACTCGACTACAAAAAAAACAGAATATTTTTTAATGTAGAAAAAACAAACAATATCAACAAAACAAAAATAATTATACAAAAAAAAGTCATAAAAGTTTTTTAAAATACCATTAAAATCAATATCAGTACTAAAATCATCATTTGAAAAGTGCACTTTCGGATTTGAATCTAAGTTAAGAAGTTATTCAAATACTTTTACATAAGTACACACAGATATATATATATATATATATATATATATATATATATATATATATATATATATATATATATATATATATATATATATATATATATATATATATATATATATATATATATATATAGATTTTAGTATAGGAGAAGCTGCAATCTCATTAATACTGTCTATATTAATCTTCTGGAAATCTGAATAAAGCAAAACAAAAAAAAGTACCTCATAATACAATATATTCTACATAATTTAATTTTTACAGTTACAGTTCTTGGAACTGAAAACCAAATAACCAAATAACTGGAAAGTTATTTAAAATTGTCATTGTAACCTTATTACTTGTCTTATTTTGCGAGTGTTATACAATTATCATTGTAAAAAATTAACTTTGTCATACTAACACAAGTATGACAACAGATCTGACTTTATCAGGTCTTAAATTAGACAAAAGCAATATGACTTTCTAGTTTGGGGCATATAACATTAAAAACAACATTTTTATTGGTGCATCTGCCAAAATTTGGTCACAATAGAAGTTATTATATTGAGCTGGCTGTAACAATGCTTTGAAAATCAATGTTTTATGTCATTATAAACATAGTAAAAGGCAATGGAGCTCAGCTCAAAATGGCTTGTAACTGTAAGACTTGTAACTTTGAATAACAATTTTTAAAGGGCTGCAATGATCTAAGGGTAGATTTACACGCTTTGTATGCGCCGAGCTTTGATTTTCTATGATTACAAATATAAATTACTTTTTTAAAAAAATCATTAGAGAATCGCTTGCTTTGAGTCAATTTTCAATTTAATTTAGATATAAAAATGTAAGTTTAAAAAAGACTATAGAGAAGCAAAAAATGTCTCTAGTTTCTTTTAATACAGTTGTTCATTAAAAAGATTATTTTTAAAACCAGAAAAATATCATTAATGGATTAATACTGAAATCAATAAGAATATTAAAAAAAGCTTCACTAAAAAAATTGCTATATCTTAATAATAAAGATAAAAAGTATATATGTACCATCATAAACTTTGTCATTTATATTGAAAGATGAACCTTCAGATTTAGCTAAAAGTATAAAAAATTTAATAAAAAAGTTTAGCTTTTAAAAAAATATAAAAGCTAAGAAACACTTAAAAAAAAAAAAAAAAGTTATTCTAACAACAATCAAATAAACCAGATAATGAACATTCTTCAAACATTTTGCATGCCATATATGTTTATAAAAGCCTCTGTAAAACATATAAAGCTTTATATATATATATATATATATATATATATATATATATATATATATATATATATATATATATATATATAGTGAAAACTAAATAATTATTAAGATATATTTCAATTACATAACTAAAAGTTTCACGCAATAGCGATCATCAGATGTAACAACAATAAAAAGTAACGACAAAAATTATATACAAAAAATGCTATGGAGTGTCCGCTTTGATGACATTAAAGTTTTTTATTAGAAATTTATTTTCATGGTGGCATTTTGACGCAAGCTCGGTTCTTTTGTTAAGCAAATTCAATGGCGACGTAATAATGTGGTATTTTTCTGTCAAGCATAAATTGCAAAATTTCCCACCAGGTTTGAATGGCTCTGCTTGATCGAGGATATTCCATTTTAAAATAGGTTCTATACCTTTATTTTTGCATTTCCGCGCAAATTTCGAAAGTTCAGTGGAGTTGGCCTTACTTTCATAAACAAAGGAGTTTTTATGTTTATACCACCTGTCTTTGAAAGTTTTCTCAGTAAGCCCAACGTAATAATATCCTTCTTCTTCTTGCTGAGTTTTTGCGTTGCAAATATAAATAAGATTTTTTGTAAGGCATTTTCCATTGAGTGGGCATAAGGTGGTTTGCCAACAATTGCATAATTGATTGGCATTTTCATGAGAATGAAATATCTTTTTATTATGAGAAGTAACAATACTCTTGATGTTTGGAAGGCAGCTATAACTAACCTTTAAGTTGTTTCGATTAAAAAGTTTGTGAAATTTGTGGCCTTTAGGGAAACATTTATCAATTGTACTCAAAAATGTTTTGGCTACGTTTGTTCTGACGTTGAGTGAATAAGGTGGGTTAAACCAGATAATGTTTCTTTTTCGAGATTTTTTATTATATTTCTGGATATTTGGAGTGAAATTGATCTTATCTTTGAATCCACAAGAATTGAGGGCATTATTATAAAATGGTGCGGCTCTATCAAAAGCTTCTTTGCTTGAAGATATATTACTGATGCGGTTAGAGATCATTTTTGGTATCAATTTAATAATGCTTGGTGGGTGGTTTGAATTGATGTTAATATATAAAGGATTATCTCCTGGTTTTCTATAAGGTTTAAAAGAGTTCTCAGATATCAAGAAAATTTACGGTTTTTAAATTTGGTTTGATAGTGATGTTAAGATTAAAATTGTCTTTAAAAATTTTTTAAAAGCAACTGCAAACTGACATAGTAAAAATAAAATCTTCAAGTAATGTTTTTGTCTTTGCTGATAAATCTAGAAACCTGTATGAGCTAGACAAACCTTCATATCATAAACTTTATACTGAAAATATTACTAAAACCTATAAAAAATCTGATATCACACAATATAACATCATTAACACAGATGCTAAAATCATAGCAAAAGACTTGGGCATAGATGATAGGCTAGAGCGTCTAGCCATGAATACTGCATTCATTACCTTAAAAGATCATAAGGATAATTTCCCCAACAATATACAGTGCCAATTAATAAATCCAGCTAAACCAGAACTCGGAAAAGTAAGTAAAATTTTGTTAGATGATATCAATAGTAAAGTTAGGAATGCTACCCACGTACACCAATGGCACAAATAACGTCATAAAATGGTTCAAATCCATACCCGAAAAAAATAAATGTACTTTCATTCAATACGATATTGACGAGTTTTACCCTTCAATTTCGAAACGACTTCTTCAAGATTCTATAAACCATGCAAAACAGTTCACCAAAATTCCTGATAAATCACTGAAAATTATTTACCACACCAGGAAATCTTTACTTTTTTCAGGAAATAATATGTGGATTAAAAAGTCGACGGACCCTAATTTCGATGTCACCATGAGTAGTTTTGACGGAGCCGAATTATGCGCACTAGTTGGCCTCTATATCTTATACACTATTGCCAAAGAATATGGTCTTAATACTACCGGTCTATATAGAGATGATGGTCTTTGCTGCTTCTATAATATCAGTGGTCCTCAATCGGAAAAAATAAAGAAAAATCTAATAAAAATTTTTAAAGACAATTTTAATCTTAACATCACTATCAAACCAAATTTAAAAACCGTAAATTTTCTTGATATCTGAGAACTCTTTTAAACCTTATAGAAAACCAGGAGATAATCCTTTATATATTAACATCAATTCAAACCACCCACCAAGCATTATTAAATTGATACCAAAAATGATCTCTAACCGCATCAGTAATATATCTTCAAGCAAAGAAGCTTTTGATAGAGCCGCACCATTTTATAATAATGCCCTCAATTCTTGTGGATTCAAAGATAAGATCAATTTCACTCCAAATATCCAGAAATATAATAAAAAATCTCGAAAAAGAAACATTATCTGGTTTAACCCACCTTATTCACTCAACGTCAGAACAAACGTAGCCAAAACATTTTTGAGTACAATTGATAAATGTTTCCCTAAAGGCCACAAATTTCACAAACTTTTTAATCGAAACAACTTAAAGGTTAGTTATAGCTGCCTTCCAAACATCAAGAGTATTGTTACTTCTCATAATAAAAAG
>NC_061160.1:45412116-45419616 GCF_022113875.1 Hydra vulgaris | reverse complement strand
TAAAACATAGAAACAAGGTAAGCAATTTTTTGCCGACCTCAAACACTTTCAGGTCAGCGTTACTGAATGCCAACCCTAATTCCAAGGGTTGAATAAGCTGTAACAGATATATATATATATATATATATATATATATATATATATATATATATATATATATATATATATATATATATTTGCAAATGGCGGAGACGTTTTTTAACTGTGAGAAAAAAGTAAAAAGATAATTGAAGAAAAAGAAAATCAAAAAATTATTTTTAAAATAGAAGAAAAAAAAAACAACAATAAAGTAAAAACAAGACCAAACAATTTAAATAAATAAAATAACTGAAGAGAAAAAAACAAAAACTGCTAAAAACATAATACAAAGTTAAAAAAGAAGTTTGAAAATGGAAAACCACAATAAAAAATTGTTGTTAACAAAAATATAAAATAAAGTTTTTACAGTGAACTTTTCAGCAATAAAAGAACGAACCATTTTTTTAAATTAATAATTTCTTCAAATTATTTTTGTACATTGTTTATATTGTCATGTATTTTTGTTTGAATTGTTGGAGTTCGTATTGTTGGAATTGTCCTGTATTTTTAGGTTGATTATGTTTTTTTGTGCGCTTTTTGCATTGTTTTTTTTTTTTAAGTTTTGTTTTCAGACTTTCTTGCGTATTCTTATTTTATTTTGTGTATTATTTTCATCACGCGTTTTCTTGTATTGCTCACATTGTCATGTTTTTTTGTGCAAATTTTGTATTGTTGTGTATTTTTTTTCTCCCTTTAGTTTAATGTTAATGTTGAAATATAATGGTTGAATTTTTTTAAAGTTGTATATATTTTTAAAATGGAATACCTATATGTATCTATTTATACATTTCTATGTAAGTCTATGTAGACATGTATGTGTATTTCTGTATGCAAATGTATATGTGTGTAAACATGTGTGTGTACCTATATTTATGTATCTGTATATGTTTATATGTTTGTTTGTGTATGTATGTATGAAACAATATAATATTTTTTTAATTTTTTAAAGCTTTTTTTTTTCTTTTTTTTTTTCTTTAATTTATTTTTTGTTATGTTTTTTGTCCGTTCGGATTTTTTGATAGTAATACTTATTTAATGTTAAATTTTCTTCTTACTTTTAATCTTTTTTGTTATTTCTATTATAATTATCGTTATCATAGGAATTATTAATTTTATTTTTACAATTAGTTTTCCTATTTTCTCGTTTTCTATTAAAATAATAAAGTTTATGTCATTGTTTGTTATGTTTTATCAGTTTTTTTAATGTTTGTAACTGTCTAACATTGTATATATAGCTTTTATGTTTATAAAGACAAGTAAGATATTATTTTTATCATTGTTATTTTTATTATTACTATTTTTATCATTATTATCAGAAGTTATGTTTTTTTGTTCTTTTATGTTGTGATTCTTATGTTTATTATTATAAATATCATTTTTATTAGTATAACCATTATTATTTTAATCATTTTCATAAGGTGTTTATTTAATGTTAGTAATCTTACTATTTGTAAACAACATTGAAATGTAACCAACTATTTCAGAAATATGTGTTCTCGTCTTCCTCCAATGGATTCTTCCAGGAACAGATAGCAACCAACAGTTTGGATTTTGAGTGGTATTCTGCTGTTGTCTTCCATTGATTGTTTAATGGAACATTTTTTTTTTCTATGTTACTCATAGATTTGTCTGAAATTTTTCATCCAGTCTTGTTTCTATTAGTAGTGTTCTTATAGGACATTATGACTGAAGACAATACTTGAATATATTTCTGAAAGGCAATAATAACAAATATGTTCTATTGTACTTTTATATTATTTGGCTGCTATCTGGCGAATACAGATTCATATATAATTATTAGCATTGCTCAATCAGGAAGCTATAGACTAAATCATTTTCATAAACTTCTAGAAGACTTTACAGAATTCTAAAAAGTTTCAGAGAATTCTAAAAACATTCAGAACAGTCCACAAAATTCTAAAAAGTCATAATGCTAATACTACTTATATACCATTTTGTGACCTTTTTTGTAGATATTTCAGTATAAAACCCATTTTCATTACTTTTGAGCAAAAGTTTATCAAGTTATGACAGGAAATATATTATATATATTTCCTCAATTTTGATCTTTTTATCAAAACAGAATTATGCCAGAAAGGCATACAGTTGTAGAAAGTTGTTACAGTTATTCCATATTTTTATATACAAACAAGAAAGCAGCATTATAAAAAACTGTCTGAGCCACTTGTGTGGAAGTATGCTAAATTTAATTATTTTAATTCAAAATTAAATCAAGTATTTGTTATTTTGTAAAAAAAAATTAAGTATTTTAATAACTTCTTTACATTTTACTTAACTCCAGGCTCCTTTATCAGCTGGTTTGCTATTGTTCGTCATTCCATTTTTCGAACCTTTGAGTGGTGAAGGAAGTTTATTTCATATGTGGTCTATGCAAACTTGGGTAAGTGTATGTTTATCACCTCAATATAAAAACAAGTGAGAAAATTAAGTTTACTTTTTCAAAGTTTCTGATGATTTAATTAGTATTTAACTATGCAATAATTATGCAAACTAAAAGCAATAAAAGCAAATTTATTATTAAAACTTTAGTTTTAAATGTAATTTTTTTTTACAATCTTCTAGAAACTCTTATCAGCATGTTTCTCTAAAATAACTTGCGACATGAATTAGGAAGAGACCAGGGCCACGGCTTTGGCCTTGGTCAAGTATGGTGTTTTTTTTTCAAACCTGGCCCCGGCTAAACAACAATAATTCTAGCAGGGGCTATATATATATATATATATATATATATATATATATATATATATATATATATATATATATATATATATATATATATATATATATATATATATATATATATAAAAATACCACCAATTTTCTATTTTATATAAAGGCCATCTCAAAATCCAGATTTTGAGATGGCCTTTCCAAACATTGATGTTATTTGTGTCAAAGCATTACTTCTCAATTGTTAAGAAGCATAATCTGATTGGAACCGTTGCTAGTGCGGCTGGTAAAGGACAAAAATCCAAGACCACTAGTGCAATTGATCGAAATATCATTTATGTCATCATTAATGTGAATAAAATAGATTTGTTTCGGGAGCTAAATTAGCTTTAAAAGTTCAAGAAGATCATAACATCACAGCGACTCTTCAAACAATTAGAAATTGTATAAGAGAACAAAGAAATAGAAGTTGAGTGGTTTGAAGTAAACATTTTTTAACTTCTAAACAAATGAAACCTCGATTAAAATTTGCATTGAAGTACTTAAAAATGCTGATATCATATTGGAAAAAAATTTTGCGGTCAGATCAGTAAAAATACAATCTTGTCTCATCGGATAGAGTACAAAAAATGTGGTGAAAAAAGGAAAAGCTTATAAATTGAGTTGTTTGGGAGGTAGTGTAATGCATCGAGGAGGAAAAGTGATGATTTGCGATAGTATGAGTTGAAAAGGAGTGGGGAAATTTACATTTATTGATGACAAAATGGATGCTTCAATGTATTGTGAAATTCTCAAAGCCAACTTGCAACCATATACTTAAAAATTGAGAATGGGAAGTAATTTCATACTCCAGCAGGATAGCAATCCAAAACATACAGCTAAGAAAACGAAGGTATACTTTGACATAAATAACATCAATGTTTTGTAATGGCCATATCAAAGTCTGTATTTGAATCCAATAGAAAGTTTTTGGTATATTTTAGATAGAGATATTGGCAACCGAGCATTTAGATGCAAAGACAATTTTAAAGAAGCTATGGGATAATATAGCTAAAAAAGAGACCTAAAATTTGGTCAACTCAATGCCAAATTGTCTAGTTAAGGCCATCAAGGCCCCACTTGATACTAATTTCCATGGAATTTGATCAATTTGACATTTTTTTGAACTTTACGATTACTTTTTTTGCAGTCAATTTTATGGATCATTTGATCAATTGCGTAAAATTCAATAGGTTTGAAAAGCAATTAATTCATCAATACACAAATAAATTCTTAAACAATACTTGATAAAGATATCTAAAAAAAACTTATAAATATTTTAACAGACAGCTCATTTTTTTGATGCCGTCTTTTAAAATTATGTTTTTTTTTTTAATTGTACAATTATCTTCTTTTGCATACATATATATATATATATATATATATATATATATATATATATATATATATATATATATATATATATATATATATATATATATATATATATATATGTATATATATATATATATATGTATATATATATTTATATATATATATATATATATATATATATATATATATATATATATATATATATATATATATATATATGTATATATATATATATATATATAATACATGTTTATATATAATATACAATACATGTTTATATATTATATAGTTATAGAATATATATATATAATGTGAATTTCAATTGAAGATGATGTTTCATTTATAGGTTTTTTTTTTTTTTGTAATTATAGGGTCAAGGTTTCGCAGCTCTGGCCATAACCGTGGCTCTGCCCTGGGCATGGTATCAAACCTGTCCATGGCCCCGGTCAATTTTCGTTCCACTTTTTTTGTTTTTTGTTGGTTTTTGATTTAATCTAGTTTTTTTTTTTTTTTTTTTTTGTTTCTGCTGCTTGGCTTTGCATTTGTTGAATTTCTAGAGATGCGTTAAAGTATTTTTTTAAATACTGGAGTTTCTTCTTTATACAGTTGATTGTAACTTTTCTTTTTCAAGGATTAGGAAATGATTGTAAAATGGCAGAAACAATGGTCGATGAAGTAGTTATTCAGTTGTGGTTTGTAGATTGAATCGGACCCCCCTTTTTTCTTAACAATTGGAGTTTATTGGTCCACTGAAGCAGTTAAATTTTATTGCTGAAATATTTAAAAAGGTTGTTCAAAATTTTGGTAATCACTATTCAAAGAATATTAACAAAGTATGAAATTTAGCAAAAAGCCTAACTTCTGCCTCATTTTGATATTTTTTCAAATCAAAAATATAAAAATGATATTGAAAATAGTTCAATTCCGTAGAAAATATTAAAAGTGCTAGATATTTTACCTAATTTTGTTAGAAGTTTTCATCTTTTTGAAAAAAATTTTCATTATTTTAAAATTTGAAACCAATTGTATACCATATAAGACATGACATTTCACAAATACAATTGCATGACAGTATATTTTAACATAAGGAACAACAATTAAAATTGCATAATATAACATTTTCACATAATAAGCCACAATTAAAGTTGCATGACAGTACATTCCAATATAAGAAGCCACAATTAAAATTGCATGACAGTATATTCCAACATGAGCCGAAATTAAAAAATATAGTGCTATTGTAAAATATAGTTTTTTAACTACACATTTTCAACAGAACTAACACGTAGTTATACAAAATATATAGTATTAAAAAAGTATAAATATGCGTTATAGATCTGTTAAAATATCAGCAGTATGCTGTTTAAAAAAGCTTTAGGAGAAAGAAAATAATTTTTAATTTCTTGCTTGCACAATTTTCTTACTGATTTTACGGCAATGCTAAATCTTTGAGCTTTGAAATAAAGTTATAAAAATAATAAAGTATAAACAAATAAACATAGTGAATATAGTAACTTTTTTAAAATAAAATTTTGTGATTAATATTCTATGACGAATCCCAAAACAAATGTCGTCCTATAATGGATAATATTTGTTCAGTTTTTTCAATTTCAAACTTATGATAAGACATCTAGATTTTTTATTTATATTATTGTCTCCTCTACCTCCATTTTTTTACACCAAAAAATTTGGCTTTTGAATAATTCAAGGACTTAGGTGGGTTTGCTAAATTTTGTTTGAAAATCAATTTGATGAAATTGCTGTTAAAAATACTATTTGGTTGGTAAAAAAAAAAACTCTGTTTCCTAAAAAATTTACTTATGATTGTATCCAGTTTTTCAATGCTACTATTTTTAATTTTTTTATTATAATTACTACAGGCCTCATTTATCAAAAGAATGTTCATTTTTCTAATGTTCTTTTTAAGCTTCTTGTTGGATTAAGCGGATGTATTGCTTTTTCTATAAATCTTACGATATTTTGGATCATAGGAAATTTATCTCCAGTGACGTATCTTTTCACGTGCAATTATATATAGTTTTTAGAAAATTATGTTATAGATTATATATTTAAGTATTACTGTTAGGAGAATATATTAGAGAATAACCGGTATGAACTAATAATTTTTGTTTTAACAAATTTCGTTTTTAAAAAAAATCTTTTTTTGTTCATACCCGTTTCATCATAACAATTATTTCTTGGTTTTGTATCAAACTCTTTTAGATTAATTTTTAAGATTTTTTGCACTGTTTAAGTAAACAAGTATTTTATTTAGCGAAGTTGAAATTTACTACTGAAATATTTGCTAGGACAGGTATACTAAGATGACTTACAAAAGTTTACATTTTCAAAAAAACATGCATGCGCATACTTGTAGGCAGAAAAAAAAAAAATAATCTGAAATTTTCCAGCAAAAAACATTAAGATGTTTGTATGTTTTGTTAGGAAATTTATTCACTTATTGATTTTTTTAACAAGAATTAAGTTATTTCTAACAGTTGTTGTGTCATTAGTTACTCAAAAAGATGTGAAAACTAATGTGGATTTAAAATTTAAAAGGTTTCTTTTGGAAAATAAGCTTTTAAAAAGAAGATGAAACTGGATTAAAGTTCAAAAATCCATGACGGATAGACTGGATCAAAGCAATCTAAAACATTTCATAACATTATTGTTACTCCGATTTCTAGTTTGATCCAAATAAGAGAAGAGAAAAGTATGCCAAAGTATATAAACGAGGATCCTTATCAATATTATCACCTACGATATAGAGCTTGATAACTATACTGAGAAAATAAATTATGACACCAAACCACCTAATAATAAGTCTACTATTTCTGAATATTTTCAACACAATACTTATAAAGCAAAATTTTAAACTTTTTTACTTTCAATTAATACAGTATTAAACTTAATTAAAATATTGAACTTGAAAAATAAGTTTGACTTGAACGTGAGTGAATTTGATTAATGTAAATGTATATGATCAGGGTGGCCAGCAAATTTTCAGGTTTTTTCACTTTCTATGACATTTCCCTAAAGTTTTACAAAGCAACAAAAAATTTTACATAGCTCTTTACTTTACCCAAAAACATAAACTTGCTTCAAAAATGCTTTCATTTACTTTTAAATAATGTTATTATAAGACTTAAGTAATACATTTATTGCAATCTTATTTTGATTGCAAATTCAAATAATAACTTATAATTTGCAACTAAATCAATCAAAATTTCCTAAGTTTTGCATAATTTATTTAATTTCCTGACTTTAGCAGGATGTCCAAGTTGCTGGCCACCCTGATTATTTATAAATGATAACAGTAAATTTATAGAAAACCATTATATTATTATTTACAGATTA
>NC_061160.1:45319616-45409616 GCF_022113875.1 Hydra vulgaris | reverse complement strand
TAAATATTATTTTTAAAAATAAATAAAATCTTAAATGTCTTAAAATTTTTCTTAATTAGTATTTAGCTATAATATGGTTGGTCATTTAAAATTCTGTGCAACGCTTTTATTCGGGTACATTTTATTCCACGATAACATTATGATTAGCCAAGTGTTTGGGATAGCAAGCACATTAATAGGCGTACTCATGTATACTCACTTCAAATTACAAGATCAGCCTAAAAAAGTCAGTTTATCAAGACAAGTTTAAAATTACCAAAACAAATATGTAAATATTAAATATCAATATAAATTATTATAATTGATTTTTTTTTTTGCCTGATGACATTTTCAGAAATTAGATAGGAAATATTGCATATCTTAAGTCAAGCAAATTAATTTTTAAAAAGTTAAATAATTGACAAGAAATCCTTTAGGGTTTTGGAGAAAATAAAGTTGAAATAAATTAGTATAGTAAGATTATTTGTACAATTATTTAAAAATTTTTACTTTTTTAAACTCGTTTACGTGATTGGTATTTTTATTTTTTTTTTAAATTTGCGAAAAAATAATAATATAGCAAAAAAGATTTCTAAAACTAAAAAAAAATTTTTAAAGTTTTTTCATTTTATAGATACATTATACGCGATTATCTCTATATAATGCCTGCAAACTCAACATATGCTAAAGACATTTACACTTACAAACGTCACGGCTGTTTCAGAGTGAGCTTCACGGCTTCTTGTTTTTTTTTTTGAAAATTTTGACTTATGGGGTGTTACTAAAACATTTATAACTTTTGAAATATTAGAGATAATTTTGTTTTGTAAAAGGAATAAAAGCAACAATAAAATGTTTTATCATACGACATTTAATACAATAGTAAAAAAACTTCTTTTAGTTTATAAAAAGCGCAACAAATGAAAAGCTTGGTTAAATTTTAGTAATTTGTTGTTACTTTTTATCAAAAAAACTTAAAAAAATATATTTCTGATAGTTATTATCAAGTACATTCATTGTTTAACTATTAATAAAATAAAAAAATCTCACTTAATTGTTAAAGGAAAACTGAAACAGTCTTTATTAAAGTCTGCAAGCAAACCGCATTTTTTGCAAAATTATCAAAAATGTTGTGAAAGGGCGGATTAGCTGTTAAATGAGCACGTTTTTAAATCTAGAAGTTCTTGTTTTAGAAAATAATTCATTAAGTTTATAAATTCAATGCATTATAAAATAAAACCAGATTTCAAGTTTGAAATATTTATTCTTAATATTTTAAGCTGAAGCCTTTAAAAAACTCGAGCAATTTTTTTCTATGCATACAGTTTTAATAATATGGTGTTAGGTTGTTAATAAATAAAGACTCTAATAAAATAATTCATGACCAAAACTGAGTTAAAGTTTTTGAATTAACCTCGCTTTTGGTAATAGAATTAATTTATGGCACTTGAATCAATCTTTTTACACAAAAAATAAACGTTTCTTTAAATATACAAATAGCTAATTTAAATTGTTTGATAATGTGTTTTTATTCTCATAAAAAACTTTGATTGATCCATTAATAAGTTGATCCATTAATAAGTTCTTTAAGTAGAAAACGATCTTTGAACGCCCAGTTGATAATAGATTTATGCACCATTCTAAAGAAAAAAACCGCCTAATTTTGTTTATTTTATACTTCAAAAATTCTTCTCGCTAAGAAAGTTGTCTTCATAAAATTTATTTACATATTTGCTTGGGACGTACAGAATTTAAAGTCACGTGATTGTTTTGAAATGTAACAATGTTTTGCGGATTAAACTAGAAAAATTTGTTTTTAAACTAGCCAAGTTTGAAAACATATTTCATAACATAACTAGAGGTACAGCAAACAATTTTTTGATTTTTATATGCAGAAAGGGTTGAAATTTCAATAATTTGATGCGGATTACAAAAATAATACGATTTTTATTATTTAATAATAAAATTAAAAATATAAATGCATTATAAAATAGTTAAAAAATAAAAAATAAGCAATCCGCACCAAAAATTAGATAGAATAGACATTTATTTATAAATAATCCAAATTTCAACCATGAGGCATGTAGCTATGTTATGAAATCTTATTTGACCCAAGACAGGTTTTCTGTAAAAACCACAAAAAACAGAAAAGTGATCCCAATCGTTAGCAATATTTAAACATTATTATTTTTATTCCGTTTAATGTAAATATTTGTTTAAAAAAAAAAAAAAAAGGTCTTTTATATTTTTTTTATTTGAAGATGAAAGCGCCTATAGGAAAAAAACACTATTATTTTAAAGTTAGTGCATTTTTAAATTTTTTTGCCGAAATACTTTTTTTTTTGATAAACACAAAAATAACTGTGACGTCAAGCTCGCTTTTATATTAAGGTGGAAAACCCCTCAGAAATATGAAATTTTTGAAAAAAAAAAATGTTTTCTTGTTTTATGCAAAATTTATCACAGATTCACAATCTGAAAACCATTTTTAAAAATTCGCTATAGATCTTCATTAAAATAGATTTTATTGAACCCTAGTATTGAAAGCTTCCTTAACAACCGCCATAGCAACGACACTATTTTTCACCTTTACTAAAAAATAGTCCAAAATCCTATTTTTTTAAATGAAAAATATATCTTGTCAAGTAAATTATATTTAAGCCATTGTTCAAAACAACTTTAGTATAAAAACAGTTACTGGAAAGCTCATAAATATATCACCTGTTGACTATCAATATATTGTTGACAGGTTTATAACCTACATCCATAATGACTTAAACACAAAAATTAGAAATGATCTTTCTATTTCTGATTCAAATAGTGAGGTCTTTACAGTTGAAGTCATTAATGATACTACAAAAAATCTCTTAATATCCTCTTGTTATAGACCGCCCGATGGAGATATTATAATGTTTTCAAGTTTTATGAAACAAATATATACAACAAGCAATGTTGAACATAAAAAGCTATTCTGTATTGGTGACATGAACATAAATTACCTAAGCTATCATGAACACGCTAATACCAAAATTTTTTTCGATGATATGATACAACATTACATTTTCCCAATTATAAACAAACCCACCCGGGTAACTCCCACCTCAATTACAGCTATTGACAATATATTGACAAATTCAATTCAAGATCCATCCTTAAAAGTAGGAATAATTAAAACGGATATATCTGACCACTTCCCAATTTACTTCTCACTATCACAACAAGCAACACGTGTCAATAACTTGAAAATAAAAATCATCAAAAGAAGCATAAATAAATTCTCGACCCAAAAACTAAAAGACTCACTAGCGGTAGTAAATTGGTCAAAAATATATCATGAATGTAACCTCGGACACACAAATTCCGCTTACAATAATTTTATAAATATTTTCCTAAATCTCTACAATAAACATTTTCCAAAGGTCGAAAAAGAAATTAAAGCAAAATACCTAACCACTCCATGGATTACCCAAGGAATAAGAAAATCGTCAAAACAAAAACAAAAACTCTACATAAAATATCTAAAAAATAGAAACCATTTTAATTTGTCTAAGTATAAACAATATAAAAATCTATTTGAAAAAATAAAATTAAAATCCAAAAAACTATATTTTTCAAAGCAAATACAAAAATTTAAAGGAGATAATAAAAAAATCTGGGATATTATAAAAGAAATAATTGGTAAAGATAAAAAAAACTCGAACCAACTACCTCCAAAAGTTCTCATAAGTGAAAAAGAGTTTAATAATAAAAAAATTATCTCTGAAAAATTTAACAAATACTTTGCAAGTATAGGTTCCAAACTCGCCTCTAAAATTCAACCTACAAACAATTCATTTGAGAATTACATCGAGGACTCTCGTTGCTCCCTAGTTTTTAAAGAACTAGAATACGAAGAACTTGAAACAGCAATTAAAACATTAAAAATTAACAAAGGTCCAGGTATCGACAATATCCCAGCCAATATTATTTTGAATGTCTTCCCAGAAATAAGTAAACTCATTTTTCAAATATTTAACTCTTCAATAATTACAGGAATTGTACCCGACTATTTAAAAATAGCTAAAATTATTCCTATCTATAAATCCGGAGATACATCTTTCTTAAATAATTACAGACCAATATCAATCCTTCCCGTATTTTCAAAACTGCTCGAACGAATAATCTACAATCGTTTATATAAATACCTAACCACAAACAAAATCCTGAATGAAAACCAATATGGTTTTCAAACTCAGCACTCGACAGAGCATGCTATCGTAGACCTCGTCAATAGAATTAGTGAATCAATCTATGAAAAGAAGTTCGTATTAGGAGTCTTTGTAGACTTGTCAAAAGCGTTCGACACAATAAATCATGAAATCCTACTAAAAAAGTTGGAAAAATACGGATTAAAAAACCATACACTGCAGTGGTTTAAAAGTTACCTGTATAACAGACAACAATGTGTTATTACAGATGATAATTACCACAGTAAATTATTAAAATTAACTTGTGGTGTTCCTCAAGGTTCGATTCTTGCTCCTCTTTTGTTCCTAATCTATATAAACGACCTTCCAAAAGTTTCTAGCAAACTTGAATTTATAATGTTTGCAGACGATACAAATTTATTTTACTCTTCGACAAACATCAAGGATCTGTATGATAATGTAAACATAGAACTCCAAAAATTAAATATATGGTTTAAAACAAATAAGTTATCGCTAAACATAGAAAAAACAAAATACACTTTATTTCACTCAAACCAACAAAGAAACACACTACCAAATATTCTACCCTCTCTAAAAATAGAAAATATCGTAATTGAGAGAACTCACGAAACTAAATTTTTAGGAGTTATAATTGATGAAAATTTATCTTGGAAAAGTCACATAAATGCTTTAAACACTAAAATATCAAAAAACATAGGTCTACTTTATAAAGCAAAACCTATGCTGTCGCAAAGTAATTTAAAACTTATATATTTCTCTTTTATACACAGCTACCTCATATATGCGAATATAGCTTGGGCGAGTACGCATATAACCAAATTGAAAACTTTATATCGACGTCAGAAACATGCTGTTAGACTTATCTACCATAAAGACAAATTTACACACACTGAACCCTTATTTAAAGAAATGAATGTGCTTAATATTTATCAAATTAATATTTACCAAAATATATTGTTTATGCTAAAATTTAAATTAGGTCAAGTACCAAACCATTTTTTAAATAACTTTTTTATAAATAACGTTAATAAATATAACACAAGAGAAAAAGGAAACTTTATTACACCTTTCAAAAAAACAAAACTTTCCCAGTTCTCAATTTCATATCGGGGTCCTTATTTATCCAACAAACTAGTAACTAAAAATAAATCAATCTGCAATCTAGATTCAATTTGCAATCAAAATTTCTTGAAAAAAAAGTTAAAAAATCTGATACTGAATCTAAACAGATACTCAGAATTCTTTTAAGACTATAAATTAAAATACATATATATCAACTACAAAGTGAACTGACTCATTTATGTGTATTATCTAAATGAATCTTTTTTTTTTTCTCAAATTTCTCAAACAATATATCAAAATGTGTTTATTACACACAAAAAAAACACTTGATTTTTTCTTATCAAGTTTAGTTATTATGCTGCTAGTTATGTCTAATATTTTATACTGAGCTTATTTTGAGTTTATTTTTTATTATGAGCTAAATTTAAAGAATATATAAACATAGTTGTACTTAATATATAATTATATTTAACATAATCATAATAATATATCAAACACATTGTAAGGGCTTCGTGATAAGATCATTACGATCTTCTTGAAGTCCGGCCTGTACTATTTAATTATAAATTTCACTATATATATTTTGACTCACGAGACTTGTAAATATTAATTTACGAAACTTGTAAATGTTATATGTACGGCAAATATATGAATAAAAAAAAATATCAAACTGGTGCATTTTAAGAATTAACTTATTTTATTATATATAGATTTGCATATTTAATAACACTATTTTTGAATTTTTTATGTTGGCATTTTTAAAAGCTGTTTTTCTCAGATAAAGGGTTTTTAAGACGCCGGCCAGTATATCTTAACGGAAATAAACTTACGAAACGTGCCATAATAAATATATACAACGATGTTTTTTGAACTCATTACGTATATTAAAAATAAGAATGATGGGTAGGAATATACATGTTTTTTTTTTAAAGCATATGAAATTTTTGAAACAGGTTCGAATATGCTTAAGCAAATAGTAAAAAGAGGCTCAAAAATATGCTTTAGCTTAAGCATATTTCTGATAAAATATACCTATTTCAATAATTTCTAAAAGTGTGCACGTTACTAAAATTCTAGCAGATTTTAAAGGTATGTAGAAATACGTTTGAATACGCTTTTCAAAGTATAGATCATAGAAAATTTTGTTTTTTAATTTTAATAAGATATAAATTTGAGTATAAGATTGTATAGTTCAATCAGTTAGATACGTGATAATTCGCCGCAGAGATCCGGGTTCGCATCCCGCAGCCATTGTAACTTTTGTTCATCAAACTCTTTTTACTTAAGATAGCATTTTTTGACCTCCATGTTCTATATTACAGATCTTTCGTCGCCTTCACAATAGTGACAACCTCTCTTCTGTTAGTTATTCTTTTAAGATTGAGTTCATTGTGCTTAATTCAACACGTTTCCCTTGCTTTACTAAATTATGATGAAATGTACGTAAAACAACTTTTTCAAATAATATAAATCATTTTGCTTTAAATCTTTTGCTTTTTGTACTAGACATCTGTCCTAAATACTTTGTAATAATTTCTAGCTAACTCTGAGTCTAATATAACCATTTCTGAATATAATTTCCCTGAGGCTCCTACAGCCTATTGTGTTCCATTAAAAGTAACTAGTTTTTGAGTCCAGATATTAATTATAAGCATCTAAAGGTTCACATTACTATTCATTTTCCTGATATATAGAATCCTATTTGCATACGTATCTCTTTCTGTAAATTCTGTTTTATATAGTTTCAAATTATATATTAAATAAATATTACTATTCTCTTAGTTGAATGAACGTATAGCTCATTCAGTTAAGACATTTGGCCGCGTAGACCCAGGTTCACATTCCGCTGTTTCACATATATTTCTTCTCTTTTTACTCTTTCTGATATCATTTACCTTTAGAGAGATCTCTCGTTCTTTATAATAAAGTATTTAATTGTTTATCACACATCCTTTTTATACTTTTTAAAGAGTCCAACTTAACGGGATTTTACTGTATATATAAGTATATATTTATATATATATATATATATATATATATATATATATATATATATATTTTATATATATATATATATATATATATATATATATATATATATATATATATATATATATATACATATATATACAGTAAAATCCCGTTAATGTATATATATATATATATATATATATATATATATATATATATATATATATATATATATATATATATATATATATATATTAGGTATATTTGTATAAACATTTAAAAAATCATTTGACAACATTTTTTTATAATTTTATTATTTATTATTTAAACAGTTAATATCTTAAATATATCGTAACATAAAATCTTTTGCGTCTTTTTCGTAACTACACATTCCGGAATGCTTTTTCCGTAAGGAACTATTTCGTAAGTATTCTTACGAAATGATTTGTTTCGCAAGTTTTCTTTCGCAATGCTTTATTACGGAATTTTATTTATTTATATTTTCGTATAGCGCGTTACGGAATGTGCATTTTCGCGTGTGCAACTTCCGTAATAACAATTCTATTACGGTAGATAAAGATGCGAAATTTTCGCAAGTTTTGTTTTTCGGCGAACAACCCTAATTTATATCACTTTTTTTGATTAATTTTAACTATGTTGCATACAATTGCATAACAATATATAAAACCGGTACAGGTATCTCATTTCACGAATAAGAGATTGTATTTATTACAACAGTAATAAATAAAATAGTTTTTTTCTTTATTAGAATATATCCCATCATGGCCTACTTTATTTATACGGCCGGATATTTTACATTTCGAAGAAAAAAATAGAAGGCCAGTTTTTAAAATCGTAATGTTTCAAAAATTTAATACGTTTTGAACATTTTCAATATTATTTTACTTTCTACATTTAAAAAGTCCACAAAAGTTGTATTTATTCATAATTTTAGATATTAAACGAACATTTATTAAGAAATAAATAGTGTTTATTTTAAAATTTAGTATTAGTAAAAACGATGTAAGAAACAAGAACAGTTATAAAAATATTTAAATGTTTCTCTTTTTTCATTTAAAAATAAAATAATTATATATAATTTATTAAATTTTCTCAAATTTTCTCTTTTTAAAAGATTTTACATGATCAACAGCTACTTCACTGGAAGAGATAATTCTTTTATTATTAAGAAAAATGTTAACAACAATTCTTCCAGCAAGTTTTATCCCAGTTTTCTCATGCATGGGACAAGAAAAAGTCTGAAAAGAGTCATAAAAGTGGTTTAACAAATATTCTAAAGCTTGTCGTGCATGTAAACTAAATTTCTTTATTTTTTTATAAAAGTAGTCAATCATAGCAAAGGATGTGCAAACATAATCCAAAAGTGATGGTGAAGAAATAGTGAGACCAGATTCCTAGAAATAATTGTTAAATAAGTATGATCAGGATTGCTTTCATCAATATTGACACAACATAAAAATTCTTTACAACATGTACCAAAACGTTTTTTAAGTTTCTTTGCTATATAACCAGCAATATGAGCACCTACTTCCCTACTTTCTGGTGCAAGTGTCATGATTTCTGGAGTACACTGAGCTTCATCAATATCAAGAAGAAAGTTTTTCCAATCTGTTAAATTATTTTCTGACTCAGGCACTTTTAAACTATCATCGAAGTTAATACTTTCTTTAACTATACTTTTGATTTTTAATATTTTTTCAGAAATAGTGACATCTTTTAAACCTACCAAAAATCTTCCACCACTCATTTGTCTATATTGTCCAAATCTCCTTTCTAATGGGTCACTTTGAAATCTCGCAGTTAAAACAAAGTGATATCCATCATTAAGCAAGTCCTCGATCAATGAGCTATGACTATTAAGTGTTCTTATTAGTGCTGCAGCTGTCTGAACACTTAAAGTAAACTTCTCACAGTTTGGTATCTTTTGTGATTGCCAAACTTCAATCCAATGTGCCATTTCCCAAAGAAATTCAGGTTTTTTATCACCAGAAACGACTGCATTACCTAAAATATTACATGCTGAATACTGACATTTAGAATTTGATAAAACCCACCACTTGTTAAATAATGTAAGAAAATCTGCACTACTTTTAAGATCTGGAAAATATGAGTGAATCGCTGCTGATGTAGTTTCATCAAAAATTGCAAGTGCTAAAGAAACATTTTGTTTAAAATTGCCAGAATGTAACACTTTCATTGTTATTTTTGGTGCTTTACGCAAACCAGCATCAAGAGTGAGGTCTTTTTCATAAATATTGTGGAAGGTACTCCATTTAATTTCTCCCCCACATACAATTATAAAATCTTTAAATCCATTAAAGTTAAAATCTGGAAATAAAAATCTTTTGCAATTTAACAAATTATTTCTGATGTTTTTAATAAGATGTACAACATCAAAACAGAGGTAAATTTTTTTTAGATTGTAAATAAAAACAAATCTTCAGCTTGTTGATTCGATGCACAAAGGATTTTTTTAAAACAAGAAACATTAGCAGAATGGTTGTCACACACAATAACTCTAACATTAAATTCACATTCAGTTAAAATACGAAGACATTCAAAAATTTCTTCTTTCAACCATTCAGCATTGATTGTTTTTTCAGGAGACGTTTTGATCACATATGGAATGTTTTGTTTCAGGCCAACTATCATAAAACAAACTATTCCCTTATACATTTCTCCAGACTCATCACTACCAATCATCTCTCCAGCAAAATACTCCTCACATTTTTGCAAGTACATTTCATCAAAAATCAAGCAAATGTCTTGAGATATCTTACCTTCTAATTTTAAACGTTTTGCACAACTTAGAGCATCAATATTTCCACTAGTTATTTTTTTAAGTAATGATAATGACGGTAAAGGCAATTCTTCACGCAAAAGTTGGTATGACTGCATAGAAGTATATCGTAATATCAGTGAATACCTTATAATATTGGCTGAATAAATAGATTTTTTCATATATTTAATTTGCTGTAATTCAGTCAATACAGATGAAAATTGTTCGGCTTGTGATTTAATGTAGATAGGAAAATTATGAAGCATACTTTTACAAGATAAACGACAATCTCTTCCTTGACAAAACCACTGAGGTAATGGCAGAGGTGAACCTCTGTAAAACAATTTAACATGCATCTCATTGTTTACACGAATGCACTCTGTAACCTCTGGAATAGATAAAGTACTATGACTCAATTTATAAAAAATTACATGATCATCATACTTCAAGAATGAAAAACCATCTGGAGCAAAACTTTCAGTAATATCGTTAAAGCTATTAATCAAATCATTCAATAAAAACTGTTCATATTGATCTGGCTGAAATATTCTTTTAGTTATTGATTTTCTTAATGAATTAGAAGATTTTATAAGTTGTAATGAACCTTCTTCAGTCAAATTTGTGCAGTCAAAAATAGTTGGAATAGGCTTTAAATTTTTTATTAATCTAAAACGTTGATTCTTATTACCTTTCTTATAATATTTTTTTTCAAAATGTTTGATGCATATAACGGAAGAATTAGTAGGTGTCCAATCTTTTCTATTTACAAATTTAATCCAATATTTTTTTAACTCTTCATTTTTTGGAAACGAAAATACTACTGTAGATACTTCACCATAATTATGATAATTTGAACGACAATTTACGACGCAACATTTGTTAACCATCTTTTTGAACTTCCAAAGCTGCTTTCTTAAAAACACTTTTCCAGAAAACTGGCCTTCTATTTTTTTCTTCAAAATGTAAAATATCCGGCCGTATAAATAAAGTAGGCCATGGATATATATTATGATTCACTGATCTCAAAATACAACTGGATAGCGGATTCTATCGTTTTTTTCGAAAAAAGTTGAAGCCAAAATTGGCCTCCCAAGATGGCGGCGATTTTAGTTCCTAGCGGTGAAACCAATATACATTCTATTTTACTTTATCAACATATAAATGAAAATAATGAAATAAGACATTTGTAAAAAAAAAAAAAAAAAAAAAAAAAAAACAACAACAACAAATGAATTTTATAATTATTAGAGAAAAAAAAAAGAAACTATTTTTTTGAATAGTTGAATTTATTATTAAATGGCATTAGTAAAATTTACAATTTTAGTTTTATGTATAATTTATGTACCTTTTAGTTCTAACTAAGAATGCTATAACTAAGAATAAGAACCCAATGCTGTATGCTAGAAGGTTAATAATTGTTTACCATGCTGTTATGCATGGTAACCATGTTTACTATGCTGTTATGCATGGTAAACACGCTATCCAGTTATATTTTGAGATAAGTGATTATGATTATGTTAAATATAATTATATATTAAGTATAACTATATTTTTATAGTCTTTAAATTAAATTAATCTCATAATAAAAAATAAACTCAAAATAAGCTCAGTATAAAAAATTAAACATAACAAGCAGCATAATAACTAAAATTGATAAGAAAAATCAAGTGTTTTTTTTTTTATGTGTAATAAACATTTTTTGATATATTGTTTGAGAAAGGTAAGAATCATTTAGATAATACACATAAACGAGTCAGTTCACTTTGCAGTTGATGTATATGTAATTTAATTTATAGTCCTAGAAGAATTCAGAGTATCTGTTTAGATTCAGTATCAGATTTTTTAATTTTGTTTTCAAGGAATTTTGATTATTTAGATTGCAAATTGATTTATTTTTAGTTACTAGTTTGTTGGATAAATAAGGACCCCGATATGAAATTGAGAACTGGGAAAGTTTAGTTTTTTTGAAAGGTGTAATAAAGTTTCCTGTTTCTCTTGTGTTATATTTATTAACGTTATTTACAAAAAAGTTATTTAAAAAATGGTTTGGTACTTGACCTTATTTAAATTTTAGCATAAACAATATATTTTGGTAAATGTTAATTTGATAAATGTTAAGCACATTCATTTCTTTAAATAAGGGTTCAGCATGTGTAAATTTGTCTTTATGATAGATTATTCTTATAGCATGTTTCTGACGTCGATATAAAGTTTTCAATTTGGTTATATGCGTACTCGCCCAAGCTATATTCGCATATATGAGGTAGCTATGTATAAAAGAGAAGTATATAGATTTTAAGTTACTTTGCGACAGCATAGGTTTAGCTTTATAAAGTAGACCTATTTTTTTGATTTTTTAATATTAAAGCATTTATGTGAGCTTTCCAAGATAAATTTTCATCAATCATTACTCCTAAAAATTTAGTTTCGTGAGTTCTCTCAATTACTATATTTTCTATTTTTAGAGAGGGTAGAATATTTGGTACTGTGTTTCTTTGTTGGTTTGAATGAAATAAAGTGTATTTTATTTTTTTTATGTTTAGGGATAACTTATTTGTTTTAAACCATATGTGGTTAGGTATTTATATAAACGATTGTAGATTATTCTTTCGATTAGTTTTGAAAATACGGGAAGGATTGAATTGGTCTGTAATTATTTAAGGAGGATGTATCTCGGGATTTATAGAAGGAATAATTTTAGCTATCTTCAAAAGTCGGGTACAATTCCTGTTTTCCAAGTACAATTTCGTTTCAACAGGCCAGGTACAATTTTGTTTCAACAGTCGGGTACAATTTCTATTTTCCGGGTACAATTTCTTTTCAACAGACGTCTGAATAAAGGTGTTTGGGGATAAAAAATTAATATAGAGTATCAAAATTTAGGATGAATTTTAGGTCAAATATGTTCGAGTATTTTTAAAAAAATTCATTAACATATTTTTGTGAAATATGTTAGTGTATTTTACAAATAGAGTTTTGAATGTTATTAAAAAACAGAGCACTAATAAATTTATAAATAAAACACTTAACTTAAGCTTCTACTGTCAGTATTTCTTTCAGCAGGATCATCTGAAAGCCCTAACTACCATGCTAAAGTATATTATTGAATTATATATGAAAAAGTAGATCAATGTTTATTTTGATTAATAAAGGTTTATAAGTTAATATATTTATATATATTTTTTTTCTTTTTTTCTTTAATTTTTTTATTTTTCTAATTGTTTCTTTTTAATTTTTTTTTTTCTTTGTTTTTTTTTTTCTTTTTTCTTTTATTTTTTTTTGGACTTTATTTTTTGGGTTTGTTGTTGCCTAAAATTTTTTCTGATGAATAAATTTATGATTTATCAATCATATATGAAGAATATTTCAATGTTTATTTTAAAATTTATACCTAGTAATTTTATTTAACAACAATTCCAATCAGTTTTTATAAAAGTAGATAACAATGAGTTGACTTATTTTGATATTAAAATTAACGCAGCGTTAACCTGGAATAAAGCAATCATTCCAAAATTAATTGTCGGAGAATTACATAGTCTTAATGCAAACAAATCTTATGAACCTGACGAAGTTAGTCTGTATGTTCTAAAAATTTTTGCGGAATCATAAATACTCTTTACTTCTCTTTTATTCAAAATATTATTCAACTTATCTTCAACATCCAAAAGATGAACAGATCCTTTAGTATAAAATTTAATATGAGTTTTTCTTCCAGTTGATTGGCTGAACTGTGACGTATTTCGTTTTATGACATTGTCTTAAAGCAGTTGAGAATAGGTGTTTTTACTTTCGAGCAACTATATTTTGGTTATGATCACAAAAATATTTAGTTTACGAAATTTGTAAATTTTATACTTATTGAATTCAATAATGTTACAGTAACTTTGTAGAAATACCAGTTTTATAAAATTGAGATGTTATAAATTTTTTTTTTTTCAGATAGTAAATATATTTTGGTAATGGTAAAAGCTCTAAAAATATATCACAACTTTTTGCACAATATTATGCTAAAGCAGCCTCAAGTAATTGTTACTTATGATCCAAAAACATCGGCTTCAATATTATGTAAAATGAATGAAAATTGCAAATATCGATTTTGCAAATATAGAAGTTGCAAAAGAATTCAATAGGTTTCTTATTAAAAGAATTCAACAGGTTTTTTATTAAAAGAATTCAAAAGGTTTCTACGACTTCAAGAATATGAATTTAAAAAAATCGAAAGTTTTTTTCTCTCAATTGTATTCAAAAATATGATAAAAGTTACAAAGTTTTAAATGTTATATATATATATATATATATATATATATATATATATATATATATATATATATATATATATATATATATATATATATATATATATATATATATATATATATACATAATTAGATAGTAAAATGGTTAAGCCTGAGTGTCTGTACTAAAATGACGTTGTTTTAAATAAATTTTATCAACCACGATTTGTTGAAGTTGCCCACGTTGGTTTATTGATCCCATCATAGATAACCAGATTTCCATCTGTTTGCATTACCAGACGATGAGGCTTTGACCCTTTCTGATTAGTGCCACTTGCCCAAGTTGCTCTGTTGTAAGCATCGTAAATAACTAAATTTCCATCATTTTGCATTACAACTCTTCTCGGAGCTGTTCCTTTATTATAAGAACCACTTGCCCAAATTGCGTTTTGAGGTACCCAATGGTGTGTAACATAAAGAACAAAGTTTCCATCTCCTTGCATAACTGCAAAATAACAATTACCTGATGAAAGGTACTCTCCAGGCTTTAGATTTAGTCCGTTTTTTAATGTAGTTCCAATGTTTATTATTGCATCAAACTGAAATTAAAGTAATTAAAAAACGTTAAGTCACAAATCAAAAAGATATACTAAAAAAAATAATGTTTTTGTTTTTATTGAAAAAGAACTCTAGCAAAAAACATCAAAAACTAATAAATTTTAGTAGATATTGTTTCGACAATTTACTGTACAAACTAATAAATTTCAGTAGATATTGTTAAGACTATTTACTGTAGTAAATATTGTAAGTACTCTAGTAGATATTGTTAAGACAACTTACTAAAGTGTATAAAAATGACAACGTAAAAACATTTACTTTTAACACCTGAGAACTGTGATTAAATTCAAAGCTCTTTAGCACTTAAAAATAACAATTAAATCATTCTTAATTAGGAATTGTTAAAAGATATCATTATTAGAAAAAGAGTAGAAAGTTTCACAAAATTTAACACTAGCCATAACAAGTCATGCATCATATAAATTATGATGTATTTAATGGAGCTGAACAAAATACAAGTCAGTTAGTACTTATAATAATTTAAAAAAACAAAAAAAAAAAAAAACAACCATCAACTTAATCTATCTTACTTGCAATCGAAATCGCTCAACATTCAGTAAAATTAGACAAGAACTTTACATATAGTTTGCTCAATCAATATAAAAAATATTTTCACAGAAATTTTATATAGTAGATTAAACAAACATGAAGAGTAGCAAATTATTATTGGAATCGGCTGTAAAAAGCTACTAAATAAAATCAAGGAAGGTTTTTTAAGAAAATAAATGACAAATGTAAATGAAGTATAAAGTAAGGAAATAAAAAACAGATGATAGTCCACCAAAGTCTGATCAAGGTCGAATAAGCTAATAAATTATTATTCCTTTTTCCCATCTAAATATAAGCATTTTTTCAAAATAGTGATAAATTTAACAAGTTAAATTTGTATAACATTACAAATCAGAAGACTTAAACAAACACATTACCTGTACTTTTTGTACTCTTTTTATTGCTGTGCTGTTTTCATCCTTAAAAGCATGTTGACCTAAAAACAATGTGTTAAATATTGTCAGAAGTTATCAAAAAACGTCAGATAAAGGTCCTCATTTAGTCATGATGAATACACCCTCTTATAAATACACCCTCTTATACACCTTAATATATGTAAAAGTATATATAAATAAAAGGATATGTTTATTTTAGGTTTCTAAAAGGTTTTCTACCTTTAAATTAAACAAGGCAAAATTTAATTAACAATTAATTGTAAAATTTTTTGAAAATGTCAACTATGACAACTCATACATTAATACCTGAACAGTGGTTACCACACGAAATAGTCTCAACTAACGCAACATCTCTACAACTATGAGCAGGCTTGCAAGTTCGTGTACGCGTGCTTACTGAACAGTTGCTATATGGAGACCATTCACTAATAAGTTGACCTAGAATAAAAAAAAAAAAAATTATAATTATAATTGGTTTTACATTCGTTACTAAAACTTTTTTATTACATTACGTCACAAACGGAAAATGGAGATAATATTAATAAAACTTAATGATGTTTCTGTAAGTATTTAGATAAAGTAATTGTTAATTTCATAGAATTAAACTTTTTTTTTTTATAAAAAAAGGTTAAAAAGAGAAAAAAAAAAAAGTTGCCAGAGAATAAATCATAAAAACAAAAGTTTCACATTTTATTTAATAAGTGTATAATAATTGTTTATAATTAGCGTTTATAGTTGGGGTTTTTTGATAAATCTACAACTATTTTTGTGATTATTTTATTTTTGTCGTTTTTTATAAAGAAGATATTTACGTCCCGCTGATTAGCGAACGCCCATCAAATATATGTAAAAAATTACAATTTTAATTGATGTTTTCTCTCAACATTTTTCAGCCTTTCCACAAATGTCGAGACAAGGCAGACAATACAGCACAGCATCTGGGTGGTACAGGTAAATTTTGTGGGAAACAAATGTTTGTGACTTACTTAAAAGAGCACTAGACTCGTCACTCTTCCATTTCTTGATTTTATTTAGTTTATGAACACTCTTCCATTTCTTGATTTTTTTTAGTTTAATTACAAAAGAAGTTTAGAAAAGTCATAAGATTAAATATTAAATAAGTTTGTAAAAAAGTTTTTCATCAATCATCAATCAAACATCAATCGTTCCCTTATCTTTTAAAATCATAATACACGTTCTTTTAAACATTATTGTTTCTGTTGTCTCAAGAAGCTCAACACAATAAATCTCAAATACTCATGTTTAACAGTGATACATCGTTAAACTTTTAAGGCATATTGTGTACAACTTACTTCGAATATTTGATGATGCAAATAAAAAAAATTTTTTTGGCAAAATTTACCCATACTAAACTGTTATAAACCATATCTAAAGTCATGTTATATATCTAACTAGTTTAAATACAATAAAATTACTATAAAAACAAAGTTTAAAGTTATTTTAAATTTTTTGACAAAACAAAATTTATCTTATTATTCGCCTATTAACAAATAAACGATTTTTGCCCAAAATAATTTAAGTTTAATGATCTAAATTAATTGAAAGAAACCGTCAAAACGTTTTTAGAAATATTTCTTGATAAAAATGTTACATCGAAACATTTTTATCAAGAAATATTCCTAAAAACGTTTTAAGAATATTTCAAAATAAAAATGTTTTATCAAGTAATATTCCTAAAACGTTATTCCTAAAAATGTCATTTAGACTATCTTAGCACTAAAGTTGTTAAAAGTATTGGTAGCCTACTTAAATTAAGAACTTACTTAGAAAAATATAATTTAAAGAAACAATTATGCTTCTTTATTCATAGTTATATAAACTATGCAAATATTTGTTGAGGAAGTATATAAAAAAGGAAATTGCAACTTCTTTATCGTCGTCAGAAACTTGCTGAGTGTAAAGTTAATTTTTAAAATCGTTTTATACATTTAAATTTGTTAAATTAAAGCATGAATGTCCTTAATGTAAACTAACTCAACATTAAAAAACCTTTATGTATTTGTTTTAATGTAAAATTGACTAAGCTCTATCATTTTTTATATTTATATAATACAAATTAAATTTATAATATAAATTAGTTCCAAGATGTATTTGTTTGAGAGAATAATTATAATGCCAGCATTTGCGCATAGAATCAATAAAAATTTAAATTTCGGAATAATTTTATACAAAGATGTTCTTAATAAATTAGAAAGTTTGAATACAAAGAAGTTGCGTGGAACTAATCTTATTAAACTTTTATTCTTAAAAAAATCTTAATTGCTTACTCGGAATAGCTGCTTGCAAGTATATTTACAGCTTCCATTGAGCTCAGAGAACTACATGTTCAGTGGAAATCAGCCAATATAAGCAATAAACTGTCGCTGTTAAGTTATTGTCGGATTTCACTCACTTCTGTACGATGTAAAATTCTAGAAAGGGTTGTGCGTGATTTAATTATGAACTTCCTAAATGCAAATGATCTCTTTTTGAAAAACCAACATGACTTTGTTAAAAAAAGATCTTGTTCAACCAACCTTATTAAGACATTTGACATTTTCTCGTAGTACTTATCTCAGAATATACCTGTAGATGTAAATTACTTAGATTTCGCTTCATTCAGTGCCCCGTAAAAGACTACAAATAAAACTTAAAAATAATGGGATTTCTTGTACAAAGTTAAAATTAGTTACTGCATTTTTAAAAACGTAGAAAGCAAAGAGTTGTTATCGGAGAGATTGTTTCATTTTGAAAGGATATATTTAGTGGTGTGCCGAAGGACTCTGGTATTGTCTCCTTTATATCTATTATTTATATTAATGATTTGCCTATGAACTATTTCAAATATGTATGCCGATAATGCAGAAGTATTATCAAAGGTTCATTATGAGTGTTAACCTTTTGCAAAATAACTTAGATAAAGCTGTCAGCTGATCCAACAAATGGCTGCTAAAGTTTAATTTTGAGAGTTTAATTATAAATTTCAGTAAAAAGAATCCAAAAAGAATTCATTTTATTCAAAATATACCTTTAAGTACCGCTGTCGCTGAAAAAGATCTTGGTGTAGTATTTACCTCTGACTTATTATAGAAATATTAAATAATTCTATGTGCAAGTAAAGTAATGGATAAATATGTGCAAATAAAGTTTTGGGTATGTTGAAGAATAAATTTTAAGATTTAATCAGTGAATTACAACAGATTATTTACACAACTTTTGTAAGACCGTTAATTGAAATCGCTGTATCTGTGTGGTCTCTATGTTTGAAAATGATGAAATTAATTTTTTAGAAAAGGTACAGCATTGTGCTACAAAAATGATACTGCCACTTAAAAACTGTTATGAGAAGAGATTAGATAAAATGGGTCTCACTACCTTAGTTATGAGACAAATTCAGTGTGACTTAATTTAATGTACAAGTTATTCAATGGATTTGTTTAATTTTAATTATTATTGTTTAACGGCTCAGCAAAATTACTTTAATTAAAAGTAGTTTTAATTAAAGTAAATTTGCTAAGAAGTTATCAGTCAGCAAGTAGTCACAAAATGAAATATAATTGCGAAATAATAAGTTATTTTCCTTGGCATTTTTTTTTAACAAACAGAGCATCTTTTTACTAGAATTCATTTTCTACTGGTGCTGTTAATGCTAATTCTCTAACTCTGTTAATACTAAACTTGACATATGGATTTTAATTAATGTAACAATGCTGAATAATGATATAGCTGTCAAAGAATACTTGGTACTCTTACCTGTCGGTCGCTTCCCATAGATACCACTATTACTTTTAATAATTATATTTTACAAATGAAAGAATTTTAAATGAAGTAAGACGATTTAAAACGTCAAAGCCTAATGACAATTACTTTCGACCTATCTGTTGCATATACAGTGTAATATGTTATATATATATCGTGTATTATGTTATATATAATAGTTTATTTTATTAAATATAAATATAAATAGGTATAATTAATTAAAGTTACCTTTTGAAAATGAAAACAAGCACACAAACACGAAACCAAATGAATACTTCATTCTAAGTATATTAAAAAACATTGTTATTAGTTGTACTTAAAAATATTCTTACATTAGAGATACCTAAAATAATAGAAGTTTAAGGGCGCCAAACCAAAAAATCAGTCATAGAGCAATAATATTTAATCAGTGTGTTTATTTTGTCATGATAATGCATAGTCTACATGAGTTTTCATTTTGCAAGTAGAAAAAGTGTGATAAAACTTAAAAAGCAAAATTCACAAATTTGTCATCACGAAATTGGCGCAAAATGTGTTTTAGACTCCAACGTTTAAAATTTCAAAAGGCTCTATCTAATGTATCGGAAAATAGAGGCGCGTTGCAAAAAGTATCCCTAAATAAATTACATCTGTAGAACACCAAGCATTATTAAAATAGCAGCCGTAGCTCAGTGGTTAACGCGCTTGCCTCAAATGATAGAGATCCGTGTTTCAACGCCATCTATAGGCATGTTTCACATTTATAAAACTTGCCCAGAGGTGGAGTTTTAAGTTTAAAAATCATGGTCTTATTACATTGCGGGGCTCTGTAATAAGACCGAGAATTTGAAGCTTAAAAAAAACCTTATGCGAATGTTATCACATTTAAAATAAACCAATATTGATATTTTAAAATACAAGCTTTATATATAGTTTTGTTTCAACTCAGTGTTTTAATTTTATTGTTGAATTGTTATAAAGAATATAAAAAATTAATAACAAGGTGCGAATGGATTATACTACCCATTCCCATCTTGCCCCGTTTTCCCCTATTCCTTGAATCATGTTGTAACGAGAATTTTATAAACTTCATTATAGTTACAATCCCTAGAAGGCATTCGCTACAGTTTTTCGATATTTATTTCTCTGCTAGCTTATCATTCAATTACACCCAGCGGGCACAGAAAGTCTGCTGAACATCTTGAGGACGTCTTACAGACTTGTGCCGCCCATAGGACGTCGTATAGACGTTCCGCAGACGTCTGTGCACGCTGGGCACTTTAAGTGATTTTTAATACTTGCTCAAAATACAAAACAAAAAAAAAAAACTCAATTAAAATTTGATATAGTAAATAAAAAGGTAAAGTTGTTTTGAACTATTATTAGTTGTTTTCCTAAAAAACAATGGCGTTATAAGTAATACCATATATACTTTTTTTTGTTTCTGCTTTCCAAGTGTCGTTTTTATTACTGTTTTTGTTAATACACAGTTGCTTACTGATTTTGATACGTGAAAAATTCCATTTTTTTTTAATAATACAACCTACAGTTTAAAATGTGTGCATTTGAAATATTTTTCAAACTAGTAATTACCTTATTACTTTAACGCTAGTGATTGTTTATCTGCAAATCCTTCTGCTACTTCAATGTGCCCTTTAATCACAGATTCGAAAAGAACTTTTTTCTTCAGTCTTTAGCAGCCAAATGGTTTATATAGAGGTGTACGCTAATAAATGCGTGAGTTCAATTTGATTAAGTCGATGACGTCTTTTGATGTTAGTGGTCAAATGGCACTTAGGTTAAGTACTAACTAGCATCAATGGCAGTTTAAAAGTTTATAAAAACTTGCAACTTTTTGTTTAAATGAATGGTTCAAAGATGACAAAATGAGAGAAAAAGTCATAAAAGGTGAAAAACAAATTTATTTAAAAATAATCTTTATCTTCCGCATAACAATGCTAATAATTTTTATATTAATGGTCATCAGTTAAACGGAATGAATAAGCAGAGGGTCAGCCAATCTCATCGCAAATTGTTTTTAATAAAGGTAAGAAAAGCGTTTTCAAATATTTATAAATCCGTTCTGCTTTTGTAATTAAGTTTTTATTTTTAATTAAATGATTGCATTGTTCAAATTTAAAATACTGAATACACAGTCGCGAAACAATAATTTTCTTTCGAAATGAATTTTTTTTTTCGAAAAAGAAAAAAGAGACGTGCTTCATTAAAAGGAAAACAATCAAGTCCTGAATAAAATAAAAAAAACAGTTTTTGAGGTACTATTGCTGTAGCTTGGAGATTCTAACAATCACACAATTTTTGATTTATTTAGTTTTTAATTAGATGCAATAGAATGAGAGAAACGTTTAGTTTAAAGTTTATATATTTCGTTACCTTTTTTAAAGTTTATTAAAATAAAACAGTAAAAAAAGTTTAGCTAATGAAATCAAGGCTCAACTTAACACTGAATTTAAAGTATATCCCAGCTAACGCAAAACGTTCAAGAACATTCGACGAACGTTCATAGAACGTTTTTGAACGTTCGCAAAGTTCGTTGAACGTTTTGTATTGCTGGGTTAATTTAGTATTTAATTCAGTAAAAAAGGAGTTTAAAAATAGAACTTGTTTTTAGCGAGAAGAAATGAGAAAGTTTTATAATTCTAAAAACAAATATTGTTTTTAAATACTTAAGAATTTAGAGATAAAATTTATTCGATTTTTGAGATGAGGTACTCTTTAATATACTTAGTTGTTCAACATACTTGGTTAACTTTGAAGTTCGTAGCGCAAATGTTTCAAAATATGTTTCATTTTGATATTATCTTTTAGGAGAAAGAAAAAAAGGCGCTCAGCATTTCATTTAATTAAAAAATTATAATTTTTATTTGTCGGTCGTTGATAAATATAGTTTTAGGTCGAAGGTCATTGATAAAACTTTTGATCTCAATATAATTTAATTAAGTTTATTCGAACGAATATTTGTTATTTTTTCGCCAACAACAGGTGAAAATCATTAAAATAATTGAGCCATTTTCTATTTAAAATTAACATTAAATCAAAGTAAACTTTCTATGATCATATACTACTCAAAAAACATATAAAATATGATATATTTGTTCACCCTGCTACATTTAAAATTATTAAAAATGATCAAAATCGTTTAGTATTTTGAAAAAAGCAAATATACTTTATTTTAAATCAACCAAATGTCACTGGTACAATATCCCCTTCTTAATGCTTTATCACATAAATAAAAAGAATATTAAATTTAGAAAAGATTAGGTTAAATGCACTTAGTAACTTTTTAAATTTATTTATGTCGTTGTTTGATATGTGTTGCTGCACTTTTTATTTTTAATACTATGACTGTTGTATTATGTTGTGAAGTTTGATATCAATAAAAAAAAAAAAATTAAATTCTTCGATAAATAAATTCATGATTTTTCGATAAATAAAAGTTAAATAATAAAAATCGTTTAGTTTTTAAAAAAAATATAATTTGTTTAAAATCAACCAAATGTCACCGCTACTTATATGCAGATATATAGGTCTCGAGATCGAAGTCTCGGTCTTGAGACGCTTCGAGACTCATATTTAACTGTCTTGGTATTGGTCTTGAAGCCTAAAATCTTGGTCTTAGTCTTGGTCTTGGTGTCGGACATCTACTATCTTTTACTTTCTTGATTCTTACGAAAAATATCAACTCAATTAATGGATTAGTTATTATTAACAAACCGTAGATCGCCGCAACTTCTCGCTCTCAATGAGAGTTAGTTGAGTTGGTTTGACAAGGTACTAACTGAAATTTATTTATGTTAGGACATTTTTAAAAATATCTTAATTTTTTTTTAATGTTTGATTAAAAATATTTATACAATTATTATTTTATTTGTTTATTAATGTATAAAAATACATAAATAAATAAAAAATAAGTATGTAAGTACTTATATACTTATTTTTTATTTATTTTAAATATATATATATTTTTATTTAAAAAAAAAAAAAAAAGATTTTTTTTCTATTATCTTAATATTAAAAAAAAATGAGTTAGAACCTTGTCAAACCAACGCGACGAGTTGTATCTAGAAAGACGTATACTCTTTTTCTTTACGCATACCTTTGTTAAACTGTCAAAGTGGCTGATAAAATAACAGGTATGTTAACTATACAACAAGCTGTGGAAGAGTCTTAGCAGAAAATTAATTTAGATACAGCAGCTGGAGTGATACGAATGTCAAGTAATGGATCAACCTGTTTGTCGGCTATATCAGGTAGGATGTTATTAGTGGAATAAAGAACTGAGATTGATGAAAAGTGTTTAACAAACAGCTTAGCTTTGTCTTTAGGTGAAGCAACAAAATTTGAACCATGTAGGAGAGGTGAAATGACAGATTTGCCCTTATTAGAGATACTGTTAAAGATTCTCCGGAAGTCTTGGGAGCTTAGTTTTTAAAATGAAAAACAAGGTTTCGTGACAAGCGAGCTTTGGTGTCAGACAAAAAATTTTTACAGTAGTTTCTAACAATATTAAACAGCCGTCTCTTTTCTGGAGAATTGCTTTGGCAATAGATATGGAAGTAATGGTTACGGAAATTGAAGCAGCATAATGAGAACAAAACCTTATAGTAGAGTGAGGCTTGACTTGGAATTGTCGAGAGATATCCCATACGATGCTGTGAAACATATCCCATGTAAAGCCTAGATGACTAAGTTTATCATGAAGTTTTATTTGTTGGTGGTTGAGAGTTATTGTGCAGTTTTTAATTTGCTTTTTTCCGGTGAGCAGGAACTCGGTTTTGTCAGCATTCAATTTTATGCAGTTTTTGTGTGTGTACATATTACATATATTAATAAGCTTTTGTAGGCCAGAGAGGGTGGAGCTAAAGAGTATAATGTTATAAGCATATGCTACAACACCCGTATAGTTTCCATTGATTGATGTACCTACGACGCTTTCGTTTTGTAAGGTTTCTAGTAGGTTTTGAGTATAAATGTTATATAAATGAAGCGAGAGAACAGATCTCTGTCTCACTCCTTGCGTTTGATAGAAAGGATATGATTTGCAATCTAGATAAGAAACAGAAGCACTGCTTTCATAGTATAATGACGATATGGTATTAACAATATACAGAGGGAGTTTTTTATCATTGTGCAGTCTCTCAAACAGAATGTCCCAATTGCAGCTGTCAAATGCTTTTTCAACATCTAGGGAACAGAGATAGACAGGTGAGTTGTTGTTGTTGTAGTGTTCAATTGTTTCATTAATAACAAATTCAGCGTGTAGGGTTGAGCTATTTTTTTTTATTTTATTTTTTTATGTTGATTTATTTTAATAGGAAGTTCACACCTCCTTCCCAACCGATGTCGCAAATATTGTCCAGAGGTGGGGTTTGAACCACGGATCTTACGTTTCTGAGACAAGTGAAAAAATTTTCTTCTTGTCTTGAAATAGCTAAGTTCTATTTTCAGCTGTTGAACCTTAAAAGGAGTTTCTATTCAGTAAAATTTCTGAAGATTAAAGTATTCAATAAATTCATACAAAATTGTATTCTAATCCACCTTAAGCTTTTTGCACTTTATAATGTTAGGAGCAGTGCAGTCAACTCCAGACCGTGTGCCACCTGCATATTTGCCTCAACCTTTGCAACAAATTTCAACACTGTGGTACTTTATTCTCCTTCTACAAGAACTATAGTTCCTCAGAATATTCCAATCATATTGGCAGTAATATCTCCATTGGTTTAAACAATTTTATCAAGAGCTTCTCTTTTCTTTAAAGCGTTTACAAGTCAAATGGTCTTGTAATATTTTTTATGTAGGAGAGAAAACTTTCTACTCTTCCAATTTCATTAGTTTTCCTATCTTTTATGTCTTCCCTTTTTTGCAGCCAACATGAAAAAAAAGATTTTAAAAAATATGAAATTCTTTTGTAAAGGATCTAATGAAGCATTATAGCTTCATCAGAATTATTACTAAAGAATTTCATATGAGCTTTTCTTGCAGTTGTATATTATATATATATATATATATATATATATATATATATATATATATATATATATATATATATATATATATATATATATATATATATATATATATATATATATATATATATACACACATATACATTCCTTATTTTTAAGGGAAAAATTAAGGAAATAATCTCTTATATTTGAAACTAGGAAAGATTCCCTTAAAATAAGGAAATTGGTTTTTAAGAAAATTTCTTTCCTCCAAATTCTTTCCTTATTATTAAAGGGAAAAATAAAGGAAATATTTCCTTACATTTTTAGTGAAACCGAATTGAAGAGGATGAGTTTCTTTTATTTCTGGACAGATTAGTAGGATAAGATATTCTATAATTTTCGTAAAGATTGGAATGATGCTAATGCCGCGGTAGTTATTTGAATCAGTTAAAGATTTTTTATACGATTTAGTAAGTGGTATTATACGTGATGTAGACATCAATTTTGGGGTCTGTCCATGATTAATAAAAAAGTTAAAAAAATTTCTGAGCCATTCTGTTAGTGCTTCACAGCTCGCACTCTTTAAATTTTCAGCTGATATTCCGAAGGCGTCTTTGGATTTGTTTAATTTAAGGCTAGAAATAACCGCTTTTTTATATTTTCATCCGATATTATTACCTTGTCGAATTTTGTGCAAGGTGGAATTTTTAAATTTGTAGAGGTATATGTGATTGCATTAGAGTTTAATCGATTTTCAAAACTGTAGGCAAATCTTTCGTGATCGAGTCTTTATCTTTTTTATTATTTATGGTGTACAATTTCGAATTTGCATCTTTTTTTATATTTCTGAAAGTTTTCCAAAAATATTTTGGATTTGTATTTTTTAACGTTTCAATTTTTATGTATTCTTTGTACAGGTTTTTATTTTGAGCATTTTTTACAGCATTGCGGAAATTTTTTCGTGCCATCCGGTATCGAATAAAAATTTGCGAGTTTAAGTTTTTAACGAACCCAGTTTCCCGCCATTTTTTAAAATAAAATGAAAGAACATTTTTACTACGGCTTAATTCGGGTGTCCACCAGGATTTTGAATACAATGACGGTGTTTTCATGGATAAATATTGATTAAGTGCCTCAGATGCCGACTTTGTAATAACAATATATACTTTGATAAGTTCCTCATCGTAATTGTCATTCGTAAAATTGTAAAAATTAAAATTAGTATTTAAGCGATTGTTTTATAATTGTAAAAAATCATTGTTTTTCAAGGCATAATTTGGAATGTTGTACTTGTCTGAGTTTTTATCATTGTTTTCTTGAGAAGATTGTCCAATAATTCTAACTTGAATCGATACTGGTAAATGATCACTCATGTTTTGAGATAAAAAAGAAATTACGAAACAATTGGAATAAAGAAGAGACGTATACTTTGAGAAAAAATATATGAAAAATTAAATCAATATTTATTTTGATTTATAAAATAAGGTTTATAATATACATTTTTTTATTAAAATTTGTCTTTTTTTTTCTTGTTATTCTAATTGTTTTTTTAAATGGCTATTTTTTTTTTGTATTTATGATTTATCAATCATATATGAAAAATATTTCAATGTTTATATTATCATTTATACCTTGTAAATTTATTTAACAACAATTTCAATCAGTTTTTATGAAAGTAGATAACAATGAGTTGACTTATTTTGATACTAAAGTTAACGCAGCTTTCACCTGAAATAAAACAACTATTCAAACATTAATTGTCAAAGAGTTACATAGTTTTAATGCAAACAAATCTTATGAACCTGACGAGGTTAGTCTGTATGTTCTAAAAATTTATGCGGAATCATAAACACCTTTAACTTCTCTTTTATTCAAGATATTATTTAGCTTATCATCAACAACAACAGATCCTTTACTATAGAATTTTATATGAGTTTTTATTCAAGTCGATTGGACTGTGACGTATTTCGTTTTAAGACATTGTCTTAAAGCAGTTGAAAACGGCTGTTTTCACTTTAAAGCAACCTAAACTTTATTTTGGTTATGATCACAAAAATATTTATTTTATAAAATTTGTAAGTTTTATACTAATTGAATTCCACTATGTTACAGTGACTTTGTAGAAAAACCAGTTTTATAAAGTTGAAATGCTTTAACTCATTTTTTTTTTAATTACTAATTATATTTTGGTAATAATAAATTTTATGCAAAATTTATGCAAAATCTTATTTTACCGCAGCCTCGGGTAATCGTTAAGGTGAGTTTTTACTCATCTGTTTTTCTACGGGAACGGGATAGGAAAGGGAAAAATAATCACTTGAGCATGCGCAGTTTTACTTCGGACAAATTAAAACTTATAATACGCATGCCCACGTGATTATTTTTCCCTTCCCTTTCCCGTTCCTGTGAAAAAACGGATGAGTGGAAACTCACCTTAATTTATGATCCAAAAAACATCGGCTCCAATATTATGAAAAATGATCGAAAATCGCAAATATCGATATGCAATTTTATTTTTCAGAAGTTACAAAAGAATTCATCAGTTTTCTTATTGAAAGAATTCAATAGGTTTCTACCACTTCAAGAATATGAATTTAAAAAAATCAAAAGTTTTAATTCTTCTCAATTGTATTCAAAAAAAAGTAAGTTACAAAGTTTTAAATGTTATATATATATATATATATATATATATATATATATATATATATATATATATATATATATATATATATATATATATATATATATATATACATATATATATAATTAGAAAGTAAAATTATTAAGCCTTAATATATATATACTAAACTAAAGTTGTTTTAAGTAAATTTTATCAACCACGATTTGTTGCCGTTGCCCACGTTGGTTTATTGATCCCATCATAGATAACCAGGTTTCCATCTGTTTGCATTACCAGACGATGAGGCTTTGACCCTTTCTGATTAGTACCACTTGCCCAAGTTGCTCTGTTGTAAGCATCGTAAATAACTAAATTTCCATCATTTTGCATTATTACTCTTCTTGGAGCAATTCCTTTATTATAAGAACCACTTGCCCAAATTGCGTTTTGAGGTACCCAATGTTGCGTAACATAAAGAACAAAGTTTCCATCTCTTTGCATAACTGCAAAATAACAATTACCTGATGAAAGGTACTCTCCAGACTTTAGAGTTAGTCCATCTTTTAATGTAGTTCCAATGTTTATTATTGCATCAAACTAAAATTTAAATAATTAAAAAACGTTGTCTCAAATCGAAAACAAAAAAAATAATATTTTTTATCGAAAAAAAAAAATATCGTTTTTATTGAAAAAGAACTCGAACAAAAAACATCAAAAGCTAATAAATTTTAAAAGATATTTGTGAGATAACTCACTAAAGTGTGTAAATAAATGACAACTTAAAAATAGTTACTCTTAACACCTGAGAACTATGATTAAATTAAAAGCGTTTAAGCACTTAAAGATAACAATTAAATAATTCATAATTAGGAGTTGTTAAAAGATATCATTATTAGAAAAAGAGTAGAATGTCTCACAATACTTTAACACCTGTCACAACAAATCATGCTTCATATAAATTATGATGTATTTAATGGAGCTGAACAAAATACGAGTCAGTTAGTACTTATAAAATTTAAAAAAATAAACTAGGTCTCACAAAAAAACAACTATCAACTATCACTTAATCTATTTAACTTGCAATCGAAATCGCTCAACATTTGGTAAAATTAGACAGAAGTATTACGAATAGTTTGCTCAATCAATTTAGAAAAATATGTACACATAAATTTTTATTTAATAGATTAAACAAACATGAAGAGTACAAAATTATTATTATTGGAATTGGCTGTAAAAAGCTACTAAATAAAATAAAGGTTTTTTAAGTAAATAAATGACAAATATAGAAGAAGTATAAAGTAAGAAAAAAGTATAAATAGAAAACAGATGATAATCCTACAAATTCTGATCAAAATCTAATAAGCTAATAAATTATTATTCAGTTTTTCTATCTAGGTAAAAGTATTTTTTCAAAATAAGTAATAAATTTAACAAATTAAATCAAAAAATTACAAATCAGAAGACTTGAACAAACACATTACCTGTACTTTTTGTACTCTTTTTACTGCTGTGCTGTTTTCATCCTTAAAAGCATGTGGACCTAAATACAATGCGTAGAATGACATCAAATAATATAATAAAACATATACTAACATCTTAATATGTTTTATTAACAAAAATAATTTCTTTAACACACTTTCTGCTTTTTCAAAAAGCAACTTGTTTTTAACTAATTACCTTTAATTACCTATTAATGAAATTTAATGTTTTTAAAGATTTAAACTAGTAATTTCCACGTTTTAAAAATGTTTATAAAAACAAGCTCTCAAAAGTTGATGTTTTTTAATGTTTTAGGGTTCTCCAAATGTGTTAAATATTGTTAGAAGTTATCAAAAAACGTCAGATAAAGGTCCTCATTTAGTAATGATGAATACACCTTCTTGTGAATACAACCTCTTATACAATTTAATATATGTTAAAGTATATTAAAAAAGGAGGATATGTTTATTTTAGGTTTCTAAAAGTTAAACAAGGCAAAATATGATTGCCAATTAATTAAAAATTTTTTTGAAAATGTCAACTATGGAAACTGATACATATATACCTGAACAGAGGTTACCACACGAAATAGTCTCAACTAACGCAACATCTCTACAACTATGAGCAGGCTTGCAAGTTCGTGTACGTGTGCTTACTGAACAGTTGCTATATGGAGACCATTCACTAATAAGTTGACCTAGAACAAAAAAAAAAAAATAAATTTATAATTATAATTGGTTTCACACTCGTTACTGAAACATTTTTATTACATTACGTCACAAACGGAAAATGGCGATACTATTAATAAAAACTTTATTGGCCGGCGTCTGTGGCTTCAAATTCCAACACTTTCGTCATACACATAGAGTAACTAAACTTTAAATTTATTAACTTGCGTCTTAAGTATTCGTAAATCTAAAATAAAAAGTTTCCTTTCTTAAAGTGTTCCAAGCTGTCAGTATAAACCCTTTAACAATTTAACCTTGGTTTATACTGGGCTTAACACTAAGGTTAGTATAAACCAAAGTAACCCATTATCGTGTCTATCGTGAGATTTTGATTTCATTCTATTTGCAAAAAACATTTTGCACAACCATGTTTTACTATGATTTTGCAATCTACAACCATTCTGTATTATAAGCTTATTCTTACATAATCTTTTAAATAAAACACAGGCTTAAAAAGTCATCATCTTTTTATACTAATAAAAATTTTTGCAAATAATTTTTTGGTTTGCGTTTTATTAAAAATACAAAAACTTATTTTGAGTTTTCATATAGAACGTTAACCATCCAAAATAATATTTAATTATAAAACATTCTACTTTTTTTCATTATAAAATAAATAAAAGTTCATAATTGACCTTTATGAACTTTTATTTATGTTATAATAAATATAAATTTAAAGTGTAATAAATATAAATTTATTTAGACAAATTTCTATTAAAACTTATAATATATATATATATATATATACATATAGATATATATATATATAGATATATATATATACTTATATACAAATATATATATACATATATATATATATATATATATATATATATATATATATATATATATATATATATATATATATATATATATATATTTATATACATATATATATATATATATATATATATATATATATATATATATACATATATATATATATATATATATATATATATATATATATATATACATATATATATATATATATATATATATATATATATATATATATATATATATATATATATATTTATATATTATATATTATAATTTGTAACTATTTCGTTTTTATTGTAAAAAGAATTAAAGATTTGTTGAGACAATAATAAAGAAGAGAAATTTTCAAAAGAATTTTTTCTAATGCTTACAAAGCAGCCAGTTAAACTTTACAGAAAATCCAAGCTTTTAGCTGCTCTTATATTTATTGCGTTGACCTTGTTAATCTGCCTGAAGACGTAAAAGTTATTAAAATCCTTGCTTCAATGGAACTTTATATACTTTGTGAAAATACAAACAGAATTTATAATAATCTTGAAAAATATTTGCAATCAATTGGTGCTACTTTATTGGCAAACCAGTGGAACCAAATTTTAGGCTTTTAAAGGCCTTATCTGCATGGTTGTCAATTTAAAGGTGGAGAATGTTCAGAACTACTAAAAAATATTCGTGTGTGTATGTGCGTGTGTGTGTGTGTATGTGTGTGTGTCTTTTGAAAACTATTATTGATTGTAAAAGGAAATAAATATAAATGTAAACATTAACTAGTGTTATTTAAAACATTCTCTAATTGAAAAACAATTGAATATATACCACAAGATCAATTTCAAGATTTTTTATTTGTCAAGATAAGTAACTTCTACTTAAGTGTTTTCATACTAATAATATAAATAATTTTAAAAAAATTACGGTGATCAGAGTTTGGAAACCATATTATCCCCAAATTAGGGCCCCAAGGTCCAAATATTTGTTAGGAAAGGAGGCGAAAAAAGCACTTAAAAAAAACTCTACTATTATGAGCTCGACTAAATTTCATTTGTAAAATTTTAAATGAGTAAAAAAATATTTTAACGTTTAAAAGTTTTGACTTTGTATAGTTGACAACCCTCTAAAATAGAGGGAATTTCAAACTTTCTTTGGTCGCCATTTTTAAACGATAAGAAATTTTTTTTAGATAAATCAATTTTTCCGATGAATTTGAATTTCAAAATTTTAAGAAACTAAAAAAAAAAAGTTATATTTTTCTTCTTTCCACATTTGGAACAGTGGGTCTCAATTTTTTAGGTATATTGTTCCTAGACTTCTATCACTGTAATTTTTTGTAAAACATTTTTATTTGATACCAGTATCAATATTACTTTCTTTGGTCGCCATTTTTAAACGATAAGAAATTTTTTTTAGATAAATCAATTTTTCCGATGAATTTCAATTTCAAAATTTTAAGAAACTAAAAAAAAAAATTTATATTTTTCTTCTTTCCACATTTGGAACAGTGGGTCTCAATTTTTTAGGTATATTGTTCCTAGACTTCTGTAATTTTTTGTAAAATATTTTTATTTGATACCAGTATCAATATTACAAATTTTAAAGTTTGCACCATCTCTAGAAGTTACCTATCTTAAACACAAAAAAACTACAACCTGTCTTTTTAAATCTGTTCAAAATATCGTGGTTTCAAAATTGCAAACTGTTTCTGGTGGACATTTTTTTTCAAATAAAATATTTCCGCTACGGAAGAAAGCAAAGTAATTAGATGCTTTTAAAACTTTAGATGATTCAGTACCAACATTTGATAAACTAGTAAATATACTGGAAATATATGTCTGTAACTTATATGGGGTTGAACAAGAAGAGTCAGTTAATTCCACTAAAGTCTAGTAAATTCAGCAAGGAGTGTTACAAACCAAATAAAGATTCGCTTGTTTTACACATTAATTGAGCTAATTTTGAAGCTTTTATCAGAAATCGAACACATGGAGCAGTGAATAACTCACCAAGTCCTTTTGAGAATGTTTGGTTTAATGATCAAGGTTCGATTACCATATCTCGTTTAGAATTGCCTCCTGCACCAGATTCGGCTCTTGATTTTGTTCATTATTATTGCCGTGGTAGTTCCACTAAAAGATGTTCTTGTAATAAAGCTTGTGTAGTTTGCCTAAATCGTTACAAATGTAAATCATGGTGATAACCATCAAGAAGTGGATAATGACAACCAATAAGATGAATCATATGAGTCTGAGTCTGATAATGATATAACTTAGATTAGATTAATAAATTGTAATAAAAATCATTTTTTATTTAATATTTTTTGATTTTGCAATGAAAAAATCAAACTGCAAGATAAACATTAGTGGCAGCAGTATATTTAGGAAATTTATTTAACAATAATATTTCTGTTTTAATTACAGTCCTTTTTTAAAACATTGCATAAAAATGGCATATAGCAAGTCTCCTAAGAAAACAGATCAAAAATAAAAAGGTTTAGAACCTTGGTTACCTATATCAAAGAGCATTCAAACTTTAAGGTACTTTTGGTAGTTAACTAATGAATATAAAAAATAAATTTAAAATCAAAATTGTTATTTATTTTAGCATAATTAAGACAAAAAGGAAAGTCATTTTTTATCATCCTAATAGAAACCGCCCTAATTAAAACTATGGGATGGTTTCTATATAAACCAAAACTTTGAACTCAATTATCCGGTTATTGGGACCATGAGAATCTGGGAACTTTTTTTGTTAATTTTATAGAATTAAAGCTCTATTTTTCACATTTTTTTTGTTTTTGTTTTTGTTGTTAAAAAAGGCTAAAAAGAGACAAAAAAAAGTTGCCGGAGAAGAAATCATAAAAACAAAAAATTCACATTTTATTTAATAAGTGTACATGTACACTTGTGTACTAATAAGTGTACATGTACACTACACAAAAAAACCCAATTATAAACGTCTGTATACAGACGTTTATAATTGGTTTTTTTTGATAAATCTACAACTATTTTTGTGGTTATTTTATTTTGGTCGTTTTTTATAAAGAATATATTTACGTCCGGCTGATAAACGTCCATCAAATATTTGTAAAAATTACAATTTTTGTCGATGTTTTTTCTCAACATTTTTTAGCCTTTCCACAAATGTTTAGACTTGGCAGAAAATGCAGCATAGCATTTGTGTGGTACTGGTAAATTTTTTGGAAAACAAATGTTTGTGACTTACTTAAAAAAGCACTAGACTCGTCACTCTTTCACTTATAGATTTTATTTTGTTTATGGACAACCTTAATTACAAAAGAAGTTTAGTAAAGTAATAGGAATAAATGTTAAATAAGTTTGTAAAAAAGTTTTTAGTTTTGTCACCTTATCACAAGTTTTTCAAAAGTAAAGAAAAAGTTTTCAAAATATCAAAAAAAAAATGTTCAAGATTTTCATATAATAATAGCACTACAATATTCTATTTTGATTAAAAAAACAAATTTTAAAAATTTCCAAGTATTCATAGATGACAATATATTTTGTTTATTTTTTTTTCTTATAAAAGTAATTAAAAAATAGTTTTTTTTAATTTTTGTTTACTGCTTTAATCATAAAGCAAGAAGCTAATACTTATTTATTGAAATAGTTTTTGGCATTAACAAAATCATGGTAATAATTAATATTTTTGTACTAGCTAATGCTTATAGCTTAAGGCATATTGTGTACAACTTACTTCTAATAATAATATCTTCTAATAATAATACTTCTAATAATAATATCTAACAATAAACTCTTTGATAATGCAAAAAAAAAAAAAAAAAAAAAAAAACACTAAATTTTGGTCAAAATTTGACCATAATAATCTGTTAAAAACCATACCTCTATATAGTTTAAATGCAATAAAATAACTTTAAACAAAACAAAGTATATCTTATTTTGCCTATTAAAAAATAAACGATTTATCTATTAATTGATAGAAACCATCAAAACATTGTTAGGAATGTTTCTTGATAAAAATGATACATGGAAACATTTTTATCAAGAAATACTCCTAAAAACGTTTTAAGAATATTTCAAGATAAAAATGGTTTATAAAGAAATATTCCTAAAACGTTATTCCTAAAAATGTCATTTAGACTATCTTAGCACTAAAGTTGTTAAAAGTGTTAGTAACCTACTTAAATTTAGAACTTACTTGGACAAATCTAATTTAAAGAAACAGTCCTGCTTCTTTATTCATACTTATAAAAACTATGCAAATATTTGTTGAGGAAGTATATAGAAAAACAAATTATAACTTCTTTATCGTCGTCAGAAACTTGCAGAGTGCCAAGTTAATTTTTAAAATAGTTTTCTTCATTCAAATTTGTTTAATTAAAGCATGAATGTCTTTAATGGAAATGTTTAAAAACTTGTTTTAATGTAAAAATTTCATTTTTTATAATTATAATTATATGTCTATAAAATAAGATAAAATAAATATAAATTAGTTCCAAGATGTATTTGTTTGAGAGAATAATTAAAATGCCAGCATTTGCGTAAAGAATGAATAAAAATTTATATTTCGGTATTACTTTATATAAAGATGTTCTTAAAAAATTAGAAAGTTTGAATACAGAGAAGTTGTGTTGAACTGATTTTATTAAATTTTTAATCTTATAAAATTGCTCACTCAGAATAGCTACATGTTCAAAAATTGCTCACTCGGAATAGAGAACTACATGTTCAGTGGAAGTCAGTCTCGTAGTACTTGTCTCAGAATATACCTGTAGATGTAACTTATTTAGATTTCGCAAAGACATTTGTTTCAGTACCCATAAAATACTACTAATTAAACTTAAATGTTATGGGATTTCTTGTACATAGTTAAAATTAATTAACGCATATTTAAAAAATAGAAAGCAAAGAGTTGTTATCGGAGAGATTGTCTCATCTTGGAAGGATATATTTAGTGGTGTGCCGAAGAGCTCTGGTATTGTCTCTTTTATATCTATTATTTATATTAAAGATTTGCCTATGAACTTTGGAAATATATCAAATATGTACCGGCATACATGCAGATGCATTATCAAGGGTTCATTGTGACCTTTTGCAAAATAACTTAGATAAAGCTCTCAACTGATCCAACAAATGGCTGTTTAATTTTGAGAGTTTAATTATAAATTTTAGTTAAAAGAATCCAAAAAGAATTCATTTTATTCAAAATATACCTTTAAGTACCGCTGTCGCTGAAAAAGATCTTAGTGTATATTCACCTCTAACTTAAAATAGAAAAATTAAATAATTCTATGTGCAAGTAAAGTAATGGATAAATATGTGCAAATAATGTTTTGGGTATGCTGAAGAATAAATTTTAAGATTTAATCAGCGAATTACAAAAGATTATATACACAACTTTTGTAAGACCGTTAATTGAAATCGCTGTATCTGTGTGGTCTCTATGTTTGAAAATTATGAAATTAATCTTTTAGAAAAGGTACAACATTGTGCTACAAAAATGATACTGCCACTAAAAAACTATGTTATGAGAAGAGATTAGATAAAATGGGTCTCGCTATCTTAGTTATGAGACAGATTCAGGGTGACTTAATTTAATGTACAAGTTGTTCAATGGATTTGAAAAAGTAAATTTAATTTAAGTAATTTTGCTAAGAAGTTATCAATCAGCAAGTAGGCACAAAATGAAATATAAATGCGAATCAACTAGCTATTTTCCTAGGCATTTTTTTTTAACAATTTATCTTTTTACTAGAATTGATTTTCTACTGGTGTCGTTAATGCTAATTCTCTAACTCTGTTAATGCTAAACTTGACATATGGATTTTAATTAACGTAACGACGCTAAATAATGATATAGCAGTCTAAGAATTTTTAGTACACTCACGTGTCGGTCGCTTCTCAATGATATTACTATTACTTTTAACAGTGCCGGATCAAGGGGGAAAGGTGGTAAAAAAGTAATTACTATTACTATTAATAGTAAATATAAGTATGTACAGTTAATAAATATAAATAGGTATAGTTAATTAAAGTTACCTTTTGAAAATGAAAACAAGCACACAAACACGAAACCAAATGAATACTTCATTCTAAAGATATTATAAAATTTTGCTATTAGTTGTACTTGAAAATATTTTTACATAAGAGATGCTTAAAATGATAGAAGTTTAATGTCAAAACATAAAAAAGGCATTTAGTTTTCTTTTTAATAAAAAAAAAAACATGCTTATAAGTTTTAAACATGTCTTTTTTTTATATTAATTTTATATATTTTTGTTATTATTTTTCTTAACAAAAAAGTTTTTACTTCTAATATTTTTTTAATATGATAATTTCAAAGGTTAAGATTGTCTTAAAGTTTTTATAACTTTTCATAAATCTATAAAACTTAAAAAACTTTTAAAATTTTTTTGGAAACTTTTAAAGCAATTAAACGACACCTGGTGTGAAAAAATAGCCAGATGACAAAAGACGTGTTCAAAATGTCTAAAACACTACGTTTTTGCTATATTAATACTTTTTTTATACGACTTAAACTAGTCGCTAACTACTTTTTTTATATGACCAACTAGTCGCTACCTCATTTCCCGGTGGAAAATGAAGTAGCGACTAGCCAGTTATTTGCTGGCTAGTTGCTAGCTCATTTCCCATCGGGCAGTTGATGTCACAATTGACGCAAATAATATGTTAGTTTACAACCATCAATGCATTCTGATAGGTGTAGAAAATTTAAAAACTCAAAAATATGCTGTTAGGGGAAGTTGAATCAAGATGGCAAGCTTTTTGAAAATCCATTTTCATTTTTTTGTAAAAACTATCAGTCATGGAGCAATTATATTTTATCAGTGTGTTTAGTATGTCATAATAATGCATAGCCTTCATGAGTTTTCATTTTGCAAAAAGAAAAACTGTGATAAAACTTAAAATGTAAAATTCACAAATTTGTAATCTTGCCACGAAATTGACGTTAGATGTGTTTTAGACTCCAACATTTTAAAATTTCAAAAGGCTTTATATAATGTATAGAGACGCGTTGCAAAAAGTATCCCTAGATAAATTACACCTGTAGAACACCAAGCATTATTAAAATAGCAGCTGCAGCTCAGTGGTTAACGCGATTGCCTCAGATGCTAACGCGATTGCCTCAGATCCGTTTTTCAACGCCACCTTTAGGCAAGTTTAACATCAGTAAAACTTGCCAAGAGGTGGAGCTTTAAGTTTAAAAATATCATTCTTATTACATCGCTGGGCTCTGTAATAAGACTGAGAATTTGAAGCTTAAAAAAAAAACTTATGCGAATATAATCACTTAAAATAAACCAATATTGATATTTTAAAATACAAGCTTTATATAAAGTTTTTTTTTAACTCAGTTTTTAATTTTATTGTTGAGTTGTTATAAAGAATATAAAAATCAATAACAAGATGTGAATCGACTATCCTACCCATTCCCATCTTGCCCCGTTTTCCCCTATTCCTTGAAACATGTTGTAAGAAGAATTTTATAAACTTTATAATAGTTACAATCCCTAGAAGGCATTTGCTACAGTTTTTCGATATAAATTTCTCTGCTAACTTATCATTCACTTACACACAGCAGGCACAGAAAGTCTGTTGAACGTCTTGAGGACGTCTTACAGACTTGTGCCGCCCATAGGACGTCATATAGACGTTCCGCGGACATCTGTGCCCACTGGGCACTTTATGTGATTTTTAATATTTGCACAAAATACAAAACAAAAAACTCAATTAAAATTTAATATAGTAAATAAAAAGGTAAAGTTGTTTTGAACTATTATTAGTTGTTTTCCTAAAAAACAATGACGCTATAAGTAATACCATATATATATTTTTTTGTTTCTGCTTTCCAAGTGTCGTTTTTAATACTGTTTTCTTTAGTACACAGTTGCTTACTGATATTGATGCGTGAAAAATTCCATTTTTTTAATAATACAATCTACAGTTTAAAATGTGTGCATTTGAAATGTTTATCATACTAATAATTACCTTAATACTTTACCGCTAGTGATTGTTTATCTGCAAAGCTTTCTGCTACTTCAACGTGTCCTTTAATCACTGTTCAAAAAGAACTTTTTTCTTCAGTCTTTAGCAGCCAAATGGTTTATATAGAGGTGTGCGCCAATAAATGCGTGAGTTCAATTTGATTAAGTTGATGACGTCTTTTGATGCTAGTGGTCAAATGGCACTCAGGTTAAGTACTAACTAGCATCAATGGCAGTTTGAAAGCTTACAAAAACTTGCAACTTTTTGTTTGAATGAATGGTTCAAAGATGATAAAACGAGAGAACAAGTTATGAAAGGTGAAAAACAAATTTGTTTAAAAATAATCTTTATCTTCAGCATAACAATACTAACTATTTTTATAATAAGGGTCATTAGTTGAATGGAATGAATGAGCAGAGGTTTGATACCATCGCAAATTGTTTTTAATAAAGGTAAGAAAAGCGTTTTCAAATATTTATAAATCCGTTCTGCTTTTGTAATTAAATTTTTATTTTCAATTAAATGGTTGTTCGAATTGTTCAAATTTAAAACGCTGAACTCAGTCGTGAAACTATAATTTTTTTCAAAATGAATTTTCTTTCGAAAAAGAAAATAGCTATACGCTTCATTAAAAGGAAAACACTCAAGTCGTGAATCTCCTATACAATATAAAAAACTTGTTTTTGAGGTACCATTTCTGTAGTTTGGACATTCTAACAGTCACACACTTTATGATTTATTTAGTTTTTTAATTAGATACAATAGAGTGAGAGAAACGTTTACTATTTCGTTACCTTTTTAAAAGTTTTTTAAAATCAAACAGTAAAAAAGTTAATAAAAAAAGATAACCAATTAAAACAACTGGTATAACTGCCAGACAAAAATCTAATCAGCTCAACCGTTCAAACAAGTAGGTTTAGCTTATGAAATCGAAGCTCAACCTAACACTTAATTTAAAATTAATAGTATTTAATTCAGAAAAAAGGAGTTTAAAAATACAATTTGTTTTTAGCGGTAAGAAACAAGAAAGCTTTAACTAAAAACAAATATTGCTTTTAAATATTAAAAATTTAGAGATAAAATTTATTTAACTTTTGAGATGAGGTACTTTTTAATATACTTAGTATTTAACATGCTTGGTTAACTGTCAAGTCCTTAGTGCAAATGTTTCAAAGAATGTTTCGTTTAAATATTTTCTTTTAGGAACAAGAAAAAAAAGACGCTGAGCATTTCATTAAATAAAGAATTATAATTTTTATTCGTTGGTCGTTGATAATTATAGTTGTGAGTCGAAGGTCATTGATAAAACTTTTGATCTCAAATTAATTTTATTAAGTTTATTCAAACGAATATTTGTTATTTTTTTGCCAACATTAGGTTAAAAACATTAAAATAATTGAGCTATATTCTATTTAAAATTAACATTAAATCAAAGTAAACTTTAATCTATAAACTACTCAGAAAAAAAAAAAAAAAAAGATGATACACTTGTTCTCACTGCTACATTTAAAATTATTAAAAATGATCAAAATTGTTTAGTATTTTGAAAAAGGCAAATATACTTTATTTTAAATCAACCAAATGTCACTGGTACAATATCCCCTTCTTAATGCTTTATCACATAAATAAAAAGTGTATTAAATTTAGAAAAGATTAGGTTAAATGCACTTAGTAACTTTTTAAATTAATTTATGCCGTTGTTTGATATGTGCTGTTGAACTTTTTATTTTTGATTTTTCGACTTTTGTATTTTGTTGAGAAGTTTGATATTAAAAAATTAAAAATGAAATATGCTCATGATTTTTCGATAAGTAAAATTGAATAATAAAAATTAAATAATAAAGATTGTAAAAATCGTTTAGTTTTTTTAAAAAGCAAATATAATTTGTTTAAAATCAATTAAATGTCACCGCTATTTATATACAGAGATATAGGCCTCGAGACTGAAGTCTTGGCCTCGAGACGCTTCGAGACTCATATTAAAGTGTCTTGGTATTGGTCTTGAAGCCTAAAGTCTTGGTGTTGCTGTCGGACCTTTACTGTCTTTTACTTTCTTGATTCTTACGAAAAATATCAACTCGATGAATGCATTAGTTATTAATAATAAAATGATATATAAATATTAGATGTCTAACTCCGTAAAAATTCCGTAAGGAAGCGTGAGGCATTTTTTTTTTTGGAAAATAAAATGTTTTGCCAGTATTCAATATGGCTTCCGCCAATGCGACAAAGCGCTTTCATAAATTTTTTTATTACAAACTTAAAATTATAGCCGTGTTTAGCTTTATTTATTAAAAAAGATACAATATAATCTTGTTGGCATAGTTATTGTTGTAATTTTTTAAAAGAAGCTGACGTAAATTATTTCATCTGAATGTTTTTTTTTTATAATAGTAAACTAAAAGTAGTTGATGTTACTTTAAAGTTATTGTTATAAAAATTAGTTAACTGCTATGGAAAAAACCTTTAATGTATTATATGCTTTAAAGAAACTATAAATGGCTTAGATTATGTAGGTACTTTATATTTACATTAATATTACCAATATTTATTGGAATATATATATATATATATATATATATATATATATATATATATATATATATATATATATATATATATATATATATATATATATATATATATATATATATATATATATATATATATATATATATATATATATATATACGTTGACGTAATTAATATTTAAATTAATTAAATACTAGAATATTATATATCATTAGAAAGCTCTCAAATACAGTATTTTAAAGGTGAAAAAGTTATGAAAATCTGACTGTTCTATAAAAAGTAATAGTGTTTTTAGTAGCAAATTTTCGATATATGGATTTATTGAAGAAACTGGTTCTAAAATTATTTTTTTTTCCCCACTGAAATTGTTATAACTCTATCAAATCTCATTCAAATGCCTATCCTTTGGTATCAAAAGATAGATGTTAGACTAGGCTACAAGTTTATATAATTTTATAGATAAAAGGGGTGTCTAGAGGGCCGGAGGGGGTACGGAACACCCTCGTAACCATAAAAAAACACAAGTTTCTCACACGAAAGAGTGTTTTTTTGATAAAATATGTCATCTTTATACAAAAAAAGTTGTTTTAATTTGCTTCCATTCCATTTCCAAATATTAGTGGCCGATTTTAGATTAAAGGGTCGATGTCTTTGTTACGTTTTAACATCCTCGTAGTGGAATGTTCGATTCTTATAAATACTTTAACCTAAAAAAAACTGATTATATTTTGTATTAAAAAGTTGAAATTGTATTTTCTTACTTTACAGCATTTAAAAGTGTTCTATAAACTGACTTTATGGCTGGGATGTGTGCACCGCCCAACGCCCTCCCTTCCTCTCCCCAGTCTTCTCAAACCTAAATAAAAAAAAATTTATAAGTGATTTGAAAAAAGGTTTTAAATTGAGTTTATTGAAAAAAAGAAATTATTATACAAGATTGTTTCACTACATTAGTTGGGGAGGGGCGTGTGCAAAGACTAATGCCCTCCCCCGCCCCCCTACTTATTCAAACTTATTCAAAAAAAGTCTATAGAAATTTAAAAGCGTTTTTAAATTGCCTTTATTTAAAAAGAGAGACATAACTTTACAAATCTTACCACATTATAAGATGAAGGTTCGAGTATTCACCCTAAAAATAAGCCAAACAAATTTTATAACTTGCATTTTAAAAAGTTACAAAACACTAATTTTAAATAAGTTTTAACTAATGTTAAAGGGCCCTTTAACAAATCGGTTTGAACATCCATAAGCAGAACAGGATATAACTATTTCTTAAGTAACAAAAGTGAAATAAAAAAATTATAAATCTTCTTTGCGTTTTTTGCCAGTATTCAATATGGCCAAATTTGCCTCACAACCGCGGCCGAGTCTATTCGCATGACCTCGTGCAAATAACAAAAATAAGCTTATTTGCAGAAAAATGTGTAATAATTGTATTCTGGTTAGCAAAACTTTTTTTAAATATCATTTTCATCATCGCCTTGGATAAGACTATCTTCACCAACTCGCAACAGAAGAGAAACTTAGTAAAACTTACATAATACCGTGGTACTGATTTTATTAGCTTTGATATCTCGTCATACTGAAACATAAAAATTTAGTTTGCGCACCCATTTTAAATTCTTTTAAAATGGATGTAAGAAAAGGAAATAAATTTTTTTTTTTTTTTTACTTTACCTATCGATACGTTATATATTTTACAATATTTATCGATTATTGTTCCTTTACGTTTATTTACCATAAGATGCTTAAACCCTAAGCACCTTAGGGTAAACAAACATAAAGGAATAATAATCGATGGGTATTGTAAAATATATAAGGTATCAATAGGTTGAGTAAAAAAAATATTTTGTTCTTATTTCATACAGGGGGTTTCGGAGGGAAATAAAAGGAAGAGGGGATTTTATTCCAGATCTAATAAACGGGGTGTGAATAGGCGTCATAAAAGAGTGGATGGGAAAAGTTTTTATTTTTTATCGATTATTAATATATATTTTTAAATTTTTTTCAAGTTTTAAGATTGTAACGTTTTTATTGTTAACAAGGAAATCAATAAACGAGGATAGGGGGTCTTAACACGTTTAGGATAGGTGGCAAAAATTTCAAAAATTTATAAACACGCCCTCTTCAAATAAAATACCTTAGTTAGCTGCATGAATTACAATGCCAATGTAAAGAGTTTTCAGAATTTTCAAATATATTCTTTGGAATGGAAAGGTATGAAACGTGAAACCTCCTCTTGCAATTGTCGCATTTAGCCATTTTTTTTTCTTTATTATCGGGAAGATGACATATGCAATATAGTGGTAAATTAATTGGTTTTGGTTGTTTTTTCTTTTTTCGTTCATTAGTCTTTATAGGGAATGGCGTTGAGTAATTGTCACTTAAGCATTTTGACAAGTGATCCCGCATAAGTTCTTGCTTATAATATTTTATGCTTGGATCATGATTGTAACATAAATCTGTTGCCGCTGCAATTGCAAAAAGACCACAATCAAGCCCACCAGATTGTTTTTGGAAATCTTTGAACTGTAATTTCAAAAAAGATTTTTTGACCATAATGATTGATCTTTAACCATCACGATTAATCCTACATCTTTCCACTAACTCTTAAATGATACTATAATCAAAAACATCAACTGAGTTAAGATGGGTACTTAAAAAATTTGAAATGGTGAGCCAACGCATTGCACCATTGTGTAAAACTTGAACAAACTTTCCAGATTGCACTCTAAAATGAAGTTTTGATCCAAGAATAGGGTCTTGTAATCCCTGCACATCTGGAAACTGCATGGATAAAAACTTTTGTGCTTTATTTATGTGCAAATCAGATAACATCTCGAATAAGTCCTTAATGGAGAATAGTTGAAGATCTATGACAGAGAGTTTTAGCAGTTTTGCCTTCGCTGATACGATTGATGGTATTGATAATGATCCTCATTATACAAATGCCGCTTCTTTTTGAGCCTTGTTTTTTTAATCTTTAAATTTACTACAACTGGACTTTAGGTATGCATACATTTGCTAAATTATTAAAAATATCAATAGCTTGGCCGGTGCAGCATTCAGATTTAGCTGTAGGATGATCTTTGAAGTTCACGCTGTCATTTAGAGAAGATTGATTTGGAGATAAAACGCTTTCTTGATTTTGAAGTTGTTCATTTAAATTCAGACTAGATGGTAAAGCAGAGAACAAAGATTCAGAAAAGGTTTGGAGAAATGGACATCTCCGGCAAATCAGACATTTCGGGCAACTCTGACGTTTCTAGCAAATCTGACATTTCAGGCAAATCTGACATTTCAGGCAAATCTGACATTTCAGGCAAATCTGACATTTCAGGCAAATCAGACACTATGGGCAAATTAGAGATTTCAGGCAATGCTTGCGCTTCCACATCAGAACTTTTTTCCCAGCTAAACACAATTTATAAATTAAATTTAAGGAACCAATTTTTTCTTCAAACTTATTCATTCCAAGAATAGATAAATAATCCGAAACTGGTTTACATAGATTCATGACAGTTTTAAATTTCTGATCTTTAGAAAATTGACTTTTTTTCAGTTTTATTAGTTGAAAAATGAAGAACATTGTTAGCCTGATTATGCAAACTTCTGGTCTTCCGAGACAGCCAACTTCTTTTTTGATAGCTTAAATACCATCGCTCTCCTGCATATTCTGCTTTAAAAATAGCATCACCATTTACTATTTTTACTGCCATCGCTTGCCAACAAGGAAGTTTCATAGTCCCCTGCAAAGGACACGAACATATTTATTTAACACTAACAAATCAGTGCGAGACTTTTTTAATTCTGCAATTACAATTCCAGCAGCATATGAAGTTAGAACCTTTACAATATCATCTGTACCTTTTTTTTCATCAGTACCTAATATATATGGCTCTTTAAAAGATTGATTAAACTCAATATGAGTAATTTGTTCAAATTTACCAGTATGTAACAAAAGATTACCTTTTACTGCCTCTGCTAAGGACATTTTCCTAGACAATATGTTTTTGATTTTTTGGTTATGGGACTCGGACCTGTTATTTGTTGTATTACCAAAATTAACATATTTAATAGTTTCATAGTATGCCCAATACTTAACTTGGTGTGGCAAGCCCCAATTTTTGATGTAGTTTCCAATTACAACTCATGGTGCAACTGTAGCAAGATGACCCAAATTTGTATCAAACAATTTCTTTGATTTTGCATACACAAGCGATTGAAATATTTTTTTTAGATTATCTTTTTCTATACTGGCTAAAGCTTGTTTATTTAAAAATCTATAAAATGCTAGCAAAACATGAAACTTACACAGTTGGATTTCTGCTGTAGGCATAGCCTTGGAAACTGCACCTAATTCTTTCAGGTCTTTGTCAAGAATGACAACCTTTACTTGGTGAAGATTCAGTATAAGTTCAATTTCTAAAAACTAATAATAAAATATAGTTGTTCTAACCTGCTGACTTCATGGTTATGGTTAGCCTGTAGTTGCTGTACTACTAGTTTTGTTTTATCTTTATTAATAGTAACATAAAGTTGGCACTACATCCAATTTTAAAAGAGCTAAAAAAAAAGTAGTAAAAATCTTCACAAACATTTAAAACCTTTGATTTGGGCGAAGTCCTTTCCTTTTTTGTTCTTTTAACTTCTCCATACTTGCCTAAATACGTTACATTTCTAAATTTAAACTACTCATCAAAAAGTTTTGAATTCTGACTTAAACCTTTGTAGCCAATGTAACAGTTTTGATGTTACATTTAGTCCACAAAATGCTCATAAATGCCGACCAAGAAGCCAACTTATTTTTAAATTCAACAAAGTTATCAAACTCATCTCCTTGTTTAATTTCAATATTCATGACTAATTTGATAAGCTGAAAATAAAAACATAATTTAGGTTTATTATGCAATCATATTTATAGCATTAATAAGTTGAATAAATCAGTTTATTCCAAACAAGCTACCTGATTGAATCCTACCTTTTTGAATTGCACTTGCGTATTATATTTATAGTTTATATATAACCGTGTTCGTGCGAATAAGCTTTATTTCGTTATTTGCACGACGGTCGTGCGAATAAGCTTATTTTTGTTACTTGCACGACGGTGGTGCGAGTAGACACTTCCAACAACCGCGACTCAGGTAAGATATCTACGTAATATATATCATTGTTAATAACAAACCGTAGATCGCTGCAACTAGAGAGCCCATATACTCAGAGAGGCGTCATACGTGTGATCGTTTTTGATTGGATTTTCGATTTTAATGGTTTTTTACGCCATGTTTTTGCTAAAAAATATTAACTGCGAGTAAACATGCTACTAAAGTTTTTGTTAAACATTTGTAAAAGTTTATGAAAACTATTGCGAATGTAGCAAAAATTCATTTAAAAGAATGTAATTTAATTCTTGATGAAATTTTAATTTTGGGGATCTTTTAGCATAAGCTGTACTTAAAGTTATACTTTTTCCAGTTTAAATAAACATCCATGTGACTCAGGTTGTTCTCAATATATTGAAGAGTAAAAGAACATCTATTTTATGTAACAAACCTCTCATAACTACATAAAATTCAAAATATACTTCTATTGCTAATTATAGATTTAAAATTCCTGAAAAAGCTTGTTGACTTTCTAAATATAGAATTTAGTTATAGCTTATAATAATTACAGCTAAGATTAAAAAAAAAATACTTCTATCACTAGTTATAACATGTGATAATTAAAAATCTGAACAAACTTAGAAATTGTATAACTTTTTAATGGAATGATCAATTTTAATAATTTAAAAAATATAATAACAAAAATATCTAAATAATAAAACATAAAAAAGTTATAAGTTTTTCATGCCATGACGACGAACTACTCTTGTAAATGTTGCGGCAGCTAGCCGATGTATACGTTTTATGTCGATTTTCTTAATTGAAAACTCGATCCGCTTTTTAAGTTTACCTAGATTTTCAGCTTGCCAGTTTTTATTATACACTAATCTCTTAAGTTCAGAACAAAAATCTTCAATTGGACGTAATTCTGGCACATAAGTAGGGTTATGCTCTTTTTGTACAAATTCAATATTTTTAGCTTTTAGATAACCTTGCACTTTACGCGAATAATGTGACAAAGCTAGATTAGGCCAAAAGACAATATTGTCATTTTTATGATGTTTTTCAATGAATTTCTCAAATCTAACAAGACATTTTGAAATATACACATCTTCATTGACTGCTTGGCCTGACGGAGCGATGTACTGCTGAGAGATTCCTTTCGTCGAGAATGCAATCCAAACAAATAATTTAGGCTCAAATTTGTCTTTTCTTTTTAACTTTACATCATTTGATGCTGTATTTATGTCACAAGAATAGAATCCAGCATTTACGGAAATATTTTTTGTTGCTCAAATAAAAATACGATTCATCAGCGATAACTTTTTTCCTAAAAATCGAAACCAATCTATGGCACTTTGAACAAACAGCTGCTTTTTGAGTCGGTGTTTTTTTTGGTGTTTTAGTTTTTTTAAGATAACGAATACTAGTTTTTTTGTGAATAATTTTGCATATGTAGGGTTGTGATACACGGAATCGTTTTGCAAGACCACGCTGTGAAATACTGTCCTTTTGATCAATCGAATTTTTAAGACGCTTTATCTCTTTTGCAGACATCTTTTTTGCTTTGCGACCACTTTTAACTCTTTCTAATCTTATACTACTCTCCTTGCTTTGAAGTATATTCTTAATAGTAGATTTTGGTATGTTCTCTATTCGAAAATGATTTCCAATAAAGCTTTTATTCTTATCTGATTGCAAATCCAAAAATGCGTACACTCGTTTTCTAAGGGAGTCTTCGTTACAAGTCTTTTTTTTTTTCATTTTTAATTATTACTAAATAATTTTTTTTTAATAATACATTTTAAATTAAATTATTTACAAATTAATTAAATTTGTAACAAAATAGGAGTGATTACAAGTATATTAAATTATTCCTTCATGTTTTAATAGTTACTCAAACTTCGTCCAGATTTTTAGTTATCACATGTTAGATTCAAAATTCCTGCACAAGCTTGTTGACATTCAAAATATAGATTTGATGTTTACTTATAAATTTAGCATCTTGATATTTACTTATAAATTTAGCATCTTAATGTTTACTTATAAACTTAGCATCTTGATGTTTACTTATAAACTTAGCATCTTGATGTTTACTTATAAACTTAGCATCTTGATGTTTACTTATAAACTTAGCATCTTGATGTTTACTTATAAACTTAGCATCTTGATGTTTACTTATAAACTTTTCTTGATAAAAAACATTTAAACAAAACAAAAGTATCAAGAATATTAGATTGAAATAAATTATAATGTAAGTTGTGCATTAAAATTTATTGAAAATAAAAAAAGATGATTCTATACTCACAACTGCTTGATTTAACTGAATTATTTATAAATGGTTTACACTTATCACGAAACCCTACTATGACATCACGAAACCCTACTATGGCTTTTAGTATAAAAAAAACCATTAAATTTTATAATGAAACTAAAGCTTTGTCCATGAAATTATAGAGGTACTATGTGGATTATATGTATTGAGCTAAAGTAGAAAACTAAGGTGGAAACTTATTCCATCTGGTATTATTTTGTCAATAATCAAATATTTTTTTTGAAAAAAAAACTTTTAATATGAAATTGAAATTTACCCAAAACTACTAAAACTATTATGTTCACAAAACAAGTAATTCCTACAGCTTTTTAATACAAAAACTTAAAACTTATTTGTGTTACTCAACTCTTAAAAACATTACATTACCAAAGTGCAGTTACAGTACCCTATAATGACCATCAATTCTTATTGTGTTTTCTTGACTTGGTTAATAGTAAGGTGCACAGTCCACAAAAAAAAAGCACATTATTTTACTCTAAGATTTTAATAAATGTCAAGTTTAATTTTGAGTAATACTGAGCCAAACTGCTTTTTTATAATGTATAATAATGTAATTTTTTTAATATAAACGAGTTCTAAAGTTAAACGAAATTTATAGAATTTTCCTAATTTGTTTTGAATCTCAATATTTTTAAAAATAGAGTAAATGCTGATTATACAATGTTTGTTACATACAAACAGTCAAATGTGGGAAGTTTATTTTTTGCTAATGAAACAAACTTTGCATTTTTTTTTTAAATATACTTAATATTTAGGTCACTTTAGCCATAAATTTTTACGTAAAAGAATGGTGATTCTGTACTCTAAGAGAAAGTCAATCGATGAACAAATTGAAACTGATGATCAAATAAAAAGTTTAGCTTTAATGCTAATTCTCATTAATTTTAATTGAAGCTTGAAAACAAGTTTAAAATATTTAGACCTGTAATATTTAGTCTTAAGAAAAAAAAATGAAGTAAAAAAATTATTTTGAACTTGGCAGCTAGATATGACAATGCATGCATTGACTTTGAAAGAATTCAACTAAAACTAATTTATAATAAAATTGTAAAACTTTTGTCAGGTCTAAATTTTTGTTAAATAACTTATAAATTACAAGTAATTTTTTGATTTGTTTTTTAACTGACTTTATTTATTTGCCAAATAAATTTTTGTTTAATAAATAATTTTAAAAAAAACTGCAAAAAAAAAAACATAAAATATTTAAATATTCAAAAGAAATTTTTGTTTAAAATATTATGTTTTACAATTGTTTTTACTTAAATTCATTTAAATCACGCGCTAGTTTGGCAAAAACATGGCCGCCTCTCTGAGTATATAGGCTCTCTAGCCGCAACTTCCCGCTCTCAATGAGAGTTCGTCGCGTTAGTTTGTCAAGGATCTAACTGAAATTTTTTTATGTTAGGTGAATTTAAAAATAATCTTAATTTTTTTTAATATTTAATTAAAGATATTTATACTATTACTTTTTTATTTGTTTATTTATTCTTTTTTTGATTAATGTATAAAAATACATGAATAAATAAAAAATAAGTATATAAATATTTTTTTTTAGACTGAAAAAAAAAAAAAGAAAGAAAAGATTTATTTGCTATTCTCCTAATATAAAAAAAATCAGTTAGAACCTTGTCAAAATGCGACGAGTTGCATCTAGAAAGACGTATACTCTTTTTCTTTGCGCATACTTTTGTTAAACTGTCAAAATGATTGATAAAATAACAGGTATGTTGTCTAGACCACAAGCTGTGGAAGAGTCTTAGCAGAAAATTAATTTAGATACAGCAGCTGGAGTGAAACGAATGTCAAGTAATGGATCAACCTGTTTGCCGGCTATATCAGGTAGGATGTAACTGTGGAATCAAGAGCTGAGATTAATGAAAAGTGCTTAGCAAATAGCTCAGCTTTGTCTTTAGGTGAAACAACAAAATTTGAACCATGTAGGAGAGGTGGAATAACAGATTTGCCTTTATTAGAGATACTGTTAAAGATTCTCCGGAAGTCTTGGGAGCCTAATTTTTAAGATATAAAACAAGATTTCGTAACATGCAAGCTTTGGTGTCAGACAAAAATTTTTTACAGTAGTTTCTAGCAATACTAAATAGTCGTCTGTTTTCTGGAGAATTGCCAATGGTTACAATTGGAAAATGAAGGAGCATAATGAGAACAAAACCTTATAGTAGAGTGAGGCTTGACTTGGAATTGTTGAGAGGAAATAAATGCTTTCATGCCAGCCTGAATCCAAGAAATTAAATAAGTAAAATATTTTTCAGCATAAAACGAAAGATTTCTACCCAAAACCCATCACAAAGAAAATCACGGAAAGAGTTCCAGTAAGTTTTGAAATAGTTGTAAGAGATAATAATAAAATTCTGATGATAAAGAAGAACAAGATAACAGTTTTAGAGAGATCAAATCGTGATCAGAAACACCTAAGGTTGCATGTAAAGAAACTGAGCACTGACTAGGATCAGAAACAAGACATAAATCGAGTAGAGAAGGTACATGATTCAGATTGTTTAGAAAGCAAATTAGAAAGCTGGCTATGTGTGTCAAAGATTGAGAAAGACAAAAGAAACACCTGCAGAGTCACTGATACTAGAACCAAGCCATGATTTTGTACATTTTTGTTCAGCACGATAATGAAAAAAAATAATTGAGGAGCAGTAGTTAGATAATGGTTGAAAGAATAAATTTGTGAGTTAATTGTTTATTTAAATCGTGTTTTTTGTATGTTAAATGTTTATTTTTTCCTTAAATTTACATTTAGGGGCGCCATAGTTTACATTTTAAACTACACAAGTCTGCAAATTGAAACTTTTTTTTTATGGAATGGGTGAATTATATGTATTTTGGTATGCTGATTTCAATAATACCATCAATTTCGAACCATCACGTAAGGATTTTCCGCTAAGTCGAAAATAAAATATGGGCAAAACCCGCCTTACATTACATTTTTAGACAATAATCATAAGAAAAAAAAATCGTAAAATTATACAAATTTAGTTAATTTTAAATCATAAAATAATTTGTTTACAGTATATACAACTATAAAGCTTTATAAAATCTAGTTTTTTTAGTTTTGAAACTTCGTTTAGTGCTTTTTCTTTTGTGAGACTTTACATTTTCCCTATGCAGCATCCAACAGTAGTTGCCCATCATATTTGTATTCCATCGACCTTGATACCTTCTCTCCATTTCTTTTATATCTTGGTAAAACCTCTCACCTTGCTCTTCACTAACTGCACTAAGATTTTCCGGGATGTAACCCAAATGGGAGTTCATATTTTCTACAATATTTTTAAAGTTCGAGTCTTTTTGATTCCCTAAAAACTTTGTAACTAACTCTTTAAAAGAATTCCAAGGTGACCTCTCATTATAGTTAATCGCATTTTTGAAGTTGTTATCTTTCATTAGCGTACGAATGTCAGGACCAACAAAAACTCCCTCCTTCAACTTTGCTTCAGAAAGACCAGGAAACTTGCTTGAAAGGTATTTAAATATCTTACCATCTTTTAGCAATGCCTTTACAAACTGCTTCATCGTGCCAAGTTTGATATGGAGTGGTGGTAGAAGGACCAACTAAACATTCAAAGTGCACGTTTTTCTCCACGACCTTCAATGTTCTTTTCGGCCACACTTTCTGGTTCCAGTGTTTAGTTTTAGCACGATTATCCGATTCAAAAAGAAAATAGGAAAATTTTGTGTAATCACCTTGCTGTCCAAGTATGATCGAAATTACTTTAAGATTCCTATAAACTGTCCACTCGAATTCTTTGTTCTTTAATTTATCTAAGATCAATGCCAAGTTACAACAAGTTTCCTTCAAATGCACTGAGTGAACAATGGGTATTGATGCGTACTTATTCCTATTGTGAAGTAAAACAGTTTTATACTTCTTTTCGAAGAATCAATAAGCAGTCTCCGATTTTCAGCTATATGTTAAACTTTGAACATCGACATTAAACCATTGATATCAGAACAATAGACCAGCCCACCATATTGAGAAAAGTAAGGCTCAAAATATTTTTCTCTATTTCTATACCAAGCAAAATAAGTTACAGGTGTCAATAAATTTTTCTCTTGCAGTCTAGATCCTAGTAACTCAGCAGGTTGCTTTGAGAGTCCTAAATCTTGGATCAGATCATTTAATTCAGCTTGAGAAAATTGTTGAGAACTACTGGAGTTGCCTACTTGAAACTTGTCACTAGAACTTTTCCTTTGATTCACTTTCGAATGATGGTAAATTGCTAGGTCCGTGAGGGACTAGGCGGAGTGCCGATTCCATGTTTGGATAAAAATTTGTTTTTTATTTTCGGTACTATACCCCTGCACATTGCACGAACAAAAGTAGCAGTTATCGCTGTAGTTTCGAGGCTCTCTCTAGATCATGGGAACACTAAAACGAAAAGATTTAACTTTACCTTTTGACCACATTCTAAGTCCTTTCTAACACACCATGAACAAACTCCATGCGGGGCCCAAGATTTGTCCTGATCGCCTATCTTCACACCAAAATACGCAAAGTATACTTTTTTAACAAATTCAGTAATATTTCTTAGTTTTTTTTTACTACAAATTCACCACAAATATAGCAAAATCTCTCAGAAAAATTTACACAACCTCCTGAAGTCATTTTTGAAATGCACTTTACGAAAGTTGGAACAGAAATAAAAAAATGAAAGGGAAATTCCTTGTGAACTTCGGCATTTATTGGTATATATTGGGATTTTCCATACTTACTATGGAAAATCCCGATATATATATATGATTCAACGCTGACTAATATTATCTTCATGAGTTATTAAATGTTTTGTTTCAGCCTATGAAACATAAAATTTTCTTAAAAAATAAAAAAATAAATATTTTGGCAATAAACTCTGTTTTGCGCTCTAAAATAGGCAATCCCACATTTTTTGATAACTTTTTCGAATTCAGCGACCAAAAATACATAAGAATAAACTCTTTAATCTTAGAAAAAAAAATATTGCAGACCTATGATATCGGCTGCAAATGTTGGAGAAAAAAAATATTGCTGACCTGTGTTATTGATTTTGCATGTATTTACTCTTCAATGAAAAAATACTTACTGCTCTATATAGTAGTTAATTATTTTAAAGAAAAAATTTGGGAATTATAATTAGAAATATCATAATAATGGCAGCAAAAAAGTAACTTTCTGTGTAAGGTTTCTTTTTTGCCACCATATTTTTCTCTCCATATCATTTATTTGAGTTTTCTATGAACGAAACCATGGTTTCTTTTATAGAAAATATAATATCATATTTTTGTGTTTTCTATAAAAGAAACCATGGTTTCTTTTATAGAAAACACAAACATATGATACGAGGCACCTCACAGGAAAAGGTACCAAGTCTTAGAAATGGAGTTACTAATAGAGTTACATAGAGTTATGAATAAGCCACATAATAAAACAAAAGTTAGCTTGATAACATCATTATTGAAAATTTTACATAGAATTTTCAATATTGACTATTCTACATTCTACGTCATTATTGAAAAGTCACACAATTATGTTGCATAGCGTTAACGTTGATTAATTTATGTTTACGCCTTAATAAATGAAATTTATTAAAACGAATTAAAATCATTATTACTTGTTATTCTTTTGTAAAATAAATTGATATGAAATTTGTATTTACGCACGTATACGACTGCAGTGGATTTTTTTTTACAATAATTTCTCATTTTTTTACGTCTAAACAATCTAATATACACCTTTATACAATAACAAATAAACCAGTTATTTATGTAAGTTTAAAAAGCGCAAAAAAAAATTTTTAAATAAAAAACCATATTCGAAAAAAACCCTTTTTTTTTCACCGCGCCTTTAGAAACTTTTTATTTTATTGACAGTGAAAGTGACCTCATTGCAAAAATAATAAAGCTTTTAATATGATGAAGCTATCTTGTTTTTATTTGAACTCGTTTATACTAAATGAAATATTATCAGGTTTATATTAACTGTAAAGTTGAGCTTTGGTTTTATCTAAGAGCTTTTAACTGTGACAAGGTTTACTGCTAAAAAATCTGAAAAAAGGAAGACTAATTTTTTTTTTTAAATAAGCAAAACCTGTTTGTTTGAGCGTTCGAGCTGAAAATGTGTGAGAATGGAAATCAGTGAGTCTAATTACTAATATGTTTAGGAAATAAACATCGCACAGTCACTCAGGACAATCGAAAAACGGCAAAAATTAAATAAAATTTAACATAAATCCTAAAAAAAATATGTTATATGTTAAAATAATATTTTTTGTATCCAAAAATTTCAAATTTGTTAATTAAATTTTTTTACGCGCAGCTTTGACGCGTACAATGCGCGCTTACGCGTTTACGCGCGCATTAAAGTTAACTATAAAGTAATTTTTTTTAAAAGTTTTAGAGTCTTTAAGACAAACATGTTATCCTGATTAATTACTCTTCTTGATACTTTTGTAAAAATGGTTTTTAAAGGATGTTGGTACATAGTCAAAAAAAACTGTGTTTTATTACAATTATTTTATCAACTACATTAAAATTAGGGCTGTACCGAATTTCGGCTCCGGCTCCTGCTCCGGCCGAAATCCGGCCATTTTTACAAATCCGGCCCAAATCCGGCTCCGGCAAAATGTTAGCAAATCCGGCATAATTTTGGCCGGATTTCTGGATGTTTATTTCATCTTTCTTACCCGTGATAACATGTATACATAATACTTATTTTTTGAACTTCATGTTTGTTTGGTATCTGTATTTACATTTTTTTACAATTTAATTAGCTAAGCCTAATTTCAAACAAGAACGCAACAAAAAAGAGAAGACACACGATATTCTGCAATAATGCAGGTGTAAAGACTATGAAGTCAATCCTAATCAACTCATTAGATGAGCAAAGGCAATGAGGAGAAACCTTTTTAGATTGAAAAAAATAAAGAAAATCCAGCAAAACAATCCCGGCTGGATAATTCTTATACAATATCATCATTACAATGGCAATATATATAGATGAAATTATTCAGTCTACGCCCGCTTGTGGCACAGCACATGAACAACAATTACCAACAGGCATTGACACTCAGCTAAGCCAATATCTGGAAGAATCAGAAATATATAGACACGCTGATTCACTACAGTGGCGGAGTGACAACATCCCGGGAAAAAAAGTTCTGTAGAATTTCTCTAAATTTTTGAAACATATGGTCTATAGAAACTCTATAAAATTTATATAAAATGTCTATTAAATTCTATAGAAATTGCTATAAAACTTTTAAACAACAAAAATGATGTTTAATAGAAAACAACCCGACGGGCATTTGTTTTTAAAAGTTGCGTTCTGAATGTGTTTTAAATGTCTTTTAAACGTCTTTTAAACATTAATGTTTAAAAGGCGTTTAAAAGACATTTAAAATACATTTAGATCGTAACTTTTAAAAAGAAATGCCCGTCGGGAACTGTCACTTGGTGATCTAAATAGTCAACATTGTTGACCATTTTCAACACCAAGTAGGGATATACAGGATTTTGGTTCCTGTAGTTTTGCTTCAAAATCCGGCTCCGGCTCCGATTCCGGCCGGATCTGTTAGTAAAAATCCGGCAAATCCGGCTCCGGCCGGATTTGGAAAAATTAAATCCGGTACAGCCCTAATTAAAATTAATTTAATAATTTCATCTGGTTTTCCTCGATAACTCTTATGTTTTTCAAAAGGTATGCTTAATACTCTTGGATCTGATCTTACTTGAAGATAGTGCATCTGATTTATCGTAGTGTTTAACCTTGATATTTTTTCCGTGTGCTTAAGTCTAGAAATTCTTATTTGCTTATTTAAATTCTCCAATGCATCTTTCAAGTATACCCCGATTGGCAAAGGTAGTTTGTGTGATTTAGAAGAACTACGCAAATAACTCTGCAAAGATATAGTTATGAGAATATTATGCAATCTTTTATTTGTATAACAATTAACTTTAGTAATTTCAGAAAAATTTCATTATTTTTAAATGCTCTTTTGACAGTATTGCTGTCATTGGTATTGCCGAACCCATCTTAAGGCATGTCAATATATAGGTTTAACCTTTCTCTAAAGAGTGCCTGAATCTTTTTCTTTCTTAAGTTTATAGATAATTTCTCCTCAATTGTTTTTGGCTTAGACTTTTTAATTTCCTATATGAAAAATAAACTCCAAGCACTTTATCCAGCAGTGCAAAGCTGAAATTCTAAGCACCAAGGCTGACACGTTTAATTATGTTGCATGTCTTGTATTTCTGCTTATAAATACTTTGGCTTTATGTTCCATCAAAACAAATTTTTCGATATAAAACTCCAAATATTTCGTTATCTTCACCACATTTGGTATATCTGCGTCCAGTAGTTCCGCCACTGCTACTAACAGTGTGGTCTAATATGCTTTGAAGACTAATATGCTTTTACAATTATCACATTAGATTTCGTGAAATAATATTATATATTATATTAGGTTACTTTAATGTTATAGGAAAAACTAAAATTGTTGAGCTTTTTCAAACGTTGTACTTATCGAATAATAAATCATTCTACATTATTGACAATATTTACTTTAAAAAACTTTTATATAATATATAATGTCAAGAGCACGTTTTTTAATATTTATGATTTAAAAACTAAATTCTACAAGCAAAAAAAGGTCTTCAAATTTAAACAAAAAAACCAGACTTTTTTTTTTCTGTATATTTGAAATATATAGAGTTAAAAGATTGTCTTAAAATTAGAAATACAGTTTTATTTAAATTTCAAGTTTTCTAATTTAGTTAAATAAAAATCTCACATTTTTCTTTAAAAATAATATCAAATTGTTTCACTTCTTTTAACTAAAAAATACAAAATAAAAGATTTATGAAAAAACTATTTCTACTTTTGAAATAAAAAATCTTTTTATTTTAATATTATTTAAAAAAGGGCGGTTTATTGCCATTTTTATGTTGTTTTGAGTCACATAACTGTGCATCGTAGTAATTAGTCTGAATAATAAAAAAAAAAAAACATAATTAATTTGATTAACTTTTCTCTCTATTTCCAACCCCTACTTACCAAATGACCGTTAAAGTCACATGCAACAAAATATATATATATATATATATATATATATATATATATATATATATATATATATATATATATATATATATATATATATATATATATATATATATATATATCAGTGTCGGATCAAGGAAGGGGCTAGGGGGGCTATTGCCACGGGCCCCACAAATTTAGGGCCCCTTCAAAAATTTAAATGGACTTTTTTTTTTTAGTCATTTTTAGGCTCTGACCCATAAAAAGCCTCCAAAATTAGCCCCGGGCCCCAAAAAGTCTTAATCCGCCACTCATATATATATATATATATATATATATATATATATATATATATATATATATATATATATATATATATATATATATATATATATATATATATAAGCGCATTTATTAGAGTCACATAAATTTAGATCTATCAACTGATTAGCATTTGGTCTGGCAGTTATTTCTGTTAATTTATTTAAATAAATTCTTGAAAAAAATTTTAAAGTTTAATTTTCAAAACCTTTCTATATATTTATGAAATATATATATTTTGAATTGAAGTATTTCACTTTGCATTTGTATCCAGAACATTTTTCTTATACAAGTTAAAAAAATTAAGTAATTCACAAGTTTTGGTGTTTGTTAGAACCTTTATGTTATACCGTTAATACCTTTGTAAGCTATTTTTTAGTTTGAGTTTAACAGTTTAATGGTTTGGTACTTAATTGTCTCATTGTTAATTTAGCACTTGTCGTTTTAAAGAAAACTGTTCCATAGTTATATATACGTCAAGTCTGATAAGTTTGCGCAAAGCAAGCAATCATGTAACTAAAAATAAAGATTTAATTACTAGAGTTGAATGGATGCAGAAAATGCTCTTCTTTGTTTTATTGAAAACTATTTTTGCCGATCATGGCTCTCTTGGTTCATTTATCCCATTTAGTTGATGACTATTGATGTCAATTTTGATCATGGTTCATTTATCCCGTTTAATTGCTGACTATTGATGTCAATTGGTTCCGTTGATGTCAATCGATGACCACTGTAATAAAAATTTCTGCTATAATTCTTAAGACAAAGATTATTTTGAAATAAAAAATTACTCATCAACTTTTCGTGTTCTCTCATTTTGTCATCATTTAATTATCTGTTCAAAATGTTGCAAGTTTTTTAAAGCTTTAAAACTGTCATTGATGCAATTTAGGACTTTATTTAGTTAATGACGTCTCTTAATGTAATTGGTATGAAGAGACGTCATCAAAATTATAAGATAATTTGATATATTTATCAACGCACACCTTTACTTAAGATCATTTGGTAGCAAAAGGTTAAAAAAGGTGCTTTTTAAAATTTTTGTTAAAGGACACGTTGAAGTAGCAACATTAAACAATCAGTCGTGGTAAAGTAGCAAGGTAATTATAAACTTGAAACACATTCAAATACACATATTTTAAATTGTAGGTTGTTCAATGTAAAAAATTAAAATTACAAGCATCAATTCATTAAGCAACTTTGTATTAAAGCAAACAGTATTAGATGGAAACATTTGGACAGTATGACACTTGGAAGCCAGAAACAAAAATTAAGTTATATTTTATTATTTGTAACTCTGTTAATAACTAAGAAATTAATTAAATTGCTTAGTAACATTTTGTTATTTGTAATTCTCCAAACCTAACTTTTTTTTTACGGTAAAATAATAAATTCCAATTAAGTTATCAAAGTTTTTGATTAAAATTAATTTATGTTGTTTTATTGATTTAATTAATTTATGTTGTTTTATTGACAAAGTATGAAAAATTCACTGTAAAAAAATAATCCGGAACTAAATGACGATCATGCTAATGGGTGAAAAATATTGAAAATTACCGGCTCGAAAAAATGACGAGAGTCGAAAAAAAACTGACGGAAACTTATTTTAATGATTAAGATCAAAATTATAATTTTCTGATTGTCGAAAACTTATTTCGAAATTCACAAATGTACATCATTATCTTAAACAAAAAATACCAACTTTACAACATAAACAATAAAAACCACTTTCAAAGAAAATGTAGAAGTTTATCGAAAACAATAAATACAGAAAAAATTCAAAAAATGTTTACATACATTGACTGATAAATAGGTAGAACATGCAGGGAGTAATGCTACATCAAATCAGGGTTTAGTTAGGCAGGTAGTCTATCAATCATTATTAAATTTTAAATTATAGCAGTTTCACTCATTTGCTAATTTCAAACTTAAAAGTATTTGAATTATTTTGAACTTATCAGTGACAGATCCAGGATTTTTGGTGTAGAGAGCTAACTTCTAGACATGGAGCAAAATCAAAACATTTGTATGTTTATGCTTACGTCAAATAATGAGGCTGTGCAAAAACCTGCGGTGATTGCAGGCTGGGAACAAAAAAACCATTTAACTTCATCCCCTTCCTCCCTACCCCAAACGTGAGGAGCAACAATTTGATAAAAAGATTCTTGTACTATTTGCAATAGACTTATATTTGTCTATAAATTTATTATTATAAAATTATAAATAAATAGACTTATATTTGTCTATAAATTTTAAGGTTCATAGTATTATCTCTCAACGTTCAAAAATTATGACATATAAAGTTTAAATCCCCCTTAACTTGAGGGGGTTACAAATTTTATATGTTCATAATTTTTGAACCCTGAGAGATAATACCATGAAACCTAAAGTTTATTGACAAATATAAGTTTAATTGAGAATAGTAAAAAATATTTTTTATGAACTTGTTGCCGTTCTCATTTTGCGTGGGTTCCTTTTTGAATTAATTCAGTTTGGCTATTTTCTGTACTGTTACTACTATTCACTAATGGCAGTACCTGTTGAAAAAAAAAACCTGTAACCTAGCAAATATATTTGCAAAAGCTGATATAATTTTACATGTTTAAACAAAATATTTCATACATCAAGCTATGGTACCATTTGGTTGCTATGGTACTAAATTTTACAAAGCAACAACTTATTTTACATTAACGGTATTTTAATAGTTTTTTGTTCGTGCTATGTACACTATATTAAATACGTGTATTAAATTGAGGTTCACACTTCTTATGGAAGTTATAATGTTAAATGGTTTCTATGGATACATAATTTATTTTTGCAAAACAACAGTATTGATTTCTATTTCATTACATTTTAACATTTAAAAGGTAATACTAAGTTACAGTTATGAATGCTAATATCATTTTAAGCTATAATAAATGAATAATAGAATTGGCATAGCATAAAGGTTTTATTTCATTATTTAAATATGTCAAATATCATTGAAATAACCATGGTAGATGGTAAAGTGGTATTAGAATTATCAGTTGAGATCAATGCATCACAGCCCTACTCAGTATGTGGCAGCGCACTAAATGAGATAAACATTATTGAAAAAATGGTAACAAAAATTGAAAAGGCAAACAACTCTAATCTACAGTATGGAAACTACTCTGGTCTACATTATTACATGCATGGATTAGAACAAAGGAATGCTGTCAAATAGGATAACCAAAAGAGGCAGGCGCGCAGCACAAAAGAAAAGTTATCTGTAACGACAAACAAAAAAATAATCCAAGATGCTTTTAAAAATTGTCTTAGATTAATTATTGATGTGCCCAGATCTGGTGGTTCTGCGACATCCAATGATGGAAATACATCCCGTCGTTTTTTTCCAATCTGAAAGTATTGTGGCTGAAATTTTAAAGTTGGATGTTCTACTGCTGAAAAAGTTGCATGTCATCTTGGCCACATTGTCATCAGCTTTGCTAATTAATGCAGAAGATGTCAAAAGTACTGAATTTAGGAAAGTTTGTTTGTTAATATTATTTCTATACTGAGCTGTAGCCAATTTAGCTTTGTAACTACATAATTGATTGCCTATTTTAGGTGGCTCATTTGTTTGCACAGAGCAACCCATAGTATTACATGCCACAAAGTTTGCACAGGATATAATAATACGGATATGAGGTTGTGAGAAGAATGATCTTGCCTATTGGAATGCTCTCTGAAGAGGTACAGGAAGCACGAGAACAAGTACTTCAAACATTTTCGTGAAAACTACATACGCAAATGCAGTCGTTTGAAAACTAACTATGATGTATTATGCCAACTTTCGTGCTCGTCAGACCTAATAATCAGCAGCATGAGGAGGTCAAATTCTCGCATTTCAACTCCGAGAAAGAGTTAGTAATTTACTTCAGGCTCCAACTGTCAACTCATCCAAAATATGATTTCTTAATTTATGCATGTATGCATGTTGTATAAATTCTTAATTTGATTCAAATTGTCAATGTTTTAATGAAATACTTTTTGTTTGTATTTTTAATAACCTAAAATTAATTACCTTAATATTTAATATTTAATAGTTATTTAAAATAGGATGGATGAAAATTCGATAAAAATTTATTCAAAAATCCATTTATCTTTGTGTAACTAAGGCAAGTATCTATTTGTTAAGCAATATAGGTATTCATAGCAACTAAATTAAAAAAATAATGATTTCCATATAGAGTATGACGTTGTATTGGTACTCATGTCAAATTTAGTAAATATTGCACTCGTAAAAAATCTGCAATTATCAAAATAGGTTGTTGCTATGTAAACTAGATATCCAAAAAACTAGATAAACATAGCAACCAAATGATAAATATACCCCTCATAAGAAGAGCAAACCTCATATTAATGCATTAACGAATTATAATATAACACTCATAAAACATCTAGAACTACCAAAAATAGGTTGTTGCTAAGTAAAATACGGTATTTATAGCAACCAAATGTAAAAATATCACTTTCATAAGAAGCGCAGACCTCATATTAGTAAACATGCCAAATTTAGTAAATAAAAACCTAATGTTCAATTAGTTACTAATTTTGTCCATTAAAAGTGAATGATTGATTGTCCAAGTTTTTATGTAGGAAAGCCCAGCGATAAACTAATTAAAATTACTTTAGCACTGCGCAATGGTCACTCTAACCATTCAAAAACGCAATTACAGTCTTATTAAAAAAATAATGATAATTTTAATGTCAAGGAATAAAAATGAAACAAAATTTTAAACTAATTACTTTTTTTATTATTAGAATGTATCATTTTAAAAATTGACGCAACAATGATACCGTTATTAAAATTTTGTTTCAGACTTTGTTTATATATAGATATACGTTTAAAAACACTAAACCCATCGGTTTTTTTAATAAAACTCAAGGGAGTTATAATGATTTTTATTCATGTTTCAATTGTAAAAAGTCACTTTGTAACTATTGTTTTATTATTAAATTAAAATATAAAAAATGCAGGTGTGTATACTCACACACACACACACACACAGATATATAAATGTCTGTGTGTGTGTGTGTGTGTGTATACATATTTACGGATAAAATCTTTAAGGCTATACGGGTAATTTGTGGTAAGATTTTAAAGTTATAAAAAATCTACAATAATTATTTAAAAAAGTGAAAAAATAAATTAAAAAAAAAAGTTTCTTATTTTATTTTGGCGTCACTAAACTTCTATTGTCATAGCTAATTTTTATTTAAGAAACTTATTAAATACAGCTGACAATATTTTTAAAAAATATATTTAGAATGAATTATTCATTTGGTTTCTTGTTTGTGTGCTTATTGTCATTTTCAAAAGGTAAATTTTTAAATTTTAAATTTTAAAACAATTTTTCTTTTAAATAATAAATACTTTTAAGTAATGTATTTAAATATTCTTGAAATAAACTTATATTCATGTCAAAAAAGGATGCTTTGCAAAAAATCGCGAAGATTGGAGACTGGGAACAAAAAAGCCCCAAATTTCACTCATCCTGCCCCAAACGTGAAAGCATCAAGTTGATAAAATAATTTTTGTATTACTTTCAACTAGATTTATATTTACCATGAAACTTAAAGCTTTATATTTTAATATTTCATCATTCAAAAATTTGGAACCCTTTAATTAGTGGATAATTTTTGAACGCTGAGGGATTATATTATGAAACTTAAAATTTATCAATGAATTCATCTCCAATTGAGAAAAAAACTAATATAACTAAAGTAATAAACTCTTCAAAACTTACTTTGATGTATCAAAAATTTTAAAAATAGCCCATCACTTCTAACTATGATCCAACAAATATGATTTTTTTTTTAAGAGGGTTAAATTCCAACCAACCTTTACCTAGATGGCCAACCTGCCCCGGTCTACTCTAATGTGCGTAATATTAAAACGTTATTATTATTAACTCAATACAATTTTAAAATAGAATAGTTCATGAAATATGATTTTTAATTTGTAATTTTTAGTTCTAAAAAAGTAATATATACATTTTATTAATCACCCACTATATATAATACAAGGTAAGTTATTAGATTTTGACGAGGAAATAAGTTTACCTTGGAATTTTTACTTCAAGAATATCATGGAAGATTTTTCTTTCTTCGTTTAAGTTTCTCCACCCGATTGTGTAGTTTAATTTTAAAGATTATTTTTAGAAATTTTATTTTTTATGACTGTAATTTTTACTTATTTTGCGTTGTATTAAGTTCTTTAGATTCAGTTCATTTTAATTGCACAAACGTTTGGCACTATCTAAAATAGGGTAACGAGTGGTTTCGCTTTAGAACTCAGAATTCGTAGAACCCAAAAAAATTTTTATTGTTCATTATGCGAGAAAATAAATTCAACTTTCTTTGATGTGTGGTTGTTGATATATCTTAGATGTAAACAAAAAATTAATTTAATTTTTGCTGTGTTTGGAAACTTTAAAGAGTGACTTAAGTGCTTTTCTTCCAACTAAATCAAACATTTGCATTATTAAGTTTTTATAATCACTAAGCTCAAAGGCATACGTTAGTTCCAGAACCGTCAATGTTTATATAACTAACTAATAGAGCTTGTATAAGCAAAGCGGATTGAGCAAATAGATGTCTCAATAAAAGTTTGGATTACTGCAGTGAAATTTGATATTCTATAATCAATATTTAAAGATTTATTGAGGCATAAGAAAAACTCTTAGTATCGCATATAAAACTTATATCCCTAAATTTATCATATAGTTTTATTTTTTGGCGGCTGCGCAGTTTACAATTTGGTTTTTTATGGTTAACAAGAACTTGGTCTTCACAGCATTCAACAATTTATCAGCTTTTTAATTCCAGAGAGGGTAAAGCTAAGATGTATGATGTCATATGATGTATATGCTACAACACCTGTGTAGTATGTTGCTATAAATTAATTTCCCTACAATACTATGGGTGGAATAATGGTTTATATTGCTTTAGGTATTGAAAGGAATTGATTTTTGTCTCACTCCTTGCGATAAATAAAATGAATGTGGTTTGCATCTTAGATAAGATAAAGAGTTACTGCTTTCGTGTTATAATAGCAATATAGTATTATAACACAACGATATAGTGTTATGACGATATAGTATTATAACATAAAGAAGCATTACTAACATTGTATCGGTTCTTAAATGATTTGCTTTTGTTGCAGTGCTTAATTGTTTTACTTATAACAAATGTGGCATTTAGGGTTGAGCTATTTTTTGTAAAACTGAATTGGTTCAAATGTTTTCTTTACCTCTAAAAGTTTTTTTCGCCGCCAGTGTTTTTATATATACACTTTTAAATTTTAAATGTTATTAAACGGCGAAATGAATGTATATATGGAAAAAAGAACTATAAATTAAAAGAACTATTTTTAGTGACAAAAACGTTTTTCACTCAAAATATTTCATATTTTGAGCAAAAACGTGATAAGCAGAATACATTATTTTGTCTTATCACCGAGCCCTAATCGTACGTGTTTACAATAGCCATATTATATATATATATATATATATATATATATATATATATATATATATATATATATATATATATATATATATATATATATATATATATATATATATATATATATATATATATATATATATATATATATATATATATATATATATATATATATATATATTATTGAAAACTATATATACACTTTTTTGAGAGGTTTGTATCTTTATATGATTTTAATCTCAATTTCTTTGATTATTTACAAGAAAAAATATTTTAAAATGCTTGTTGATATAGAGCAAAATCAGAAGTACTTTAGGTGTTTGATAATATTTTATTTCGGGAAAGGAAGAAACGCAACGCAAGCCAAAAAAAGGTATCTGCAATTTATAGAATATGTACAATTCCAGAATTGGTTTGCAAAATTTCGTTCTTGCGATACGTCATGTAAAGGTGTGGATTTCTCAGTATAATTTAAAGCGCAGGTCCGTAGCAACCGGGGGAGAGGGGGCAGAACAGGCATTTACCCCCAATAATTTTTTAAATAAATAATTTTAAACAGACTGAAAAAATAACTTGAAATAAAAAAAAGTCTTTCAAACTATATCGGGCCCCTTAATCCAGCACTGCCCCCCTCCCTCTCAAAAAAAAAAAAAAATCTTTGTTCATACAGACCTGAAGCGTAAAAGATTGTATCGAGAGCCCTAGCAAACAACACCAATGCAAAATATTTATGTCCACAAATTTATGGTTTGCGTATGGTGAGATTTTAAAGCTAATCTTTATCATGATCTTTTCCCAAAAAAATAAATAATTAGTTCGAAGAAATACTATTATCAACTTAATCGCTTAATGCAGCAATTGATAAAAAACGCCCCGTATTGGCTAATTTTTATGGAGTCGTAATTCATCAAGACGACGATCAACTCACATGTCTTTAACAACCCGTAAAATTTTTCAAGTTTGGATGGTGTTTTTTTTACATCACCCGCTATATTCAATTTTTTTTTTTTAATTTTATTTAGTTACCCCAATAAGTCCTTACGGTCTTATGAAAGAGCACCACGGATGAGCATTTAATTGGAAGTTCACGCCTCCTTCCATGTTCTTTTGGGGCCCATATGGATTTGCCCAAGTGGGCCCTATGTGGGTTTTATATATGGGTCCAAAATGGGCTCATGTGAGATAGTCCTTGAATACAAAATTTTGTTTTCAAAGGCTACCCCACCTGGACCCATTTCAAGCCCATATATGTAGTTAAAAAAGATAACATTTTGTATTCAAGGACTAGCCCACATGAGGCCTATTTAGGGCCCATATATGTAGTTAAAAAAGCGTTAAATTCCATCTTATTTTCTAAATTTAAATGCCATCCGATCGTGCGCGCAATGGTAAGAGGTACTCCGCTAGGCAAATAGCTGGAGGAGTAAAAATTACATTACCAAACTTACTTTATGAAAACCCCTTTACATTTCTCAAATGTAATTACGTCATAAAGCTTTTCTCCAATTTTAAACTAAATTCAAATTGAAAAATCTTCTTTTTATTTAAAGTCGAATCCTTTTAAAGACTTCGTAATCAATATCATGTATTAGTGGTAAAAGAGTTTTAAATTGGATTTGAAAATTATTTTTTTCTATGTATAAAAAGTTTTTGAAAGTGCATACACTATTTGAGTTTTTATAAACCAACAAGCAAAAATGTAAATAAAATGACAGGTCTCTTTTATAACAAAATATGAATTAAACTTAATCAAAAAAGGTCTGAACTGAGACATACAACAATTGGCTCAAATAATTGTATAACAACCTATTGCACTACCTAACATTGTGTGCAATCCTGTCCTCTTTCTCTATGCTACATTTCTAAGTTTATTTTTCATTCTAACATATTTTCGTTTTTCTCAAAATCACTTTATTCTTGGTCCGTAAAGAGGGTTATGACACTCTTTGGGGAGCCGAATTTGTCTTGGTGTGTGGCCTTTTATATGGCAACTAGACGGAGAAGGATAAACCACAATACCAAAAGGTTTGAATTTTCTTATTTATATAAGACAATTACTTTTACAATTTTATTATTTAAACACTGTGGTATATTTATAAATGTTTATTTCTGTTTACCTTATTCTTTCTATGTTTGATTTCCTGTTTTACTTCTATAAAGCTAGACTCACCTGACATATTTATGACTACATATTAAATTATATGTATATAGTTTAAAAATGAATAAATATTCAAAATATTATAAAAAATTCAAACAAATAAAAAAGTTGGACCCATGTGGGTCACACATATGCAACTCATATGGGCTGCCCATATGAGTTGCATATGTGTGACCCACATGGGTCACACATATGCAGTATATATATATATATATATATATATATATATATATATATATATATATATATATATATATATATATATATATATATATATATATATATATATATATATATATATATATATATATTTATATATATATATATATATTTATAAATATATATATATATTTATATATATATATATAAATATATTGCTTTAATAATGTTTTGTGTGTTAAAGCAAATTTTCAGGAGAAAAAGTTTATTGGCAGTAAACAAAGTAAGTGGACCAGCAGAGCAGGTAGCTAGTAAGAAAGTATAGTCAGCTCTATAAAGAATTTGATTTGGCAAGACTGTTGTTCGATGTAGTGTACTAGCTGAGATAGTGAAGGGGATAGTTTTAGGGGATGTGGGTATTCAGTATGAGTCAGATTTCCTACAACGCTGTTATTTATTTAAGGTAAAAGTTTAAATTACTCAAGAAAAGGTTGGGCGATGAAGATTTATATGGTGACAATGATGAAATAGAATTTGATTAATACTAAGGAGTAATATTATTTTAAAATTTTAGAAAAGTTTAATGACAGTAAATAAAGAAGCCAAAACCAAACTGTATTTATTAGAATTGTCAATAACATGTAGTTTGGTTTTAGGCTCGGAATGCGAACAACAGATGCAGTATTTATTGTAAGATGAGTTCAAGAAAGACTTAGGGAAAAAAATAATTATCTGTGGAAATCGTTTACAAATATTAAAAAAAGCTTTTGACAGAGTACCAACAGAGTTAACATAGAGAGTTTTGAGGTATTTAGATGTTGAATAATGGGTAGTAATAGTTATTATGGTTTGTATAAAAATGTCACAGCAATCAAAACAACACAGAAGATGGTTGTTGAGAGAATGTGCAGTGTGACTCTAAAAGATAAGGAAGCAATCATCTTAGACAGAGATTGGTAACAGGAAGTGTATTTGATATACCTGGTAAACCTTAAAATTTAACTTAGTTAATTTTTCTAATAGTTATGAACCTGTTACATTAAATGCAATATCTGTAGTTAATAAATAATCAATAGTAGTAATCAATAGTGCTTTCAAAAAATAGTCCTAGTCAAAAAATTTAGTTCATTTTCTTTTTTAAAACATAAAAACCAATCCATATTTTGTAAAAACTTAATTTTTTTTTACGACAGGAAAATTATTTTTCTACAACTAACATGTCAACAACAAGTTCATATTTAATTAGTAATGGATTAAGATCTTTTGGGGCCCGGGGTTATTTTTATTTTTCGAGGCGTTTTTTATTATTTTATATATAATAAAAAAAAAAAGTCCTCTAAAATTTTTGGGGGCCCCTTTTTTTTTTTTTTTGCGGAATTTGCGGAACCTGGGGCTATAGCCCCCCTAGCCCCCCTAATCTGGCACTGTATTTAATTACTTTTTTTTTAAAAAGTTTACTTTTTTTAAAGGAATAAGAAAACATATCGTAAAAGATTGTAAAAAAAAAAAAAAAGGTTCTTAAACTATTTAATTAACTTCTGTTCTACTTTATTGTCAACTCGACAGTTGTTCATAATTATTTTATTACTTAATATGTTAGTTTGACAAAATTGGTGTCTATGCAGCTGTTAGAAAATGTTGACGGCCAGGGATCGGCTCATAAGATTGTAAGGAGAGAGTTGAGTGATTTTTAGAGAAGTGGAAGCAAATAATTTTCAGTGATAAAAGTAACTTTGAAGTAATAAGTAGAAAAAGCAAAGTTCTTATTAAAAGATTTAAATTGGAAAAGTATAGTAATTGCTTTGTTGTATCGAGGTTGCAAAGTGGAATTAGGAGTGTCGGTATTTGAAAGTCCTTTAATTTTAATGGAGTATGAGTGTATAACATATATACAGGTTGAATCAACCAACATACTTCATACTTATATAGAGACATTAAAGAACAACACATTTCCAGCAGTGGACATCCTGCTTTATTAAAATGAATGGTGACAATTTCAGCAAGATTTGGCGCCTGTACTCACAACTTTTTTTTTTTATTATTATTTTTTTTTTTATTTTAATTCACCTCCTCAAGGCCGAGAAGGCCACTACAGACAAGGAGGCTACTTATTTGTGGTTATAACCCTCTCTCAACTCTATAACTCTGAAACACGAACCTTGACGAGCAAGGCCGCTGCGCGGAGAAACGAGTTGAGCGCGGTACTACCAGGGACATGGTGGGGATCGAGGGTATTTCTTTGCGTGTGTTTGTGTATGCGTGTGTGTGTGGGTGATTGGGTAAAAAAAAAGCTAAAATATTGTCTTAACGTTTTAATAAAAGAGTGAAAAATATTTATATGTCTAATCTATTCTTGAATAATTTTATTAGGGATTGGTTAATCTTTTTTTTTTTTTGGTTAAACATATTTTTCTTACTAAGTTGGAAACTCTAGAAGTATAACTCTAGTATATATTAATATTGAAAACTCCAACCATATAGCCTAAGTTGGTTACTGGGATTTTTTTGCATTATTAAACCTTATTCTTTACATAAGTTTTTATACTATTGCGTTTCTTAACTTATTTTTATTAGTTGAATTTTTACCTCTTCTAATTCTTTTTTTTTTTTATTCTAGGGCGTATTATTAGTGAGTGGTCTCCATTTAGCAACTGTTCAGTAAGCACACGTACACGAACTTGCAAACCTGCACATAGTTGTAAAAATATTCCATTAGTTGAGACTATTTCATGTGCTACACGCTGTACAGGTAGTTATGTATGAATTGTCATAGCAACCTTTTGGAGATAAAATAAAAATAGCTTGATAAGTTTTTGATTATTAAATTTTTTCATTGGTTATGCCCGACCGGTACATCTAGTTTCTTTTTCGGAATTAAAGCCTGTATAGACACGTGATTGTCACAATCCAGGTGTAAACAAAAACACGTGTCAGTTTAACAGGTATTTTTTGAGGTTTTAAAGTCGAATTTAAATCAGTGGTTTCACATTCCTTACAAAAATTTATTTTAATATAGTACTACGTTTCCGTAACGGTGAAACCAATAATATTTTAACTGGTATTTTTGGTAAATAGTAATGTTTAATTTTACCAAGGACGTTTTAATAGATGGACGTTTAACGCATTGTTATAGCTCCGAGGCACCGCCAATTACTGAAATTCAATTAGGGTTGGAATTCTTAGCGTCCTTTTTTAAAATAAATTTACAAAATAGACCGACATTTAACCGACATTTTTTGTTTGTTAACTTCTTTCAGTAAATGTTTTATTACTTTATAAAAGTTAGTAAAATACTAACTTTTGCGAAATATAAATGCATTTTATGTAATTAAGAATGTCTCGTGTATTTGGAAACATTTTGATTAATATGCAAGCTTCGTTTAATATTAGTTTATTTGTAAAAAAACTTTGAAGTTAAAAGTAATGTTTTTATAAAAATGCAAAATATGATATACTTATATGAATACTTATATGAATTGTAAAGTAAAAAGAACTTTCTATGTGTTATAGGTACGTGTTGTAGGTCATATCATAGATCATTTAAAGATTAAACTGGAGATTGTTGGAGATCATTTAAAGATTAAACTGGAGATTGTTGGCAACCATTGTTCTCCACATTTAGATTTCCCTAATCTCTCATAAATTTAAACTTCTCTTTTTTGACGGAAATTAAATCGTTTTTTGTCTCACAGCTTTGTTTTGATATTTTTTGGTGTTGGAATTTCTTTTACAAGTAGAGCTCTAGAATAATCATATTATTTAAAAACTTTTTGTTATATAGTTATAAAGAAGTTATACAAGGGTGATTGAATAGATCAAATAATTTTTAACAAAATAGTAAAATATATTAATCGCAATACTTTGCATAATAAAGTTTTTTTTATTTTATTGGATAGACGAGACAGTTGTCATTTTGATGTATAATCATATAAAAGTATTTCCGCGTAACTCAAATTTTTCCTATTGTTTGGCTATTGCTATTTAAACAATTAGTTACTCGTCCATCTTAGAAGTTTGTCTATCTATTAATATGTCCTTGGATTCACGGAATAAATACCTCTCTTGGTACGTGTTATTCTTTTTGTTTTCGAAGGTTTTAAACACGCAACAGAACTTTTTTTTTAGTTGTGCCGGCTGGGTGTTTACTTTAATTTATAATTTTTTTAATATCCTATATTAAAATGTCATTAAATTTTTTATCACCTTATTTAAACTCGTTTTACGTATTGTACTTAGGTCTACAAAATTCGTTTAAGGATGAAAACAGCACTGCAGTAAAAAGAGTACAAAAAGTACAGGTAACGTATTGGTGTAAACATTATGATATAGAGTGTTATATAGATTTAACTTCCCACTATTTTAATTTAATCAATGGTGGTCAATATTTCTAAATTAATTGAGTTATATTAGTTTGTTTAATACGATATATGAACTAACTTTTTTTTAATTAATATAATATAAATTTTAGTTTGATGCGATAAGAAACATTGGAACTACTTTAAACGATGGACTAACTCTTTATCCTGGAGAGTACCTTTCATCAGGTAACTGTTATTATGCAGTTATGCAAGGAGATGGAAACTTTGTTCTCTATGTTACACAACATTGGGTACCACAAAATGCAATTTGGGCAAGTGGTTCTTATAATAAAGGAATTGCTCCAAGAAGAGTTGTAATGCAAAATGACGGAAATTTGGTTATTTACGATGTTTACAACAGAGCAACTTGGGCAACTGGAACTAATGAGCAAGGCTCTATACCTCATCGTCTCGTGATGCAAACAGATGGAAACTTGGTTATTTATGATGGTGACAATAGACCAACGTGGGCAACTGGAACGAATCGTGGTTAATTTAATTTATTTGAAACAATGCCTTTTTTATTTAGCTGTTCTAGCTCAACGATATATATATATATATATATATATATATATATATATATATATATATATATATATATATATATATATATATATATATATATATATATATATATATATATATATGTATATATATATATATATATATATATATATATATATATATATATATATATATATATATATATATATATATATATATATATACTTATTATCCATACAAATAAAAGTTGTATTTTTTATATTTTTTTGAATAAAATTGTTCAGATTTAAATTTTTTAATTTTTTTTTAGTTTAAAATCTTATTATATATATATATATATATATATATATATATATATATATATATATATATATATATATATATATATATATATATATATATATATATATATATATATATATATATATATATATATATAGTATATGAAAAGTATATATATATATATAGTATATGATATAGTATTGTGAAAAAGTTAAGAGCCACTAAAGAAAAAAAATTAACTTTTTCAAATAAAATTAATTAATTTTTATTCTTTAATATATAATTTTACGTTATATACGCGCATATAACTTTAGTCTTTTTTTTCAAACATGTTAAATGACTAAATGACATGAGAAAAAAAAGATTTAAAAAAAAAAAAAAAAAAATTTATAGAACCTATAAAAATAAGGATTAAATATCCGCTTACAAAATTGAAAAAATTAGTAAAGCAATCACATAGTTCGGTGCTAGCAATCATCAAAAGATTCAAAGAGACAAAATCTTACGTTGATTGTCATCGTTCTGGAAGGCTGCGTTTAACGACGCCCAATGACGATCGCTTTTCAATCAGGTTGGCAAAAAAAAAATCGAATCATGCCGTCGCATGAATTAAGAAGGGGATGGAAGCTTTAAAATAGACGTCAAACATCGGCATCACTTGTGCGTAGGAAACTAAAAGCTAACAATATGTTATAGAAAAAAAGCTATTCTAAAGTCGCTACTTATCAAACAACATATAAAAAAGCAAAAAGAATTTTGCCAAAGCGTTAAAGAATGGTCTAAAGAAAAATGGAGGACAGTAATGTTCAGTGATGAGATGAATATCGAGGTTGATAACCGAAAAAACCGAATTATGATTCGCAGGCAACCTTCAGAAAAATATAATCTTGATTCTATCGTTCAAAGACATAACAAGGTAGCGGGTTGGTTAGAATATACCCAGTCAACGCATGAGATCAATATGATATTAATACGATATCAAAAATTTCTCATGCTGCGATATCAAATAATTATCTCAATATGATATCATATAGGTGTCATAACCATAGATAAATAAATTCAAGTATGATTGTGATATCACCATGAGATCATATTGAGATTACGACTTGATATCGAACCATGAGAAACTTTTGATATCTAAATTACATCTCATGGTTTGATAACAAGTCGCAATCTCAATATGATCTCATAGTAGGGCTTGACAAAAACCAGAAATTTTCAAAAAATTGGTTTTCGGTTTTTTTAAGTTGTCAAACCAGATAATCGGCTTTACACCGTTTTTTTTTTATTATAAAAAGGAATTTTTATTATTTCCGTGTAATTCTAATGTAACAATGTAACAAACAGGATTGACACACTGGAATTAGATCGGTAAACTAAAAGAAAATATTTCATACTTAAAAAAGTTTTTCATACATATAATAAAAAATTTAATTTTTTTCATTAAATATTAAAAGTTAATTTTTATCAATGTATATATCATTACAACCTAATACACACCAGTGTATAAAGTTTTCATTAGAAGAATGACCACAATACTATCTGTGAAAATAAGCCCGTTATATACTACTAACATATATATGTGTTAAGTTTTACAAAACTTGAAGCTTATAAAGTCTATAAGAATACAGTATTTTAAGTTTACAAAGAAAATACAAGATTCATACGAGACTTTTATTAGAACTAAAGTTTACAAGATTATTTTTTTATATTATCATCCTTTGTCAAAGTCAAGTCGTGATGCTGCTTTTACATTACATTGTTTTTTGTTCCTAAGCAAGTAGTTTTTAACTTCTCCCCTTTTTTTATCTTTTGCGATGAGTTTCTTTTGTTGGTTGATTTGTTTTAGGGTTTCCTTTTCTTCTGACAAACGAATTTCATTTCTGATTGGAGTATCAGTCAAAATCCTTGTTTTTAATTGCCTACTTTTAACACTTCTTTTTCTAGCAGATGCTTTTGGGTAAAGGTTTTAAATCTTCAGGTGAGAGTAATGAAGCAATGCTTGGTGACACTTTGTTCGAAAAACTTATTTCATGATGTAGTACAGGCATTTCAGGCTCCATGCCATCAACATGCGCTACAGTCATTTCAGGTTCCACAAGAATTGTGTTTACTACATTTGGAGATGTACGATCTGTAACTGATGATGGTAAATATTCATCATCTTTAAAAATTTTTGGATTAAATGGCTCAATGCCAGCTACTTGAAATCCTCTCTGTATATTAGATGTTGAAAAAGCTTTTGTATATGGTTCGCAAACTATTGAAACAATATCATAAATGGTCATAGGTCTTGGATTTGTGACCTTCCAATTATCACACGCAGTATTGTAAAACCTTTTCATTGGTTCAAAAACAGTTCTATCCAATGGTTGCAATTTATGGGTACAATGGGGAGGAAAACTTAGCATTGTAATTCCATGTTGAATTGCAAGATCCAAAGCTCTAACAGAAATATGATTTTTATGGCTGTCCAGAAGTAACAAAACTGGAGATTCATGAGAACAGTTTGAATACCTCACAAAATGTTTTATCCATTCTATAAAAATGTCTGAATTCATCCAACCAGAAGAATTTGCAAATCCCACGCATCCAGGAGGACCTTCCTTTATCATGTAATCATGAAATTTAATCCTAGGAAAAACAAATAGTGGAGGAATAGAGTTTCCAATTGTATTTGAAGCACAACATACAGTTACTAATGTTCCTTGTTTTGCAGATGTGATTCTTCCTACTTGTTTACTTCCTTTACCTGCTAACACTTTTACTGGCTTTTGTACCGTTGTTAAACCAGTTTCATCAACATTATATATGCAATAAGGATCAAACTTATATAAATTTCTTACTGTTTTTAGATTTTGGAAAAATTCTCCTACAGTGTGTTGGTTAAAGGCAGTTGATCGAGAAAAGCTAGTTGCTTCAGGTGTTCGTAAAGACAACTCTGGTTGTCTTTTAATAAAACCTTGCAACCAATCAATCCCTGCAATTATATTCTTGATCTATGATGAAGGGCATATCTTATTATTTTTACAGCAAACTCGTATGCCAATAATCGTGTTGACTTTCATTGTATCACATGATAAAGCAACTCGGTCTGTTTTTTTTTTCTATACCTAACCATTTAAAGATCTGAAAATTAAAAAAAAAAAGTAAAATAAAATGATTGTTAAAAAAAAACTTTATATAATAATATTATGTAAACTAATTGTAAAACTTATGTAAAACTAAAAACTGTTAAAAAATGTTATTAAAATTAGTTTTTTAAACTATTACACTTTAAAAATGAAATTTTAAAATTTTATATAAAGATTTTTTATTCGTCATAAGTTTAAATGTATAAAATTTAAACAAAAAATTAAAGTCTTATAATATAAGTTATATGGGGCACTTTAATCCTCCGATCAATGAGCCCCGCATAGTCAACGATCAATGTGCCCCATTAGGTATAGTTGATATATTGATGCCAATAACTTCTATAAATACACTAACCAACTCAAAAAAACAAATTTATTATAAACTTAACACATATGAGTTTACAATAAATTGGTTGTAAAGTCATACAGAAACCTAATTAAAAATTTATTTGAATTTATTTACAACTTTAAAAAATCACTTTTCATGATGAAAAACTGGCTTTTCAATTTTCTTAACGTTGAAGTTGATCTTATCAAAAATTATAACGATTAAGCAATGAAGCGTAGTAAACTGAAAAAAATAATAAAATAACACTATCAAATTTTTTGTCAACAAATTTGTTTTTGTAATTGTGACTTTTGCAATGATAGTTGTGATATCATTGCAATGATAGTTGTGATATCATTGCAATGATAGTTGTGATATCATTGCAATGATAGTTGTGATATCATTGCAATGATAGTTGTGATACCATTGCAATGATAGTTGCGATATCATTGCAATGATAGTTGTGATATCATTGCAATGATAGTTGTGATATTGCAATGATAGTTGTGATACAAATTAACATTAAAGTCTTTTAAAACAATAAACAATTCAGCGTACTTACAATAAAAAGATAGGTTTTGAAATAAAGATCATTAGCATTATATCATCAGAATCTTAAACAGAAAGTTAAACATTTAAATGCAATATATAGATATATTGAAGATTTAACATAATGCAAAGATACAACATACAAACATTTTTATATATAATATGCTGAAAATTTAACAAATACATTTTATATACGTTTTTAGTAGAGTTTTAAAATGCTGTCCATAAAGAAAATATTTTAAAAATAAGTTTGAAATGCCGGAAGAGTAAAAGAAAGATTAAAATTTGGTAATATTTTATTTCAAAGATGAGGTGCAAGAATTTGAAATTTAACAATCTCAAATTAAAATAATTAAATAACAAACAAAATGAAACATCAAACAAAAATATCCAAAATTTGACAAAATATTTTAAGTTAGTTAAGTTTTTAAGTTAGTGTTACTTGATTTTCATGGACTGTTTTGATTATATTAAGTATTTTAAAATTTAAATATAAGAGTGGGAGTTGAGGTTAGTTTTAGTCTAACTAAAAATACTCAACTAAATTTTTAGTCTAACTAAAATTAGTCGACTAACTTTTAAGTTAACTCAAATTAGTCGACTAAAGATTTAGTGTAACTAAATTTAGTCGACTAAAGCAAGATTTAGTGCTTGAAAAACGAAAAAATCTTTCGCATAAAAATTTTACACACAAGGAAGCTTTATTAAGGCGATAAATATTATTTTGTCGTAATTAAACACTTTACTAATTGTGAATTCTAGAGACCAGTCAAACTGAACTGTTATTCAAAAAAAATGTTTTAAGTAAAATTTAATTATTTTTATTTTCTCCCAGCTCTGAGACAACTGCTTAAGAAGTTGTTGCAACTGTTTATAAACACCCAATCAGTATGGAATGTACAAACAATGCTCTTTAGTAAATTATATCAAATTTGGTACGCTTATTGAACGTTTAACTTATACTTTTTATGTTCTGCGTCCTATCGGTAGTGTGCAATAACAATCACACATCAAAAATAATTTTCCCTGCCAAGACCGTACTGACGGTGTGTGGGCACCTTCCCAGGTTTACAACATTCTATCGGTTTTGTCGGTAATTTGAAAAATTTGAGACTCGTTCGGTAAAAACTGAAATTTTGCTTTTAAATAACAAAAAAAAAGCCCTACTTTGGTGAGATTTTTATGGTAAAAAATCTTTTTTCATTTGCACTTTCCCCCTTCCCCCTCCAACGTCTTCGTTTTTCAGTACAGCCCTGCCTCTTGCCATATTATAGGAATGGATTCAATCCGTAATTTTCACAACACGACTCTCCCTCCCCACCCCTTCAAATATCAATCTCTTCTAACAATTGATGACCAATCCAAATACAAAAAAAAATTAAAATAAAAAAAAACAATAGAAAAACAAAATTAGTATATTGAAAGATTCAGTAAAAAAAAAAAAGAAACAATGCAGTAGAAACATTTGGCATTCTAGTTCTTCCAAATACAGAAAATATAAAAATATTGTGATCACTTACAATTATAAATGGACATTAAATTCCCTCCCTTTATTAACCCTCCCGAAACCTATTGTAACGTTAACGTAATCACCACCACAAATAGAATACGTAATATACGAACATTTATTGCTGCGTCTTCTCTCCCGACTATTATAACCCGCAAACACTTCAGTTATACCATGTTCACACTAGCGATGTTCGGCGGAACATTATTCCGGAACAAATATTCCTGGAACAAAATGTTCCACAAAATGTTACTTGTAGCGTTCACATGTAAAATTGGCTTGACGGTACATAAAAGAAAAAACGGTAAGTAAAACTCGAATAAAAATTAGTGACAAACAGTTTGGCAAATACACATTGTTAATATAATTTATTAATTTTTAATATTTATTCATTTATGAGAGGTAAAACTAAATGCAAATAACGCTGAGGGTTCAGCTAGCTCAGAGTTAGACAATAGAAACCCAACCCAAAATACCCGCCATACAAAAGGTGACGTTGGAGTTTTGTTATCCCGTTTCTTGGCTTTTATGGATAAGTCATATCTCCTTTAGTCGCTTTTGACGACACAAATAATAGTCCATCAGTGGTATAGTACCGAATAAAAATATTATACATTAATAAGTTACCCGTGGGTAACTTATTAATGTAAATATTATACATTAATAAGTTACCCGTGGGTAACTTTTTAACGACCAGTTAAAACTAATCTCATTTTGTGTTTATACATATTTAATATTTATTTAGACACATTTGATAACCTCAAGGAAAGTTAGTTTAGTTCAAAACTACTAAATACATAACCATATTACAGCTAAAGCTTTAAATAATAAATAATATTATTACTACTTTACTTGTCCCTTTCATAAAGGTATTTAGCAATTGAGTCACGAACATTTTTTCCTGGTCCATTGTTCCCAGTTGTAGAAACTGTACTGGGTTGAGCTAGACTGTCATCATGATGATGCATAAGCCATTTTATTATAATAATATCGTCACAATATTCACAAATGTTGTGAAGAGTGACGCAAGCATTAACAATTCTTGTAGCAAAGTTAATATCGCATTCCATATGTTTGCAAATTACACGGAATCAAGCTTTAACGCGCCCAAAAGCATTCTCAACTACTCTTCTAGCTCCGCAAAGTATTTTATTGAAATTTTTTTGAATTTCACTAAGCTCCAAATTTTCAGGATAAAGTTTTAACAAATGACGCGTTAAAGGAAATGCTGAATCACCTATCAAACATAGCGGAACAAGAGAATCGCCCAGCTCTTTACAACATTTACCAAATAGATTCGGTTCTAAAATTGCTTTCAAAGAAGAATTCTGAAAAATATAGCTGTCATTATTTCTACCAGGCGATCCAACACTTGTATAAATGAAACGGTATCGACAGTCTACAACGGCAAAAAGTACAATGGATTACCACCCTTTATAATTATAATAAGAAATTGCTTGATCTTTAGGGGCTGAAATAGGGAAGTGGCATCCATCAACAGCTCCAACGCATTGTGAAAACCAAGAATAGCTTCGAAATCTCTACTATATTTATTTAAATTTTCCACTGACAATGGAAATTTAACATATTTAGGGAGCAAAATGTCATTAACAGCATTAATAAATTCATGAACAATTAAATTTGCTGTTGACTTTCCTATGCCAAAAAAGCTAGACACAACACGATACTCTTCACATGAAGCTAGATAATGTAATGCAACTGGAACACGTTTTACTACTGAAATAGTTTCTCGCATAGTTGTGGTAGTTTTGCCTAAATGTGGATGCAATTCATTAACTAGGAAATTAAATGTGTTACGATTTACTCGAAAATGCTCTTTAAATTCACATTCCTCCAATTGAGTAAAAATCTCATTAAACCATTCAGAACTTTTCGGCCAAACCCAAATTTTTCTTTCAATCAGATACTTTTGTTGATTTAACTTAAAGAAAGCTAAATCTAAATATGAAAATGGGTGGGTGATTGATTCATCATTGATTAATGTTCTACTTCTTGATCGAAGTACGGCCAAAACGCTTTCCATGTTTTTCCAATAGCTTTTTCCTTTATAGATGTCTCCCTAAAAAGCTATTAAAACTATATAAATATATTAAATAAATATAATACTTATTATATTACAATTCAAGGGAAATTAAAACACATTTTTAAAAACCATTTTGTTAGAATTGATACACCATGATCTGTTAACAAAAACAAAAATGAAACATGTAATGCAATTTGTACAAATTAAAAACAAAACACGTTGGCAAAAAACATATCACTACAATTCATCTACAGGCTTACTTCATATCGCAAAAAAAAATTATTTGGTAAAAATACTAAATATATATAGCATAGAGATACAAAAAAAGGTATTTATAAAATAAAATAACAAATTTAAAAAATACCACCAGATATGCATTTTAATGCTTGAAATCACAAAATATTTTTATTTTACATAAAGTAAAAATTTCTTTGATAATAGTAATATAATAACATGAAAAAATATACATCAATAGAGCTTCATCTACAAGCTTGTACAATATTCCACTAACCATCTCTTTAGTTAAAACATTGAAAAACCTTATGAAATATATATTGCATAGAATTGTAAACAAAGTATACTGTTGAAAAAATACTGACCTTTCAACTTTAACATAATTACTAAAAAGATATCTTGACTAAAGAACACCTTATTTTTTTATTAAAAATTTATAATATTCTACTTGGGCTTTAGACACATTTACTTGGGCTTAAGATACATTTTCAATTGCATTGAAAATAAATTTGAATTTGCATTGAAAATGCAAATTTCAAATTATTTTTACCAATTTTCAATTGTTAAAAATAACTTGAAATTTGTAATGGTCAAATAATTGTTTTTAAATAATTGCCCACCATCTGGTCTACTCATGATTGATCCCACACGAATGGGATCGGAATTTCCTTGGTTGCATGAAATTACCACAAGTTTTTACTCAATGAATAAAGATATGAAATTATATTCGATTTTGAATTCAATAAAAAAGATGGAAGACAAAAACTAAAAGTTTCAAGGCAACATGTTGAAAGGCAAATAGTATATCGATAATCTTGTCTTGATATATGACAAAGACCTAGGACAATGCAGAGATCAAGGACTAAAAACTCTGGTTAAGATGACAACAACTTTGTAAAAAAAATATTTTGAGTTACTTTCACAACAAATTTGCATCTTGCAATGCATTTTTATTGAATAATTCAGCTTATATGCATACGCTTATTTTAAAAATAGTTGAAAATAGGCACCATTTTTTATACAAAACCAAATAAATGTTTCGGAATATTTATTTGTTCTGGGTTGGCGGAACGGTACAAAAGTTCGTCAAATGTTCCTTGAATTTTTGTTCCATTTGCGTTCACACGAGAGGATATTTGTTCATGTTCCATGTTCCACGGAATGTTTCATCAAATTTACCTTCGTGTGAACAGCATATTAGGCAGGCGAAAGTATTGACATAAACCCAAAAGGTTATCGTTAAATAAGTTATATGAATATATTTATTGCTTTCATATATAGTTGTTCGTCGTTTAGCGATACTTGCAAAATTTAAAAGGAAGATTAGTATTTGCATTTTAAAATGCAATTTCCACAATATAAGTTGTTGAATAGTGTAAAAAATGTATTAAATAATACTTAACTGTTGAATTATGAAAACATTTTATTAACTGCGGTCGCTTTTAATGTTTATGACATTTTAATTACTTGAAAAATGCATTACGTAGTTTTTAAGCACTTTAATATACATGTAATACCGGGTCAAAACAATTATCAATTAAAGTTTAATAACTTTTTTATTATATTTTTTTAATATTTTTATTATTAGATAGATGTTAAAAAAAATACTAAAGAATATATAAATAAATATTATTAAAAAAATAATCAAACTATTAAAATAAAAAAGGTAAAAAAAAAGTTTACGGTTTTAGGCAACATTATGATAAACCAGCACACTCAAGAACATTAAAATCACACATTAATATTTTTAATATTTAAATTTTTTTATTACCTTTTTTTTTTAAACACATTTTAAATTTAAATTATTTAATTTAACTATATTAATTTTTAACATTTTTGTAACAAAAAAAAAAAAAAAAACAGTTTCACACAAAAGAGTTCGAATACTGAATTTAGCAATATTTATTTAAGAACAATGAAATGTATTAAAAAATATTTTTTACAAGAAAAAACTTCAGTATTAACTTTAATGAATTTAAACTAAACTAAAAAATTCCAAATTTTGGTACAAAAACATCAACATTTGAAAACATTTAGTTGTCATTCTGTTTCGCATACAAAGTGTTTAATGCGTCAGAGAAAAGGCGTTCACTCGGTGCACTAGTAGCAGGCGTACATAAAATCATTGTTAATATACAATACAATATTGGAAACACATCTTGATTTTGATGCCAAAAGTGTAAAAACATTTTGTTCATTTACTGACAATTTTATATAACCACTAATTTCTTTTTTTAAATCTAAACTTATTATTTTGTCACTATCATTTCCGGAATCATCATCTTCGTCGTCAAATGATAACTTAAACTTTTTTGATTTGATTATCACCTTTTTAACTGGAATTATATCAATGGTTAAGAGCACAAAGGGAATATTTCCAACATTAAACATTAGGCAAACATTAAACAAGTTAGGTATTAAAGTATGTAAAAGAAATGAAAATAAAATAGTAAAAAACAAGACAGAATTAATTGAGGAATGCATTTGGTTAAAAATCATGACAATCAATAAATATCATGAATTATTGTATGTTTTCAAACTTTCAAATTCAGATTTCTCAAAACAATTGTTAGTGGACGTATTCCCTTTGTGCTCTTAACTATCGATATCACAAACTTTTTTTGTGAAATGAAATTCCGACAAAAATTCTCTAACGCGTTAAAAAAAATTTTTTCTTGTATTTTTCATAGAATTAAAAACTTTTATAATTTGAACTTTAATAATTTGGATCCAAAAAAGTGGCACATAATAAAAACGAATAACTGTAATATACTGTAGTTTATAGGGCCGGCACAAGTAGGTAACAGGTAGAGAGCGCCGTTAAAATTTTAGCTGATCGAAAATGAAAAGATTGCGATGACGTACTGTCATCCTCATCTTCTTTGAGCCCCTATCTGTTTTTACTTACTTTTTTTTTTTTTTATGAAGCACGAAGTTGTAAAATTCTTATGTTATAAAACAGAAAAAAAAAAAAAAAAAAAAAAAAAAAATAAAAAATCCTTTTTTTTTTTAAATTTTTTTAAAAACAATATAAATAAATACAATACAAGAGCAACTAAAATTGACAAAGGCAACTTTAAGATTCCGTTTGAAACAACAAGACTCTCAAAATTCTCAATTACATATCGTGGTGCCTATTTATTTAACAAATTAGTTTCCAGAAGCGAATCACTATTAAACCTAAACAACGAACACTCTCTGAAAATAAAGCTAAAATCTACAATAATTAAATTAGACAACTATAAGGAATTTTTTTAAATATTTATTAAAAAAATTAAAAAAATGAAGCTAAACTTTTAACTACAAATCGATAATAAAAAATAATAATATTAATAACAAGGTATATATGAACAACATAGATATATACCACGTATGCAACTGATTTTTATGTGTATTACACGTCCAGAAAGAGGTACTTGATGACAAGACTGACTTAAGTTTTCTGCGAGCTTCCTATAACTACTAACAAGTAATTCTTCTTAACAATCTTACACAAATTTCGTTTTTATCATACTTATACACAAACATTAGTTTGAAATGTCGTAAATAAACTTATAGTCAAACATCTAAGCACTTCTCCGAAAAATCAGCTAATTTATTTTTATTTATTGTATATTTTTATTATAACTGGAATAATATAGAGATATATTTATCGGATTATACACGTTATTACATTGTTGTAATTGATGTTTATTTTAATCGTGTCTCGGAGTTGTATGCAACTATATTTTTGTTTACTTTGTATATTTCGAACTTTATGTTTATGATAGTATATCTTTACCGCCAATCTGTGATTGGTTACTTGTAAATACTTTGTAGTTTGTAAATTATTTTGATATTTTTTTATTTCTGCGCTATTATGCGGTAAAATAATTATGCATTAGCAAACTTATTCAAAAATTTTAATAGAAATGATATCATAAACCCAAATTATATATACTATATATTTATAAATTTCTTTAGTTGGACTAAAAACTTTTTCGGTTAATCTTAGATAACTAAAAAGTTAGTCGACTAATTTTAGTTAGACTAAAAAGTTAGTAGGGTAATTTTAGTTAACTAAAAAGTTAGTCAACTAATTTTAGTTAACTAAAAAGTTAGTCAACTAATTTTAGTTAACTAAAAAGTTAGTCAACTAATTTTAGATAACTAAAAAGTTAGTCAACTAATTTTAGATAACTAAAAAGTTAGTCAACTAATTTTAGACAACTAAAAAGTTAGTCAACTAATTTTAGATAACTAAAAAGTTAGTCAACTAATTTTAGTTACGGTTTTTTTAGTTTATTTAGTTAAAATTTTTCGTTTTGGTCACAACACTATTTAAATGTTGTTAAAAGATTCTGTCAGTATGTAATCTATTAATAATTGGTAAAAAAATATTGATATTGACCAAATGACTTTGTATAAAGATTACGCTCATTCTCTGCTGTGTTGTTTTGTAAACAACGCAAGGGTTCACTACTCGGATCATTTACTTACGTATAACTTTCAGCCTGAACCATTTATTTCTTGCAGCAAAAAGATATGTTTGTTTAGATGGACTCACAGCATATCCCTTTGAAAACAATATGTCTGCAATAAAATGGTCAATACAAATACTTCAAAAATAGTTTCTCAGGTTGCTGGACAACTTGCAGAAATAAATAACAGCATTTCCCATGTTTTACAAAAAAAGAAAAGTAATGCTCCTGTTAAAATGAATGCTACTTACTTAAATCTGAAAAAATTTGCTTTATTTACTCTGCGCAAATAGAGAATCGAACAATTCTTAGACAAGTCTACTCAAAAACTGAAATCTTTTTTACTTCTTCTTGTAACTCAAAAAATTTTGGTATTCATCGAGTGCAAGATTGTGACACAGATATGATGTTTCTATCTTACGATGAATTGCAATCAAAAGTGATACGAATACCACTAGCTTATTTTGAACCTGATAATACCACATCATCAGTTATACTATAACTTGTACTTAAGCAATAATATAACTTTTAAGTGATCTGCACAGTTTTAATTTAAACTTTATCCTCAATACTTTTGCTTTATTGTTCATCTTTGTATTTTTTTTTTTTTAACTAATTAAAATTTGAATTTATTTAATTTTCCTTTTTTCTTATCTGTTAAGTTAACAATTACAAATTATGTTTATCCAGTGAATACTTGTGTTTTTATAGTGTCTAAAATGTTATTATTACTAATAAGTTATTTTTCAATATTGAATTTTTGAATCTTTATTAATATTGAAAGGTCCTAACTGCAGTGGTTTTGTATAGTAAGTATATGTTTAGGAAACATGGATTCAGTTGCGAAAGTATCCTTCAACGTTGACAGGAAAATACTTTTCACTGCACAAACTCAGGGAAAAAAATACTTGAAAATAGGTGAAAATCAGGGAAAATGGATTTTCAAAACTGCTATGAGCCCTGTGTATGGAGTGTACTATATAATCTATATTATTATTTTTGGAAGTTAAGGTGTTTTTTAATTTGATAATTATTACCATTTTAGTTTATATTATTACACGTAAAACATTGTTTTTGACAAACATAAAAGTAGTTAAATATTGATAATAAAGGTGTTAAATTCTTATAATAAATGTATTTTTTTCATGAATGTTAAATATTTTATCATGAATGTTAAACTCAAAGTTTTTTACAAAGTATGTGATCATGTCTGAAATGCAAATGTAATTGTGCTACGGCGAAACCTTAAACGATCTTAGCAAAAACCAAAATAAATTTAGAGTTCTTAAAATGCATATAATTTACTAAGGCCAAAGGTATAAGAATCCATTTGGTTTTATTATTTATTACATTTGAACCAAATAGATATGTTTTTAAGTTCATCATTCATTGTAGAAAAGAGTTTGGATATGCCATTATTTGTCAGGAATAAGTTGGTGTCGTCGGCAAACATGATACTCATTAAGTTTGAGGCTTTATTTAAGTCATTTATATAGATTAAAAAAAAAAGTGTCCCCAATATAGAACCTTGGAGAACACCACAGGAAATATTTAGTAGATGGCTTTGGTTATAGTTATTAATAAAATCAAATTGTTTGCGGTTTGATAAGTAACTACGAAGCCATTTTATAGTTATATAGTTTAATCCGTAGTATTTTAGTTTTTCAAGAAGGATTTCACGGTTGACAGTAGGATTTCACGGTTGACACTTTGACAAGTCAATAAAAACACCTAATGTAAATTGGGATCGTTGAAAGGAATTTGAGATTTCTCGTACAAATTGGATCATTGCATGTTCGGTAGAACTATTTTTTTTAAAACCGAATTGATTATTATAAAAAAGATTATTGGAGACAAGATAATTGTATACTCTATTGTACATAATACGCTCTAAGATTTCTGAAAAGGTAGAAAGGATAGATATAGGGCGATAGTTACTGATATTGCAACAGTCTCCTTCTTTCAAAATTAAAATAACTTTTGCAATTTTAAAACTCCTAGGTGAACAGATGATTTAAAAACTTTATAAAGTATATTTTTGTGATGATCAAAACACTCGATAATTATGTCACCATAAATTTCATCAGCTCCGATAGCTTTTTTTTTTTTTTTTTTTGTGATTTGAAGGCGATTTTGAATTCATCAAAAGATAATTCTGAGTATATTTCTTTGGAACAGTTGCAATCATCCATTGGTGCTAAGAAATCATTAAAGGCGATTGGTGTAAAGGAAATTTTATTAGCTAATTTAGGACCGATTTCGATAAAATATTTATTAAATTCGTTAGATATAGCTTTTGGTTCATAAATACTTTTGTTATCAACTTTAATCATTTGGGGGAGGGAACTTGAGCATGTTTTTTGATTGCCAGTAACTTCTTTTATTACTTGCCAAGTGCGCTTAGAGTTATTTTTAAATTTGTCTAATATTCTAGAGTAATAATTTTTTTTAAGTGTTTACGAATTTTTTTGAACAAATATTTATAATCTTTGTATATTTTTTCATTTTTAGACAATTTCGTTTTAAGATATTTTATATACAACTTCTGTTTTGTTTTAGATGACTTTTTGAAACCCTTGGTAACCCAAGAGTTATTAAAATTTTTCATTTTAATTGTTTTTTCAATAATTGGTAAGTTTGCATCATTTACGGCGTAAAATGTTTTAAAGAAGGTCTCATAAATGGTGTCAACATTCCCCTTGAAATTATTATGATCCCAGTGCAAAAGAGATTCATATTGGTTAGATTAAAATCTCGAATAAATATTGTTTTAGAATTATTATTAATTGAAGCGTTTGAGTTAAGAATCAGAAAAACTGGGAAATGATCAGAATGGTTATGAGTAACCAAGAACAAAAAATAATGCAAGTTTTATATATGTTTCATATGTCAAGAGCAATCATCAATGAATAGCGACATTATTAATTCTTCTAAATTAAAAAAACAGCAGAGACACTGGGTAAAAGAATTATTTAGTAAATAAAGAAGTTCAATATAATAGGTTTGATTATATAACAATATATTTGCGTTTAATACACCATTTTTGTAATTTGTTATTCACAGAGGGTTAAAGTGTTAAAAAACAAACCAGAAGGGAAACGCACAAAGAAAATTTTTTGAGCAGCGTTTCATTCAAAGACAGATAAATAGAAAACGAAAAATACTTCTGTTTTTTTGTCAATTATTAATGAACAGATAAACTCAACACCAATGGTAAGTCATACTTTTAATATAATTAATATTTTTTTAGCAAAAATCAACCCAAATTAAGTCCCTATTATAACTGCTGACCAACTAGTGAACGCTTTAGGTAAAAAAGTCCAGTGGCACTACCCATAATTGTATGGTAAAGATAAACTTTTAATAATGACGGGCTTTTTATCTTCAAATGGGCTTTTTATCTTCAACCAAAGATAAAAAGCCCATTTCTATGTGTAACCCATCACACATAGTAATGGGCTTTTTATCTTTGGTTGAAGATTGGTTAGAAGGCAGTGGATGGTGTGATACCATGGCTAAAGCTGGTATAGCAAATTCTGGATGAGCTGAATCTATGCTGACTGGTCGAAAAGTAAAAAGTTCAACGTATGCAACGCAAGTTTCATTACCTGATTTATATACACTATTGACTAAAGCATTCTAAAAAATATCTACAACTCCCATTGACTTGCAAATCCATCAACAAAGAAAAGCATACGCCCATTTCAATTACTAATTTATTGCTATGAAAATTACTGATTTATTGCTATGAACAAAACATCAAAATAATAAAAAGAGATGGCGGCTAAATAAACGTTGATAATTGATAAAGCGTATGTTGTGTGAGCCACTACTTGCTGAGCTTCTAAAGGGATTTCAAAAAGAATAAAAATATAACGAAAAGAATAACTAGGAAGATTTTTGTTTAATTTATAATATAAATACCTGTCTTTTGAAATACCTGTCTTTGAAAAGAGTTATAGTGAACATGTATCAAGGCTTATTGACGCTATAAAAAGCTTCAGAAATCCATTTTGAGAAGATATTCTAATACATTTATCAACAAAGATATTACTTGACGTGGAAGCTAGAGCATCCGTCAAAAAAGCTAACCAAACCGGTATTGAATCATCTAGTTATAATCAGAATAGTTTAACTACTGGAAAGGATTTAATATATAAAATAATCCCCAAGATTTAGATGATTTTTTGACATAAAAATCATGCTATTCTACCAGCAGTATCTAAATTCTGTAAACATCAAAAACTAATTAATTGGAGTACCTTAAATTCCTTGAAGAGTATTTGGCACCTACTTTGACTTCTCCTGAAAGTTAACTGCAGAGGTGTTAGACCGAGGAGTAGTTGTTCATATAT
>NC_061160.1:45239616-45314616 GCF_022113875.1 Hydra vulgaris | reverse complement strand
ATATATGTTTACTTAGTACGTAAGAGAGTAGTTTAAAACATTTCTTGGATTAACAACTAATTTTTTTACTATTAATAATTTGGTTTTCAATATCAATGTTTTTTACGGCAGTTTTTAATTTTGTTCGAAGTTTATGAAAAACTTTACCAAAATCGGTGTTCCTCAGTTTTTAATTAAAAGGGCTATTCCAAGTTGTTTGTTTTTATTTTTCTTGAAAGTAAAGTAATATCTAAGTTTATTAAGTTCTTTTTTAAAGTTACACATTCTACTTAAGTAACATTTAGACATAAAAATAACCATTTAAATCTCATATTTGTTTCTGTAAAAATCATTGAGTCATTGAACCGTCTAAAGAAGGTTTAGACATTTTACATTTATACCTTTAAAATTACCTTGTACACAAAATTTTTTTGTTTTTCTAGCAAAGGTAAGACTTATTTGAGATGTTTGTTGCAAAAAATTTTGTTTATTTGTTTACTTAGAAAATAAAAAGGGCTTTAATGCCCTCCCTGACTAGTAAAAAATGGTAAAACTCTCTAATAAATTTAAATTAGCTATCAAAGTATGAAAAAAATTGCAACCAACTTTTTAAAAAAAATATTGTTATTATATTTTTGAAAATAATATTTTTTCTCCTTAGAATGGTTCGAACATACAAAAAGTTGAAGCAGGGAGGTAGAAAATCAAACAGTCAAGAAATGATAGATGCCTGCAGTTCTGTTTTAAATAAAGAAATGTCGATAAACCAGGCATCCAAACATTTTAGGTGTAATAGAAAAGCGCTTTCAAAAAGAGTAAATGGTGAACTATCTTTTGACTCTCATCCAGGGCGAAAAACAGTTTTAACCACACAGCAAGAAAAGGAGCTTTCAGATTTTAATGGCTGATTGGGGATGGGGTTTTACTATGTGAAGTTAAAGATTTAGTACAAGATTTTCTTAAAACAAGCAGTATTGATACGCTATTTACAGATTTTCGACCAAGTAAAGACTGGTTGCATGCATTCTTGGAAAGAAATTCTAAAATTACTCCAAGAAAAACTGAACATTTAGTAATTCCAGAAGTCACACTGAAAATCCTGAAACTATCAAAATTTGGTTTAATTTAGTAGAAAAAACATTTAAAAAAGCAGGAATTATTAACCTTTCTAATTAAATCTTTAATTCTGATGAATCAGGGTTTGTCACCAACCCTAAGAAGCAACTTTTATTAGAAAAACAAGGTACTTCTCGTGTGTCGCAAAACATTAGTGGATTAGGCAGGGAGCAGGTTACTGTAAATTGTGCATGCTCTGCTAGTGTGCAGGTATTGCCACCATATATTATATACAAAGGAAAAAATTTGTATATGGACTGGGTTAAAGGTGGTCCTGATGGAGCTGTTTAACCCTGGATGGAGTGCCTCCATTTTTTAAAATGGAGGCACTCCATCCAAGGTTACTACGTACCTTTTTTCCAGGGTTGCTACGTACCCTTTTTCAGAGTTCCTTTACTATGGAACAAGTCAAAAGTGGTTTCAAGAGAACTGTCATTTTTCCTTTTAATAAAAATGCTATTGATACACGCCTATTTAATCAGTGTTTCATGTTACCTGTAAAGAAACCTACATCCTCAGCTAATCATCTTACAAGATCATGCTCAATGCCTAACCTTCATAGTATTTGTGTTAACGATGCTCCCATTTCAACATCAATATCATCTGCTTCATCATTACCAATTTCTGCATGAACTTCCACAATCAAAGATTTTTTTCTTAAACAATTACAGTCCAAATGTGCAGAAACCTCTTATCGTGGAAGATTTGGAGGTTTTGCTATGGTGAAAGTTTGACATCAGAAGCATGTTTAAAACGAACAAGAGAAGATGCTTCAAAAAATCAAGGAAAAAAAAAAAAACTAAAGAAAAAAACACATAAAAAAAAGACAGATAAAAATGATTGTGATTATGCTGACAACAACGACACATGCCCTAATTGTGGTGGATGTGGAAATAGAGGTGATCAGTGGGTTTGCTGTGATGTTTGTGACATCTGGTATCATTTAAAATGTACCATGATATCTGAATTAGATGATGTTAAAGTCATGGAATGGAATCTGAATTAGAGGATGGAAAAGTCATGGAGTAAAAGGTTAAAAAAGAAATAACTATTTTATTATTTTAAGAAAAGACGTGCAAAACACAGAACAATGGCCTCACTAAGTTTACATATTTTGATGGTACTGATGAAATAAAAAACAAATTATGTTTATTAATTATTTTTTTACTCAAAAGTTGACTATATTGTTTCAAATAGCTTTTACTATAGATTTTATTAAGTATCACAATATTTTTGTTATTAATAAGACCATGTAGTAATGAGGGAGGGGGGCGAGCTTTTATTTTTTTTAATTTTTGTTTTTTGTTGTATCCTGACCATTTATGAAGAAAAAGGGGGAGGGGGCATTTTCAGATTTGATTATTTTTAAGCAGGTAAGTCCATAATTTAAATTTAAAGTGCTGTGCTAAATATATAAATTTACATAAAAAATATTTTCAAATGTATAAGGGGGTGGAGGGGCGATCCATAGAGAATCAATGCGATCCATAGAGGGAGGGGGGAGAGATCGCCTCCCTCCTCTATGACACACCGCTAATTGGATTTAAAATTTATTTTGTTTGTTTGTCCAATGAATAAATAGATTTAACTTTGTATAAATTATACCGTCTATAAAGGATTACATCAATAGTCAAATTACAATTTATCCCTGTATTGCTTATAATTTTTTGATTGGAATAATTAATCATAACTTTTTAAATACTCATTTTCAGGCCATATTTCTTGTACGAATATGAATCAGCGTTTGATTTATCTTTCCAACAATATATAAAAAATTTATTAAAAAAAAAATTTTTTTTTCTACTTATACAAATATAATCCTTTTATATAGGCTCAAAAGTACACCTTTCGGAGCTATAATTGTAGAGGATTTTTTTTTGGAGAATTATCGCACATTTATGTTCGCTTGAACAAAGTCTAACCTTTATATTATTTTATTCCTAGTCGAAATTCTATTGTACCGTATCTTACCGTGCGGCATTAAATATTCGGTATTATTTGACGACATAAATGGGTGTGATACGACACATTTGACATTTTATAGAATGTCGAAGACACTTTAATTACAAAAAAGGACGATATTTAAATAATCAAATAAAATTTGAACTATAGCACTAAGTCTTGGTAAAAATATATATATTTAATATATTGGTCCCCCTTTTTTTTTTTTGCAATTTTTTTTTTTAACTTCTTACCAGTCTTGGCACTATACAAAACTTTTTTTTTCTGAATAAAATGCTATGCCTCGTATAAAAATATGTTGTCTTTCACTATGAAAAAAAAATTCTGGAATTTCATAATATTCATTTATTTCCATAGAAAAATCTGTAAATATATGAAAAAAGTGGTCTTAATGCCCTCCTTTGCCCTATAATTTAAAATGTCAGTTACACATATTCCCATTTTAATTTTTATATATTTTTGAAATCATTAATTATGATTTGACGTGGAACTTTATTTGTAATCCACGATTATTTGCTTTTTGTTTGAGCGATTCTATTTTTAGATAAAGTATTGACAATAATTAGATAAAGTATTGATAATACTTATGACGTTTTTATTTTATATATTTTATAATTGAGCATGTCCAATATAAAATTGCCCACCAATGTATTATAACCAATGATGATAATTAAATCAAAACTTGGCAGAGAATTTTTTCGATAAGAAAGGTTACAAAAAATCACTAAAAAAGGGTTAAAAAAAACAGGATCAAGATAATATTATTAGTTAAATAATAAGAAGCATGATGATTAAAAAAAGATAAAAAGTTTAATGTTGAAACAAAAGGTAGAAAATAAAAACTTTTTATTCTTATTACATATCTTATGGAAAAAAAAAAAAAAAAGAAAACTAAAGAAAATAACACATAAAAAAAAAGATAAAAATGATTGTGATTATGCTGACAACAACGACGCCCTAGTTGTGTTGGTGTGGAAAAAAATTTGAAATTAACATTTTTATAATTTCTTCTTGAATTTTTGAAGTATAATTGATAATTGACCTCTGGATTGAAAATTACGTATTCTTATTTAAATATTTTTCCATGGATTTTTCAATGCTTTCCATGGACACATAATGTCTTCCATGGACACATAATGCTTTATAAAACTTTAAACAATCCAACTTATACATAAAATTATCAGTAAACGTATTTCTTTTTCAATATTTGGCAATGAAATTTGTTTGTTGCCAGGTCCATACAAAAAATAGCCCTATCTCTCATTCATTGTCAGTCTATTCTTAGGCTTCAAAAACCTGAGAACCCTCTCCCTCTTTGCCGAACGTTATTGTTAAAAATGTTTTTAAGGTTACTTTTTCCTAAAAACAAAACACCCCTTAGACATCCACGTAATAGGACTGACAGTTAATTATAAAGCAAATTGGTGTAAAATAATTACTTAACGCGAGAGTATACACCTTTTCAAGATGTAATTGAGAAAACAAAAATTGTAATTAAGAATCGTAAGATGTAATTGAGAAAACAAAAGTTGTAATTAAGAAACGTAAGATGTAATTGAGAAAACGTAAGTTGTAATTGAGAAACATAAGATGTAATTTAGAAAACGAAAATTGTAATTAAGAATCGTAACATGTAATTGAGAAAATGTAAGTTGTAATTAAGAAATAGAAAGATGTAATTGAGAACACGAAAATTTTAATTTAGATATCGCTTTAAAGGAGTAAGAGTAAAATGGCGCTTAAAAAAAATGGCGCGTAAACAAATGGAGCGTATAAAATGACGCACTTAAAAATGACGCAAGATTTGTAGCGTAAATTTAATTTTTTAGGGAAAAATTTAGGGAAAAATTTATAATTTTTGGGCAAATGAATTTAACATAATAAACACTAAAAACATTTTAGGGAAAAATTTATAATTCAATTAAAAATTATAATTAAAAATTATATAATTAAAAATCACTTCATTGATCATTTAAGCACCAACTTGTACGTCTTCCATATTTAAAATAGTTCCATAGTGCGTGGTTGTGTGTTGTACCGCACGTGCACAATCTCCTCCCATTATAGTATTTTTCGCCTCAATTACAATTTGTTCTAAGTACTGCATGCGCTGTTCCGCAATCCCGTCACCTAATACAGGTGGAATGCGAATTGCATTTTTAACGTTACTTTTAATTTTGGACCAGATCGTTTCCACCGGGTTCAACATTGGACTGTAAGGTCCCAAACGTAACAACTGAGCTGGTGAATTATCAAACACCCTTTGCAAACGAGCGTGACAAGGAGCATTATCTGCTACGACGACCAAATCCTCCAAACGATTCCCGGATGTAACCCACTGGTGAAACATAGCCAACATCCACTCGTTACAGGAATCTGCTTTAAATGATCCCCTGCGAGTTTCTATCATGACGACATTTTTAGTTGAAATAGCTGCGATAAAGTGTATGTTTAAACCTCTTGAAGCAGGTACTTTCATAATTGCTCTTTTTCCTTGTCTCGCGCGTCCTTGCGTTTTTCTACAAAAAAGGTTAAAATTTGTTTCATCCAACCAAACTATCTGACGACCATTTGTGATATGCTCGTTGATGTTTCTAACATATTCAGCTCTTTTTTGTTTGTTTTCATAACTGTTCATTGTAGAAGGCTCCTTGTGCACTTTTTTTAATGAGAACAATCTGCCTTCGAGGTAATTTGCTATTGTTGTTGTGCTAACGTTTATGTTAAATTGTCTTAATATCTTTGTTTTGATGGCCACCAATGTTAATTGACAATCATTTTCAATCCATGTTAATGTTTCTTTGATTTGATCTTCGGTCAACTTTTTCGGTTTAAAACCTCCTTTTCCGATGAAATTTGAATTTCCGCTGCGAACCCAATTGTATGCTGTCTTATATTTAATACCTAGCGTTTGCGCGAGATTCACCCAATCTTCAAATCGCTCCGCACATTCAACAACTCTTCTCCTGTCATTTGGAGAAGATAAAACGTAGCGTTTCCTTTCAACTTGTTCAGTTGTGTGTATTTCATGCCGACAAATCGGACAACTTGAATCTGGTTGTTCCAGAACTGGACGTAAACAAATTTGGTGACATAAATGTTGACACGGATTTAGCTTAATCACAGACTTTCGGGTCATAGTGTATTGGCATATAACACAACGATCTTTCAATTCCATTATTATTACTTGTGCATACAAAAGCAAAATTTAAAATTATAACTTAAATTCATGTCCAAAAAGACCTTTTGTAACAACCTACAAACTTAGACTGTGAACTTGCTATTTTAATTTGTGTGTTCTCAATTACAAGTTACGATTTCTCAATTACATATTATGATTTCTCAATTATATCTTACGTTTTCTCAAGTACATGTTGTGTTTCTTAATTACATGTTACGACTTCTTATTTACATGTTGTTTTTCTCAATTACATATAACGTTTTCTCAATTACATGTTGTGTTTCTTAATTACATATTACGACTTCTTAATTACAACTTTCATGTTCTCATTTACATCTTGAAAAGGTGTAGAATGTTTATTTACGACATTTTTTTTTAGCTTGGTAAAACACTTTTATTTTAAAAAACTAATTTTTCATAAATAATAATATATATATATGTTTATATATATATATATATATATATATATATATATATATATATATATATATATATATATATATATATATATATATATATATATATATATATATATATATATATATATATATATATATTATATATGCTATTATATATATATATATATATATATATATATATATATATATATATATATATATATATATATATATATATATATATATATATATATATATATATATATATATATATATATATATATATATATATATATATATATATATATATAGTATATATATAATAGTATACAAATAATAGTATTTTGTAATAATTTGATAAAAATTTTAAACTAGACGCTCTCATTTTAACAAAACATTTTCTTATGTTAAAAACTAAAATGATCAAAAGATGTGTTGTAAGCTTTATTGGTAACCTTAAGATCTATGGAGTTTAAAGGTCCAGAGGTTTGGGTTTTCACAGTCTTATTGATAGTTTAAAACATATTAGTCTACCGCTTTTTAAATAAAACTAATTGTTTTATGTGACATTGTTTCAAAGTTTTGCGTCATATTGTTACGTATGTGTCATGTTTTTGAGCACTGCCCGCGACCATGCAATTAAAAATTCCCTGTTCACTTATCTGTTAAGTAGATGACCGCTATTAAAAGAAAATTACTCAATGACATACTAGTCATACGAAATAAATAATGTTGTAAGCTTTCCCTTTATTTATTCACAACTGTCATTTATGCTAATTAGTAAAACTTAAAATGTTCGTCATTTTGACCATTAAGTTTGACGTTATTGAGGTTTGTGAAAAAAAAAAGATTATTACAACAAAAATATAACCTATCTACAACACTATTCAAAAAAAATCTTGTTTATACTAATTAGTATGTATCATAGTAACGGTTGGTCATTTGACCAATCGCATTCATTTTCGTCATCGGAATAATAACGTTGGACCTACATATTTAGAAGTTCATATCTTTACATAAATCATTAACTAGCCGAAGTTACATAAAGAAGTTGTGGTAAAAAGACTCGTTGGAGAATCAAAAGGGATTTGCATATTGAAGCATCAGTAAAGGTGAAATAGCAAAAATTATTAGTTTAAATCACATTTAAAATTGTGGAACATTTTATAAAAAATGAACAAAATGAAAGGTTAATCAGAATAAACAAAGGGAAGTGCCTGACTTGTTTTTGTAGTTTTATGGTAAGACGAAATGGAATCATACGCGCAGTAATTTAATAAAGTTTATTTTATTTTGAAATAAGAATACTAAAAAAATGATAGTAACGAACTTTTTCAGTTTATTTATTTTATAAATTTAAATTAAAATCTTTTTGTAATAAGAACGACTTAAGAATAGTTTTTATTTGTTTAATAAGAAAGATTTTATTTGTTCCAAAGATTCTAATTGAACTGTTAAAAAATAAGATTTGAAAAAAATTTCAACAAAAAATTAAAGACTAAAGTTTGTTAATTGTAATCACCGGATGAGCTGAGTTTTTAATCTGGAAGCCATATCTTTTAAACCATAAGTATAATTAAGAAAAATTATATATATATATATATATATATATATATATATATATATATATATATATATATATATATATATATATATATATATATATATATATATATATATATATCCAGCCAGCACATCTTGTTTCTTTTTTGGTATCAAAACCCAATTAGACATGTGTTTGTCACTATCCAGGCGTATACCAAAAACACGTTGATTTCAGGAGCTGTTTTACTCGGGTTTTGAGATTTAAAAATCAATTTTAAATATCATGTGCTTTATTACTGGTTTATATTTGTTACGAAAACTTATCATAATAATATATTACATTTCCGTAACAGTAAAACCATTTATATCCTAATTGGTGTTTTGGTAAATAGTTTCACGGAATTTGAAACCCTAATATTGATACGTGTTATTACTTTTATTTTAGAAACGCTACAAAACCTGCGTAATTTTATACGGAGTTGTGCCGTTCGCGTATTATTTCAATTACAACTTAAAATACACACTGCTTATATTACAATTTTTTTTTCTCTACACCGTAAAACATAGACATGAACTTGTTGTTGTGACCTGAAAAAAAAGCTAATGCCCCACAATGTGGCGTTATAATTGATTTTTATTTAAAAAATAAAAAAATTACTAAGTACAACTAACAAAAAAATTTTAAAAATATATTTAGAATGAAGTATTCAATTGGTTTCTTGTTTGTGTGCTTCTTTTCATTTTCAAAAGGTAATTTCAAAATAATTTTTTTTACTTTTAATAATATATAACATTTTTCGAATAAACATTCAAAGACGGCTTCAAAAATGTTGCACGCCAATAAAATATATAATTTGCTGAAACATTTATTTACGCGTGCTAAATCAATATTTTTTAGGAAAACTAAAAAATCCAGTTTTAATAAAAGTTTGCGCGGTAAGCGCGGTATACTTTTTTTGATTTTAATTTAAATTTTAGTTAACGCATAGATTTCGCTTTTACTATTGATCATTTTCACGACAACGTACTTTTTAAACAAAAAATGATAACTTCGTTATATTGAATAAATTTAGATAAAATTGAAAAATAAATATAGTTTATATATATATATATATTTAAGTACTTTTTTTTAACTAAATAAGTTTCATTTATAATGCATACAATATACATTAAATTTTTATTAAATTTCCAACCAACAGGATTCCGTAAATGTTTTCCAATCAGATAAAATCCCTAACTACTGTTATCTAACGAAAACAATGAGATTTCTTTAACTCTTTTTTGTTGTAAACAATGAGATTTCTTCAACTCCTTTTTGTTGTAAACAACGTACAGTGGGCCAGAACCCCATATATTTGGAAAAAAATCATAACATTTTTTTCCTTTTATCCTTAGGCCTCAAAAATTGGTATATAAATTAATTGGATGATTATAATTTATATGAGCATTGTTTTTTGGTGTGGTTGCCAAGGCAACCCCATTTGCATAGCAACACATATTTATGCTTACTTCCTAAGGGTAATTTTTAGCCAAATGTTTCTAAACTTGGTATGCAAATTAATTTGATGATTCTAATAGGATTGAGCATTACTAACTGTTTTAATTTACAGTCACACTTACATATAGGTACAGAAATTTCCAAAATTATAAAGATACAAAAGATACATTTATAAACTAATATCATCTGTGGATGACCTCAATAAATCAATAACTCCAGCTGGTAAGTTTTTCGTTTTGGTGTGACTTCCTGCTGTCTTTCTCAGAGATGCAATAAACAGATCAGATGTACACAGAAATCGGTTTAACAAATCTTGATTAGTTTTCAAAAGAGATGATTTTCTTGCAAAATGTTCACGACACTTTTAAAAGTCTTCTTATTTGCGTGCTTTTTCAAAGTTATTTTATATTCAATATGTTATAAACATTCAAAAAATTGTAACCAAGCATGTAAGGACGATAAACCAAATGAATAGCTACCTCCCATACCCTTTTTCAAACCATTTTTTAATATCATTCATTGCTTTAGGACTTGCCCCACATATAGTACAGCATTGTACTATATGATGGTCGTGGATTTCGCCAAGCTAGGTACTGTTTTCCATTTGAAAAACCACACAAGTCCAATGGCACTAGGCAAGTAATAAAAAGTGCCTGCTCATTGTCTAAATTTCTTATTACTGTTCCTTGCGATACTTGTTTATATATAGACTGTCCTGTGGCACCATCAAAGCCTATTTTGTATCTCAGAGAAAGTCTATCTGGAGTGCCTTCAGTGCTAAGGACATCATATTGTGTCTTGCATATTCTATTCGCTGTATGATCGACCAAAGCTTGCAGTTTTATTTTAGCTGAAAAGTCTGAGACAGATATATCTGCGGGATAGCATAACAGCATTGCATCCCGAACATCATTATATGGAGGATATATATCAACTCCCATTTAACTGCTTGATTTTGAATAATTAAATAGGAAGCTTTTGTGAATTTAGCATCTAACAGAAGACAAATAACTTCATATTTAGACATTCTACAATATTTTTTTAAGGTTTTTTAATTTGGATTTTCTTTTCTCCGTTTAATTTCTGAACCAAATTGTAACGCAGAAGCAGAATACATTTTAGTTAAGTGACTAACTTTATGTTTTTTGGTTTTAGTAGAGTAGTCATCAAAGTTTGTCTTATTTGGTCTTCCCATAGTTATTGGTGTTACATTTAGATTTTCAGGAACATGGCTTTGCAGCCATTTTTTGTTCTTTTCTTCAAATCGAGCCATGCTGCAATATGACTTGCGCCACTTATCTCGTAGATGCGTTATTATAGTTTCTAATTTCTGCTTGTTGCAATCCAAATTCATAGCATCAATAAGTTTGTCCACGTTACCAGAGTCAGATATTTGTAGATTATTAGGCTTATGCATAATGAATGCATAGTTATCAAAATATTTCATTTTCAGCCGAGAAATACAAAAAATATACTATTTATGAGACAATTGGAAATAAACAAACTCCAAATATTTATATGTTTATTTTAATGTGATAAAAATATGATTTGCTAAAAAAATTGCGATGATTGGAGCCTGAGAATGCAAAGAAAAGCCAGAATGTTGACCCCCCTGCCTCAAAGATGAAACGTAAAAATCATTAATAGAGACGCAGCTGACACCCGCCGACAATAAGTAAAATATATATCGATAATGTACATATTGGGCAAGATATTTTATTAATACTATTATGCATAATATAATATGCATAATTATGCATATTATGCATAAAAAAAAAATTGAAAAAAAAAACCTTTTTTATTAACAGCTTAAAAAGCAAATGACATGATAGTTATACAGAAATATATATATTTTATAAAAGCCGGATGTTTAAGCTATAAAATGTTATATAACAATGTCATTTATTTTATATTTTTTTATACTTTTTTCCATTACCTGGCCCACTGGCAACGAGATTTCTTCAACTCTTTTTGTTGTTAACAATGAGATTTCTTTAACTCTTCACTGATTTGTTTTGTCAAAAAGTTTTTTCTAAAGTATGAAGTGACACATAGAAAATTAATAAAAGTTACTCCTAATTTCAAAGTTTAATAACTGGTGCATTTCAAAATTATTTTGATAGAGGTTGGATTATCTAACCACATGACTCTTGTTGAACCCTGAGCTAATACAGCTTTACAAAGTCCGGTTCTCTTTAAGGAAATTTTAATACTAACATGTTTGTTAAATTATTTTTATTAGTTTTATGATATATTTATAGATATACACTTTTTATTAACTATTTATTTACTTCAAGGGCAAAAACTTAGCGAGTGGTCTCCTTTTAGTAACTGCTCAATAAGCACACGTACACGAACTTGCAAACCTGCACATAAATGTAAAGATGTTCAGTTAGTTGAGAGTATACCATGTGCTACTCATTGTCCAGGTATTTATGTATGATTTATCATATGTTTTTTTAACTGTAAAAAAAATTAATGTTTTAAAAAGTATTTAGTGTCAAAGACTTTTTTTAAAAAAAAATGAACAAAAAAAATCTTTTCATTTTGATGCTTTTTATCTATATTTTAAATCATGTAGTCTTTCTTTCAATTTTTTTTACCTATAAGGAGTTTTCCTGGTTGCATTTATTTCGCCTTAATTACCTTTGTTGAATATGCAACTTCCTCCCTATTTAACTTTGTAAACTTATTGTTTTGTAACTCTCCAATCTTATTTCTATGTAAATAAAATGCGTAAAACAATCCTGTTTTATCTATCACAACTGATTTTGAAATGATTTTTTGAACTAGTTTCTTTGCAGAATTATTGTTTTATTTGAATTAAAAGAAAAGGTTAAACTTTTAGTTGGGCAAACGTTTTCAAACGCTAAAAGTTTCTATTTTTATAGTTAATCTTGTTGGAGAAAAATTAATTAATCTTATCTTTCAAAAGTATGAGATGCTAAAAAACTTTTTGGTGTGCAGCTATCATAATTTAAAATTTTGAACAAAATAAAATTTATTTTGAACTTGAATTAAAAATTTATTTTGAACTTGAATAAAAATTATTTTGAACAAAATAAAATTTTGAACAAAATAAAAATTAAATCATTTTGCATATTGTCAATAAAAATTTAATTTTGTTTATTTATATTAATGTAATCTAACACTTTTTAATCAAGAACTTGTTGGTAATTTTTATTTAAAAGACCATAACAAGTTGTTACTTGAAATGATGTTATTAACAACAGCTCAAATTATTGTGTTTCATATCTGCTTTAGATTGAAAAATAATATCATATTAGTAGGACTTATTATATAAGTACCACATCACCCATGTATATTCTTTTTATATGTAAAAAAAGTTTTTGTATTTATTAGAATATCACGACAAATCAACTATTAGAATGCCATATGCCTAAACTTAGTAAAATTTATGTTTTTTAGGGTTTATTTGAATTATTTTTGTTGAGTGTTTTAAATAAACAAAGATTTTTTATGTGTAAAGATTGCATACAAATACAATTTCAGGGGGAGGGTGTGATTTTAAAGAATTTTTTTTGTTAAGAAACCACTCAGTACCTTTTAAGGATTCACCCCCCCCCCTCATACTATTCTAAGAATCGCCGCTGATTGCATACAAATTTTTTAAGATAATAAAAAGGTTTTTATGTATAAAGTATGCATTTAAAACACCTTTATAAAAGGTACAGGTTATTAATGCACTAGCTGTGTTAGATAATAATAACTTACTAGCAGTAAGCAACCCGTAATACGCGTTGTTAGTAAATAAAATTAAAAAAAAAAGCCGCGTATAGAAAAGCCTAGAAACTACTTTAAAATAGAAAAGCCTAGAAAATGACGTAACTCGACTAATATTAAATTAGCGTATTCATATTATCAGATCTAAAAATGACATTAGTAAACATTTGATTTGAATATTCAGTAAAATAATAATAAATTAATTTGCTTAGTATGATACTTAGAAAACACACACACACACACATGCACGCACACATATACACTAATTGCCTACTTGGCAGTATTGGTTGAAAATTTTGGTATACATTTAAACCATTTTAAAGTATAGCATAATTTATTGATTTATAAAGTTAAAATTGCCCTAGCAAGGTTGTGGCGAGTGAGACTCAAGTCTTAAAAGCACTAATTTAAACAAAGCGGTGAAATTTATGACCTTGAAATAATTAGTTCTTTATTTTTATTGTTAACTATTTTTTTAAATAGTTCAACTTTAGCAAAACATTTTTCTTTACTTTTTGCCTTTCATTAATCAATAACATCAATAAATCAAGAAAAATTTGTAAAATATTGTAAGAATTCAATTCTTTTTATATATAAATTTACAGTTTTTAATAACTTGTTGGCCAATTTAATAGATGTTGATAAATGCCCCATTTCTTTAGTGATGGGGGTGCAAATTTTGTTTAGACTTAAACAAAGCTTGCTACGGCAATGAATGTCAATATGCTTAGCAAATAACAGGATGAAACAGTTTTAGAAAATTTTGAAAAAAAATATAGTTGCTACTTTAAAGTTATAATAAAAAGACTCAACAATTTATCCAATAAAAAAAATTTTTTTTGAAGGGAGTTTTGCAAAATTTTTATAATCTGCTTGAGAATATTTTAACTATAAAATTGTCCATAACAACTGCCTAAATATGATAAAAATTTTCACCCATTACAGGCCTTGTTACGAGATTTCGCTGCGTAACGGAAAAGCGAAACGTGAATAAATGTAACTTTACTCAATAAAGGTATTTACATAGTTAAAAGTTAATTTACGTCAGTTGCGTTTTTACTTCATTGTAATTAAATTTAAAATGACATTAAAAACTATTGTTAGTCTTTGAAACGAAATAGCTTTAAATTGAACAATGTTGTTATAAAAAAAAAAAATTTCAATGTTGATTAAAAAAAAGTCTTCTTGTATTAAAATCTTATACTTTTTAAACTTAATTTTTTTGCTTTTAAACATTCGTTTTATGGTTGTTTTTTTTTATTATTTTTTTAAAATAATTTAAATTTAACACTTGTTTATGGTTGATTTTCATAAAGGGATTTAAATGTACTAAACGCATAGATTGGGTTTTCCCCTTTTAAAAAAACGTTTGCACTAACTGGTTTTGATAAAATAAATGTTGTAAAGAAACGAAATTTACTGCTTTTTCGGCTTTGTTTTTTTTTCATTTCCATTAAAATATTTTATTTTTATGTACAATGAAACCTAATATTTTTTTACTCAAGCCAAAAAAAATAGTGTTTTCAGTTTTAAGATGTTATAAGCAGAATTTGTTTTTAACAAATATCATTATAATTTTGAAACTTATGTATCTTATATTTATTGCTCAAGTACTAGTTTTGTTTTTAAAATAAAATAAAGATAAGTTGGGCTTTTAAAGAGTTTATTTACTGATCGCGTTATTTTTAATAGGTTTGAGTTTTGGTTTGTTCAAGGACGTTTATTAATTTACATTTATAACTCGAGTTTAAAAAAAATTGACGTCATTTATTAACTTGTATTTAAAAAATGAATAATGCGCTTCTGTAAATAATGAATGAAACTGTAAAATAATGGAAAAATAAAAACTGGAAAATAATGCGCTTTTGTTAAGCGCATTATTCAGACTAGTATTTGGAACTTACCTGAAACTTAACTAAAATTAAAATAAAGTTATATGTAATACGAACATTTTAAAGTAACTTGAATTAAATTTATTAAATCTTTTTTTACTTTGGTAATTTTATCATAAAAAAACGGAGCATTTTAAAATTAAAAAATTTTTAAATGCTCTGTTTTAAAATTAAATGAAAGAATTTTAATTAAATTTAATAAATTTATTTACTAAAAAGTATAATTATTAAAAAAATATTTAAATTTAATAAAATAAATTGAAAATATTTCTTTTTTTAAATTTGATTGTTTATAAACTTATGAAATCTAATATTTAAAATTAAATATGATGAAAAGTTTAAACTTAAAACACTTTATTTTCTTTAAGTAATTTTTAAAAACAAAAAAAAAGTTATTAAACATATTGTTTCTTTAACAAAAAAACTATTAGTTTACAATTGCGGTTAAATGCTTTTACTTACGACTTTAATACTTCTGAATGAACGTCACATAAACGATATAAAAAGATAATTTAAATATTCTAAAAGATAAAAGTTTTTGCGTAACGCATAACTGCTGAACGCAAATCGCCTTTTCGCAGGCAAAATGCGAGCTGCGTAACGCTTGTTAACAAGGCCTGCATTAATTATAAAATAACTTATGTTTTTTTTTAAATTTCGTATAAAATTTAAAAATTATTGATGAATATTAACTAAGTTAATGTTTTATTAACTTAATTAATACTAATTAAGTTAATAAAACATTAACTTAGTTAATGTTTTATTAACTTAATTAATTAATTAATTACATTAATTAATTAATGAATATTAATTAAGTTAATGTTTTATTTATTTGTTGTTCTCACATTTAGAGCAGGGGCGTTGCCAATTTTGGGACTTAATTTTGATATAATATATTTTGCATGCGTGAAAGAAATGCATGCATTCAGACTCAGTTAGCTACAGAGATTTTAAAAATATTAATTCAAGAAAGACTTAAACCTCCTAAAACACCTATAGTTATTTTCCATTTAGGTTTTTTGATATAGCTATTTTATAACTACAACTTTATGTTTTCTGTCTCTGTCTTATAATAACAACTTTATCTGAAAGATTAATAATTAGCTTTTTGTCAAAGTTAACAGGTGTTAAATTTTATACAAGGCCTTTATATACTGTCTATGTTTTACTTATTTTTAAAAGAAGACCGATAAAAAGAAACTTATTTGTATCTCCTTCTACAAAAGTTAACTACAAAATTGTTGATATTATTGGTGTTCTAGAAAGTCTATTAGTACAACAGTAGACTCAGAATGCTTAGAATATCTTAAATTCATTTTTTTTTTTTCAATTTTACAGCTTTTAAATTAATAATGTTTAACTAGAAATACTTTCTAGTTTTTCTTCTCCATTGCTCCTGATATCAATATTTTGTAATGAATTGCTTTATTTAGTGTTTCATTACTTGATCTTCTTTCAATACTCAATGTTTCATTAATCGATCAATCAAGGGCCGTCTCTTCGTGACGGCCCTAGATCAATCTATAAAGTTTCCAATTGTATTCAAAGTTTTTTTCCTTAAAAAACTATGAAAATTAAAGTTTTATAAGCTTCAACTCTAACCTAAAATTTTTTTTGAAATGGTGCTGAACTGCTGTATTGTAAAGCGAGGCAATGTTGAAATCTTTTTAACCTTTTACATTAAGGATTTAAAAAAGCAAAATTTACGACAGGATTTTTTTCCTATCAATAATATGTAATTGATTTAAAACAGGTTAACCTGTCTTAATACACATTAAAATGTTGATAATTGTTTCATTATCTTATATATCTCATTCAACTTATTGTATTTAGGTTTATGGCCGTTAAGAGATGAAAACAGTACAACTGTAAAAAGAAACGTACAGGTAGTTTATTGTAATGAGTATTATGTCGTGTAAACTTAACTAATGTAGAACCAAAAGTAATATAAACTTAGCTAATGTAAAACCATTAGTTTTGTGTGACCATTTATGAATTAAGAATAAGATTTTAAAAGTAACAAAAAAATTGATAAGTGACATTTTAAATAATTAGGCAAATAGTGAAATGCAAAAGTGCCACTGTACCACTGTTTGTCATTAATTAAAGGCTGCCCATTTTGGGTATTGTTTCTTCTTTTCCCTTACTGGTGAAATTAAATTACTTGTCCTTTACCAACATTTTTTTATATTATCACGTTTCTCTTTTGATAAGCTGAGTTTGAGTTTTGAAATGTTTCTTTGATTTTTCAGAACTTGCGTAAAAATACAATTATCAATACTAACTAATTTATTACTATGCATCAAATGTTAAATGTATCAAAAACGATCAATATTTATTTCTATATTAATATCTTCTTTTTTTTTAAAATTACTTAGTATCTAGTGGAGAAGGTTATAACTTAACTGATTATTGAACTTTTGAAGCTTTTTAAAGAAAGTTGGATAATGTCTCATTAAACCTCAATCAGATTTTAGTAGGGTATCATATTGTTTTAGTAGACTACCATATTGTTTTACTTTCCTTATGTATCATATGTATAACACAAGCTTTTATTTTCTTAAATAATTTCTATTTGTGTCCTAGTAGATAGCGTTTAGTCCATAACTACATTTTTATTAATCAGCTGTTTTTAATTGTTTCCTAATCCATTTTAAAAGAGTATCTAAGTATAGCTTTTGCATTTTTTTACTGCAAGTTTTGTTTTGTTTTTTAATTAGAAAGATACTTGAGAAATGCGTGTCAGATAGAATAGCTACTTGTTTGTTGTACGATTTATTTCATGCACTTCCTCAATCATATTTATACTGTCCCAATAAACTCATTGTAGTGTTATTGAAACCATAATTGTTAATATGATGCATAAAGAGTATATAGATGCATATATATGCATAAAGAGTCCGCACTTTCAAAACTTTAAATTGATTGTATGATGCATTGTTTGTTATGATTTGTATTAAAGTCGTGCAATAAGTTCTAAAATGTTAAATTTTTCTGATAATAATATCTTTTAGCAACTCCCGATTATAATTAATTTAAATGTTGGGCTAAAGTTTTAATTTAAAAAATTTAAAAATTTTGATTTAAATCATAAGTAACATATGGTCAGAATAATAATAAATATAGATCTATAATATATAATAAATAAAGATAGAATAATAAATGATGATCTTTTGTGAACAGATATTTCCTATAAACTTTTATAAAATTCATCTACGATAACAGGTCAGTATTTTTTAATTCTTTGATGTTTTTTAGTTTTTGTTATTTTCTAATAAAATTTTTGAAAGTGCTTGCTCATTTTTCTAGTTTATATTATTTGATTAATTAAAAGGCAACAACATTATAAATTTCAGTTTGATGCTAAATTAAACCGCGGAACTACTTTAAAAGATGGGCGCACTCTCAATGCTGGAAATTACCTTTCATCAGGAAACGGATATTATGCAGTTATGCAAGGAGATGGAAACTTTGTTCTTTATGTTACACAACAATGGGTACCACGCAATGCTCTTTGGGCAAGTGGTTCTTATAATAAAGGAACTGCCCCAAGAAGAGCTGTGATGCAGAATGATGGAAATTTGGTTATTTACGATGTTTATAACAAAGCAACTTGGGCAAGTAATACTAATCAAAAAGGGACCAAGCCGCATCGTTTGGTAATGCAAAAAGATGGAAACTTGGTTATTTATGACGGACAAAATAAACCAACATGGGCAACAGGAACGAATCGTGGCTAATAAAAATTATTTGAAGTGAAGTTTTTCTAATATAAATGTTCTAATATAAATGATTTTGCAATCTAAATATTATAACTAAAACAACGAAATTATTGTTATATTTTTGAATACTATTTTTTGCAGTTTTAATCCTTGTATTTTATTATTTTGAAGCCGCATAAACCTGTGAGATTTTTTTGCGATATTCAAGAATATCAATTAAATTTAGAAAATCGGTTAACTAGCTTTTTTAAAAAAACATACAAAGATGCATATGTATGTATGTATGTATGTATGTATGTATGTATGTATGTATGTATGTATGTATGTATGTATGTATGTATGTATGTATGTATGTATGTATGTATGTATGTATGTATGTATGTATGTATGTATGTATGTATGTATGTATGTATGTAATGTATGTATGTATGTATGTAATGTATGTAATATATGTAATGTATGTAATGTATCTAATGTATCTAATGTATGTATGTACCCAGCAAGCACAAGACGTATTTAATACGTAATATTTGAATATTATTTACGTCTTTTCCTTAAAAAACGAACTATTATGTTTCAGCAAAAGTTTTATAAGTTTTTCTTTAAAAACGTATTAAATACGTATTACTGCTATATGCAATATATAAATACGGATTACTGCTATATGCAAAAGTCATGTTGCGCAGACGAATATAATTTAAATATAAAATTCATTTAAAAGACTATTTATATGTATTTAAATAGTATTTTCTAAGAATTGTGAGCGAACTATGTTCAATAGGTTATATGCGTTTTTTAAAGATAATGACTTATTCTATTCAAAACAGTTTAAATTCCAGAAAAGCACTTCAACTGAACATGCAATACTTCACTTAATTAATGAAATAAAAAACTCTTTTGCAAACAGAGAGTTTACTTTAGGCGTGTTTATTGACCTCTCCAAGGTCTTCGACACAGTGGATCATAAAATAATGATAAAAAAGCTTAAGATGTACGGCATAAGAGGCGTATCCTGCAGGTGGATAGCAGATTACCTGAGTAAACGTACACAGTCCATATATTACGGAAATAAAAAACTTACAAATTCATCTTTAATTTCTTGTGGAGTGCCCCAAGGATCTATTCTTGGGCCTCTACTTTTCCTAATATACGTGAATGATCTCAGGAGAGCGTCAAATATATCAACAATTATGTTTGCTACGACAGTAACTTTTTTATTTCAGAAAAAGATATACCTTAACTCTTCGTACAAATGAACGAGTTAGATAAAATTTCACTATGGTTCAATGCGAATAAACTTTCTATTAATTCAAATAAAACAAAGTTTTCATTATTCCACCCTTTAAAAAATTTCTTTTCCAAAACTAGTTATTGAAAACACAGAAGTTAGTCGCAAAAGAGTCACAAAATTTCTTGGTGTTCTCATTGACGAAAATATTACCTGGAATAAACATATTGCCTATATTGGCAGCAAAATATCAAAAAGTATTAGCGTTCTATATCAGTCACGGGATTTACTTAATAAGCATCATCTAAAACAAATCTATTTCAGTTTTATACAAAGTTACTTGAATTACGCAAATATTGCGTGGTGTAGTACATCTAAAAGCATGCTTGAAACACTCTATCGAAAACAAAAACATGCCTTAAGAATAATGAATTTTAAAAATAAAAACAAACATGCAAATCCACTGTTCGAAATTATGAATACTTTTAAGTTATACAAGATAAACGTTTATAAAATTTTATGTCTCATGTACTAAAGTAAATTTCAACAATGCCCCTCAATTTTTAATGATCTTTATGAAATAAAACCTAACATTGAATATACTTTACGCACAACAGGCTTAATTGAACCATTGTGCAAAACTAAACAAGAACAATTTAAAAATACGTTTCGTGCTCCGCATATCCGGAATAAAATCTTAGCAAAATATAGTAATTTAACAGTTGTAAACAATATAAATTGCTTTCAAAAACTAATAAAAAAGAATATTTCAAAGTATACAAATCTTATTAATGATTTCTTTTAAACTGCTTTGTGTTTTTTTTTTTTTTTTTTTTTGTTATTTTTGTTTTATAACAGGTTTATTTTTGAAAGAATAAGATTATCTAGTTTTATATTACGGAACTTAATTGTAACAAAAACGGAAAATTAAATTTAAAAAAAAAAAAATTTAAATGACTTTTGGTCATTTAAATAGTCTCAAATATAAACATGCCCTTCTCCAAGGGGGTGTCGGGGTTTTCCCCCTTTGAAGCATTTGAGTTTTTTTTTTTTTCATATATTTTTACAACTACATAGCTTTAACAATACATAATTTATTACAAATAGTTTTAACAATATATACTTTTTTTACAAATAAAGTCAAAATGCTTTGAAAATAACTGAAATAATACTAAGATATATTTGATGTACAAAGTAATAAAATAATGTAAAATAGTTTTTCAGTTTATATTTTGAAAAGACAAAAAATGTCTTAAAAAAGGAAAAATTAAACCTTTAGTTATGTAGTCAAAGGAAACTCGCAGAAAACTGTGTAAAGTCTTATCATCGAGAACCCTTTTTTTTAAACAATTTCATGAGATACTCATAAATATTTTATTCATTACTTATTACATTTTTCAATATAATTAGTCGTGTTTTTAGGAAGGAGCATAACATAAACATAACATATATACATATATATATACACATACATACACACACATACACACACATATATATACATATACACATATACATATATATATTCATACATATATATATGCATATATACATACACACATACACATACACACATACGCATACACACACATAAAAAAATATATATATATATATATATATATATATATATATATATATATATATATATATATATATATATATATATATATATACACATACATACATACACACACACATAAATACACACATACACACACATATATATATATATATATATATATATATATATATATATATATATATATATATATATATACACATACATACATATACACATACATACATATACACATATACACATACACACATACATATATATACATACATACATACATACATACATACATACATACATACATACATACATACATACATACATACATACATATATATATATATACATACATACATATATATATATACATACACACATACACATACACATACATGTATATATGTATATTCGTACTTTTTTTTTATTGTTATTATTATTTTTTTTTTTTTTTTTTTTATGTAAATGATTTTGATATTTTAATTACTCATAAGTTATTTGAAAATTTCCATATAACTGCTTGTATTTAAGACAAGTTTTTTAAGATAAGATTTTAAGGAATTTATATTTTTTAGGAGATATATTTAGGAATTTTTTGGTATTAATTTGTTATACAAGTAAGGACCACGATATGCTATTGAGAATTGAGACAGTTTTCTTTTTTTAAGGGTACTATATAATTTCAAGTTGCTCTAGTGCTAAATTTGTTTATATTAGTTTTAAAAAAGTTATTCATAAATCGACTTGGAATAATTCCCATTTTATGTTTAAACATAAACAAAATATTTTGATATATATTAATTTGGTAAATGTTCAAAGCATTCATCTGTTTTAGTAATGGGTTTGCGTGAGTAAGTTTGTTTTTATAAAAAATAATTCTTGAGGCGAGTTTCTGTCGTCTATAGAGTGAACTTAATTTAGTTTTATGGGTACTTGCCCATGCTATATTGGCATATGATAGATAGCTGTGTATAAAGGAAAAATAAAGAAGTTTTAAATTTTCGAACGATAAATAGTTTCTTGCTCTATAGAGTAGACCAATGTTTTTTGAGACTTTTGTATTAATGGTATTTATGTGAGAGTTCCAAGATAATTTCTCGTCAAGAAGCACACCAAGAAATTTAGATTGAGTTCGTTCAATAATTGTGTTGTCTATACTAAGAGTTGGTAAAATTGATGGGATAGCCTTTTTTTTTTGGTTGGGGTGAAATAAGATGTATTTAGTTTTGTTTAAGTTTAATGACAATTTGTTAGCTCTGAACCATGTGTTAAGTTTAATAAGTTCTAAGTTTGCGGTTATAAAGAGGTCACTGATTGAGCTAGAAGAATAAAACAGATTAGTGTCGTCTGCAAAAATTATGCAATCTAACTTAGATGAGACTTTAGGGAGGTCGTTGACATAAACTAAAAATAGAAAAGGAGCTAGAATAGATCCTTGAGGAACCCCACATTTGATTTTTAGTTGTTTTGAGTTGTTATAGTGATCTATGGTAACACATTGTTGTCTGTTGTTTAGGTAGTTGGCGAACCATTTTATAGTTTGATTTTTATGCCATATTTTTCCATTTTTTTTAGTAGTATTGTGTGGTCTACTGTGTCAAACGCCTTTGTAAGATCAACAAAGACTCCTAATACAAATTTTCTATCATTAAAGGAAGTTGTAATGTTATTAATGAGATCTAGGATAGTATGTTCTGTTGAATGTTGCGTTTGAAACCCGTATTGATTTTCACTTAAGATTTTGTGTTCTATTAAATATTTATACAGTCTGTTGTAAATTATTCTTTCAGGGAGTTTAGAAAATATAGGAAGAATTGAGATTGGTCTATAATTGCTAATTGCAGATGTATCTCCACCTTTAAATATAGGTACAATTTTTGCTTTTTTTTATTTGTCTGGGAAAATTCCGTTTTAGATTGAAGAGCTGAAGATATTAAAAATAGGTTTTCTTATTACAGAAAAAATATAAAGCACAACATTGCCAGAGATGTCATCAATACCTGGGGCCTTATTCTTTTTAATTGATTTGATTGCTGTTTCTAGTTCATCAAAAGTTAAATTACTATCTGGCAATGAGCTTTCAAAATCGCTAAAATAATTTAGAAAAGATGTTTCTGAGCCTTTGATTTTTGATGCCAGGTTTAGACCAGTGTTTACAAAAAAATGATTAAATATTTCTGAAATATCTTTTTTGTTTTTGTATTCAATATCGTTTTCCGTTATTCTGGAGGGTAAAATGTCAGTTGGCACATTGAGCAAGTTTTGAAATATAGTTGGCAAATTGCAAATATTAAGAACTTTTTTTGGTGTTTCTAGTTGGCAAAAAAATACATACAGCCCCCCATGGAAGACCTCTTCGGGACGGCCCTAAATAAAAATCAGTCAATCGTAAATATAACTACTTAATTTAAAAAAATTAACTTCAAAAAACTCCGCAAATATGCGAAAAGAAATTACTCCTACTTGTTTGCAAAGCACAAACATAATTCAAATCGTATTTGGCAACTAATGAAATAGATCGCGCGAAAAAACAAGAAAAGTACAATATCAGTACCAAATACTATGATAATTAAAAATAAATTATTTAACGACCCTAATAAAATTTCTTTTGAATTTAATAAATTTTTATCTTCAACCGGAACAAGCTTATCAAATAAAATTTCTTATCTTAATGACATATCAATTGATGAATTAATAGCTTCACCTAATTTAACTTTAAATTTTTCAAACCTAACTAACGGTCACATACAGCGAATTTGAAGGTGCGTTTAAATCATTAAAACAAATTAAGGCATTTGGGGATTGCATCAATGGAAATGTTGTAATAGACTCCTTCGACGTTTTGAAAGATATACTCTTTAAAATTTGTAAAGCATCTATTGCTCAAGGATCCTTTCCATACTCTCTTAAAGTAGCAAAAATTGCTTTTTATAAATAAGGTGACCATTGCAGCATTACTAATTATAGTCCTATTTCAGTTCTTCCAGTTTTCTTTAAAATATTTAAAAAGAATAATGTATAACAAAGTCTACAATTATTTTGTTGATACTAAAATTTTATATAATAATCAATTTGACTTCCAGAGAAACAATTCTTCTAAACACGCCATATTCCAACTAACACGTAGCATTTCTGATTCTTTTAAAACTAAAAACTCTCATTATACCCTAGGAGTATTCATCGATTTATCTAAAGCTTTTGATACTGTCGATCACCACATTCTATTAAAAAAATTAGAACTCTATGGCATTAATGATAAATCCTAGTAATCATAAGTAGTTCGTTAATATCCAACTTAATATCACTCTTCTTTGCCTTTCTTAATGAATGTAATGTGTGGTGTCCCAAATGGATCCATTGTAGGTCCATATTATTTTTAATATATATAAATAACCTTAACAAAGCCTCACTGATGACACAAACTAATCCAAGCTCATGAAAACATAAATACATTTTTTAACAATTTGACACAAGAATTAAATAAAATTTCATAATGGTTTAAGAAAAACAGATTGTCCATCAATATTGATAAAACAAAAAGGACACTTTTTACCCAATATCCAGAAAAAATGTTTACCAAATACGATGCCCGACCTCTTTATTGATAATACAATACTTAAAAGGGAAAAAGTTACAAAGCTTCTTGGAGTTCTTATTGACGAAAACTTATCCTGGAAAAAACAAAATGAAAGTTGCTAAAAGTATTGGAATTATATATAAAGTTTGATATATGTTAAATAAACAACAATTAAAGCAACTATATTATTCGTTTATCCACTGCCATTTAAATTTTGCAAATATTGTTTGGGGAAGCGCGCACAAAACTAAATTTAAACCTCTTTTTCAGCATCAGAAATAAGCAGCTCGCTCAATTAATTTTGTGAATCGTTTTTCTAATTCAAAGTCACTTCTTAGAGAAATGAAAGCCTTAAATGTATACGAACTAAATGTTTATAATATTTTTTGTTTCATGTTTAAATGTAAAAATCATTTATCTCCTGGTGTATTTATAAATCTTTATATTGTAAAACCCATAAACAAATACATTCTACGCAATGAAAAAAATTTCCAAAAACTTGCCAAACTAAATTTGAACAACTATTTATTTTTATCTCAGTTCTTGCCTAATTTTGATTTGTCTTGAAATGGACTTAAACTTACTTCAAACGAAAGTTAAAAGTTATCTTTTCGGCAGAAAATATTTTTGCTTGTTTTTAGTTCTTTTATTTCATATATTTTATCCAGTATATTTATATTTTAAATGTACAGCTACATATAGTTTATGTTGATTTATTTTTATTGGTTTATTTGATTTTATTATTATTCTATTTAATATTGTAAAGGTGCTTCATGATAAGATCGTATAATTTTCCAGAAGTCCTCCCTATTATATTTGTTAAAGCTATTCTGTAATTGTAATTTTTTATTGAAGGCAAATAAATATGCAAAAAAAAAAAAAAAAAAAAAAAAAAATAGACTTTTAAATATTAACGTGGTTTTTACAAGATGTTTTAAATACGTTTTTTTATAGTTTTTTTGAAACAGCAAAGGCATACAAAACAAATTTTAAACATCTTTTGAAGATAAGCTTTAGTCAGTTTATTGATCTTCAAGCGACATATAATGATCGAATATTTGCTATTTGCGAAAGATACAATATGCATATCAATGACTTTATTAAATCATCTTCATCTTTTATCAGTGAATTTACGGTTTGTTTTCACTCGTCCATAATGGTAAATACTAAATAAATGGGTGCACAGTGGTCAGAAATGCTTGAAATTGCGAATTAATTGTGTTTCCATTCCAAAACAGTTAAAATTGGTAATAATATAATGAAACATTTTAAATAAATAAAATTTATTTGGTTTTTAACACTTTTAACAACTTAAAATTTTAATAATAAAATAACATTTTGACAACTTAAAGTTTTAATAATAAAATAACATTAAAAACATCATTATCACAATATTGTGAAAAAAGGCTTTTATAAGCTACGGACTTTATTTACAGTATATAATAACTTAAAATTAAAAACCTAAAAAAAAAAATTAAAAGTATAAATATAAAAATTATTCTCAACAAATGTTTCAACAGACTTTTATTAAAAAGCAAACAATACTTTTCATTTCTAAAGTATTAAATAAACTCGACCGTTTCATTTAAAACTGTTTGCCGCACTCATAAAAGCATCATGGGTGAACAAGCATGCCGCTAAAACCAATGAGCATGACAAAAAAGCTAACTATTTATTAAGATATAAAATTATATTTATTTGATGTTTTAGAAACAATTTCATATTTAAAAAAATCTAATAATATTAGTAATAAACAGTTATTTAAGTCAAAAACTTTTTTTATGTCTGCAGAATTTGTAATTAGAAAAAATAAAGACAAAAAGTTTTAATATATTACTTTTTGTCTCCCTTTAATTTCTTTAATAATAAAAAAAATACAAGGGTTCGCTTGGCTCAAATTGAGCATCTACACAAACTAAGTGTTTGTGTACATGCTTCAGTTATTGTGGTGAGTAACCAATCTTCCAGGTCACCTGTTAGCGCTTGCTTAACGTCAAATATGTTTGACAATATTTCATTTGCAAACAAAAGAATAATTCGTTTGCTCCAACCTAAACAGCTGCGTTTTGAAGACTTAACACTACAAAAGTTTCAGCTATCATAAAAACAATATCCAGTAAAATGATGGATCAAATTCTTCCTGGATACGCCGAGGTTAAAATATTTTATATATTAAAATTTATGTAATTTTTTTTTATAAAGGAGTTTATAGTTTGAAATTTAAATTGCTTTAAATTGATTGCGTTATAAACTGCAATATTTGAATTAAATGTCTAGACAATAAAACCTAAACGTATAATTTTTAAAAAATGCATGAAATATTTGTTCACTATTGCGTAGAAGTTAAAGGTACTTTTTTTTCTTGTAGAAATTAAAGTTTTTGTTTTAGAAATAACGCAATAATTGAAAATAAAGTTTATTTGTTATACTGTTACTTCTTTTGTATTTTTAAAATTTATTATGGAAGACATGGATCTTTTCTCTGCACCTCATTGGTCAACACATTTTTTCAACGAGCCTGTAAGAACTAAATAATTCTTTCGCTTTTTTTTTTGTTTGAAATAAAAGTTAACAAAGCATTTAGGATTCCTAAATTATTAATTATCATTCACAAAATTATTGATTTTCAAAAGTCAAATTAATCGCAAATCTAAAAGTTTTCAAAAATAAATCTAAACAATAGAATCTTTTCCTAATGACCGTAAAGTAAAGTCATTCAAAGAAAGAACTTACAAACAAATCTTGTCTTTGTTTATGAACCACTCAAATTAAAGTGGTTTATAAACAGAAAAAAGTCTTGGTTTTTTGTGTGACCCCATAAAACAAATAAGACGGTAGCGCACTTGCCTCAGAAACGTAAAATCCGTGGTTCAAACCAGGGGCGGACTGGCCAAATTATTATGATGTGGAAAAATATTTTTAACGGCCCTGTAGGCCAACGAAAAATGAGGAAAAGCAGCAAAGATAACAGACGTAAATTACAAAGTTATGCTTAATTTATAAATATATACATTAATGAATAAATATCGAACAGAAAAAATTTATTAGAATACATATACGTAAAAACAAAGTACTTAACAATAAAAAAATATATAATACTGTAAAGCAAGGATAATTAACAATTATAAAATACAAACACAAATTACAACATTAATTTCTCAAACAATAAATTGCTTTTTTTTGCAACAAGATTAATAACGATTTATATATTTTATTGAATTTTACATTTTTATGAGATTATGAAAACGGCCCATGTGGAATAGTCCACATCTTCCACATGGCCAGTCCGCCCCTGGTTCAAACCCACCTCTGGACAAGTTTGGCGACATCAGTTGGGAAGGAAGCGTGAACTTCCAATTAAATGCTCTTCATTGGTACTCTGTGATAAGAGCGAAAGGACTTCTTGAGCACCTAAAAAAAATAATAATAATAAATAAAAAATCAGAAAAAGAAAACGCTGGTTGTCTTATCAACGAGCCCTGTTTACAATGTTTATCGTCAGTTTGGAAAATAAAATAAAATACTTAAAATATTTTCAGCAAATTGAAGAGCGGTTTTCCAAAACTGGTTAAGTCACAAAATTATTGTTTTGAGAAAAACCCAAAAAACTTATTGTCCGGCAAAGATTTTTCTAATACCTATGATTTTGTAATCGTAAATAAAGATGATGAACAAATTTTCTATTGATACTAGCACTGTTAGGTTTGTACGTTTATCAATAAAAGATTCAAATGTTGAATAAACTCAATTTTTGAAAAAATAGACTTAACAAGTTCTGGATAACGGCTCTTCAATTAATAAACCTTTAACTATAGCATCTCTAATTGTTTAGAGAAATATATTGCTAACTTTTAAAGAATACAGAACACAGTGCCCCTTCTCATTAGATTTTTTCTATTCCCCTTTTATCCCCATTCTTAAACAATGAATAAAATTGGCTTTCAAATTAGTCGTTGAAAAAACGGTTATCAGAGGGAGAAAGAAATTAAATGTGTTTAAAATACTAATGAAAATAATTCCAGATAATTTGAAAAAAAAACAATGAACGAAAAACGTAATAAAACAAACTTGCTTTGAATTTTATGTTTTTTTAAATCGAATTATCTTGCTAACCTCCAATAAACTTAAATACTTTATCAATTTTTCTCAAACTGGATATATTAATATAATCCGGCAAGTGTATGCCCAAAAGTTTAAATCAAAGTTAAATCGAATCGAAGTTAAATCAAACTCAAAACAAAGTTTTAATTAAAATTAAATATAACTTCTACTATTTAATTTTCGAACAAAAAAAAGGTTAAAAATATTAATCAATACTAGGTACAAGGCATTACTCTACTTGCAAGGCTAATTGTTTATTATCTTTAAATAAAGAAATTGACTTCCCTTACTATTTTATTAGGGAAGTCAATTGCTTAACTTTGTCTTCATCTAACTTTTTAAATTCTTTTGAACTTTAGTACTAATGACTCGTATTTTAGGGTGGATAAAATAACTTTTTAACATTACAGGTTTATTAAACATTTTATAATATTTCATATAATATCATGTTTTTTAAATTCTTCAGTCAGTGCGAAGACAAAGAATTATTCTTTGAGTAACTTTGAGTCAAACAAAATAAATTTTATAACATTTCCTAATATTTTATAACATTTATTATGATTCCTGTGTTTTTCAAACAAAAATAAGAAGTTTTCTTTAAGTTTCCTAAAAACTATTTATCATTTTTATTAGGTTACAATTTTTATTGATAAGCCAGTTCAAATTTATAGCCAAATATAATATGACAAGTGACAAATTTCATCTATTTAATCACTTTCAGTTGCTTTATTACTTTACGAGGTAATTGATTATCATAATTGATCGTTTGCATTAAGTTGGTTATTAAATGAATACATGGATATCAAAAATAAAACGGAATAATTTCGATTAACCTATTAGTTTGATGGATAATTTCGATAAACCTATTAGTTTGATGGATAATCTTGATTAACCTAATGATTTGATGGAACACATCATTTTTATGATAATAATCCTTTTTTTTAATGAATTAAAAAAAAGGTAGTTTAAATACTGATCTTAAAGATTTCTGCCGCAAAAAAGTGCCACTACATCAAGAAAAAGTTTATTTAATTATGTAATTATGCAAAGAAGTGCCACTACATCAAGAAAAAGTTTATTTAGTTATGTAATTATGCAAAGAAGTGCCACTAGATCAACAAAAAGTTTATTAATTATGTAATTATGCAAAGAAGTGCCACTAGATCAACAAAAAGTTTATTTAATTATATAATTAGTATTTCTTGTAATTTAAACTTAAATATTAACAAAATATATTTTAAATTCAATCGTAAAAAAATAAACAAATTTATGAAAACACACAAAAACTTAAAAAATCTATTTTCCTATCAAGTTAGTTTATTTATAAGAGATTTCATGTTTGTTACATAATTTATCAAAAAACACGAAGTTCTCTTATAATTTTGTAAGTGTATTTGGTGATTACATTGCAATAACTGTAATTAATACTGAGTTTCAAACTCTAAGAATTATAGTTTATTTACTAGGAATGCAGGCTGTTGCAGACTGATCTTAATCATCCTGTTGGTGGGTACTCGCTTGATCAACTTGCTCCAAATTATGATATAAGTCATCATTTTCCTCAAATTAAACGCGAAAATCACATTTCATTTGGTGATCAAGATAATGTTTCTCTTTACTTTAGCGATCGGAAAGACGATTTTGTAAGACTTATAAAATTAATAGATTATTTATCTTTGTACAGTGTATTACAGCCCAGGCAGCACAACACGTTTGCTCAACGTTGGGACAAGGTTTGTCGAACAATTCCTACGTTGTTTTGAAGTTAAGCCAACGAAGTGTGCTGCTCGGAAGCGTTTTGTAACTCTCAAAAAAAGACTTTGAGATAATTGCATTTTAATTATTGCTTTAATTTCGATAGTTTTTTTGTTATCTGCAATGTTAATCATTTTTTTAATTTTATAGTTTTTTAATTTTTTCATTTCATAAAGTTGGGTTTAATGTGGTATCTATCATATAGAGTCATAAGTAGTCTTCTTTCAAATGACTGTGCTTGTTAAAAACATTAAAATTACATAAGAATCAATCAAAACAGACATTTTGAAAGTTGCAACACATCTCACAGCGCAATATTTTTAAAGAAACAGAGTTTAAAAATACCAATATTCAAAATAGTGTTTAAAATAAGTTCATAAACTTTATGCATAGTTTCAGATATATGAAGTTTCAGATAAACATGTGAAGTTTCAGATAAACATGTGAAGTTTTAGATAAACACGTGAAGTTTTAGATAAACATGTGAAAACATGTGAAGTTTTAGATAAACATGTGAGGTTTTAGATCAACGTGAACTTTTAGATAAAAATGTGAAGTTTCAGATAAACATGTGAAGTTTCAGATAAACATGTGAAGTTTCAGATAAACATGTGAAGTTTTAGATAAACATGTGAAGTTTCAGATAAACATGTGAAGTTTTAGATAAACATGTGAAGTTTTAGATAAACATGTGAAGTTTCAGCTAAACATATGAAGTTTTAGATAAACATGTGAAGTTTCAGATAAACATGTGAAGTTTCAGATAAACATGTGAAGTTTCAGATAAACATGTGAAGTTTCAGATAAACATGTGAAGTTTTAGATAAACATGTGAAGTTTCAGATAAACATGTGAAGTTTTAGATAAACATGTGAAGTTTCCGATAAATATGTGAAGTTTTAGATAAACATGTGAAGTTTCCGATAAACATGTGAAGTTTTAGATAAACATGTGAAGTTTCAGATAAACATGTGAAGTTTCAGATAAACATGTGAAGTTTTAGATAAACATGTGAAGTTTCAGATAAACATATGAAGTTTCAGATAAACATGTGAAGTTTTAGATAAACATGTGAAGTTTCAGATAAACATGTGAAGTTTCAGATAAACATGTGAAGTTTTAGATAAACATGTGAAGTTTCAGATAAACATGTGAAGTTTTAGATAAACATGTGAAGTTTTAGATAAACATGTGAAGTTTCAGATAAACATGTGAAGTTTTAGATAAACACGTGAAGTTTTAGATAAACATGTGAAAACATGTGAAGTTTTAGATAAACATGTGAGGTTTTAGATCAACGTGAACTTTTAGATAAAAATGTGAAGTTTCAGATAAACATGTGAAGTTTCAGATAAACATGTGAAGTTTCAGATAAACATGTGAAGTTTCAGATAAACATGTGAAGTTTTAGATAAACATGTGAAGTTTCAGATAAACATGTGAAGTTTTAGATAAACATGTGAAGTTTTAGATAAACATGTGAAGTTTCAGCTAAACATATGAAGTTTTAGATAAACATGTGAAGTTTCAGATAAACATGTGAAGTTTCAGATAAACATGTGAAGTTTCAGATAAACATGTGAAGTTTCAGATAAACATGTGAAGTTTTAGATAAACATGTGAAGTTTCAGATAAACATGTGAAGTTTTAGATAAACATGTGAAGTTTCCGATAAATATGTGAAGTTTTAGATAAACATGTGAAGTTTCCGATAAACATGTGAAGTTTTAGATAAACATGTGAAGTTTCAGATAAACATGTGAAGTTTCAGATAAACATGTGAAGTTTTAGATAAACATGTGAAGTTTCAGATAAACATGTGAAGTTTTAGATAAACATGTGAAGTTTTAGATAAACATGTGAAGTTTCAGCTAAACATATGAAGTTTTAGATAAACATGTGAAGTTTCAGATAAACATGTGAAGTTTCAGATAAACATGTGAAGTTTCAGATAAACATGTGAAGTTTCAGATAAACATGTGAAGTTTTAGATAAACATGTGAAGTTTCAGATAAACATGTGAAGTTTTAGATAAACATGTGAAGTTTCCGATAAATATGTGAAGTTTTAGATAAACATGTGAAGTTTCCGATAAACATGTGAAGTTTTAGATAAACATGTGAAGTTTCAGATAAACATGTGAAGTTTCAGATAAACATGTGAAGTTTTAGATAAACATGTGAAGTTTCAGATAAACATATGAAGTTTCAGATAAACATGTGAAGTTTTAGATAAACATGTGAAGTTTCAGATAAACATGTGAAGTTTCAGATAAACATGTGAAGTTTTAGATAAACATGTGAAGTTTCAGATAAACATGTGAAGTTTTAGATAAACATGTGAAGTTTTAGATAAACATGTGAAGTTTCAGATAAACATGTGAAGTTTTAGATAAACATGTGAAGTTTCCGACAAATATGTGAAGTTTTAGATAAACATGTGAAGTTTCCGATAAACATGTGAAGTTTTAGATAAACATGTGAAGTTTCAGATAAACATGTGAAGTTTTAGATAAACATGTGAAGTTTCAGATAAACATGTGAAGTTTCAGATAAACATGTGAAGTTTTAGATAAACATGTGAAGTTTCAGATAAACATGTGAAGTTTCAGATAAACGTGTGAAGTTTTAGATAAACATGTGAAGTTTCAGATAAAAGATTTTATAATAATAAGTTTAAAACGCTTTTTAAAAAACCAAAACAATTTTTTGCAAAACTAAAGTTCTGAGAAATTTACAATTCTTTTTTCGTGTTATATGATATTTATTATATAATGCAAAACTGTTCAACCACTTTTTTTAATTCACCTTTTAACTTTTTTGAAGCAAATAACCTCCTATAATTAACAACAGTAATTATTAATTTTAGTTTTTTTTTAACTTTTAACTTTATGAGTTATAATAAATATGTTGTTTACGTTTAAGATAAAAAGGGTTAAGTTCCCTTTTTTATGTACAACCTAATGATCCATATCCGTACTTTAGTTTGCTTTAAATAAGGAAATATTTCTTTATATTATTTAATATTATATTATTTGAATAAGCCTATTTGTAGTGGCGTAATTGTATCTGTTGGGGAGCAGGTTTTTTACAATTTTTGTTTACCACCCCCAAACAATAGTGTAACCGTTATGTATTTTCAATACATAACGTGACTGTATACAATATTTCAACTCGTTTCTCCGCGCAGCGGCCTTACTCGTCAAGGTTCGTGTTTCGGAGTTATAGAGTTGAGAGAGGGTTATAACCACAAATAAGTAGCCTCCTCGTCTGTAGTGGCCTTCTCGGCCTTGAGGAGGTGAATTAAAATAAAAAAAAAAAAAAAAAAAAAAAATTTAAATACTTTTTACATATATTGCTATCTAAATAGGCAACATTTTTGTTTCGAATTAGTTTTTTTTTTCTAATAACTTTTCAAAACCTGACCTGTCAGAGAGCTCCGAAAATGTGCTTAGATAATTTTTTTTTAATGAAAATAAGCAAAACAAGTTATTTAAAAAATTATTATATACAGCCTTGATTGTTGACAATAAAAATACCAACATTAATATATAGAAATAAATATCATCAATAAATAAAGCTTGAGCTGTTAGAGAATTTGTTCGTTGTCACTCTCAAAATTATCCAAATAATTACAAAATAATTCAAGTCTAAAAATCTAAAAGAAATCTAAATTAAAGTTGCGATCAAGAAATTGTTTCCGTATGTCAAAAAATAAATACCCCAAGTATTGATTTATGAAGGATACTACTGTATAGTAAAACTGAATAAGTGATTTTATTACCTTTGTAATATACAAATCACACATGCTTATCTATATAAGTAGTTCTTTATGTGTTTAACATTCCATTAGGGGAACCTGTTGTACCTTTGACCACGTTGTACCTTTAGTCACTCTATCCTGTCGGCTTACTATTATTATTTCAAAAAAACGTTAAGTGACATTTGAAATAATAGTCCATTACAGCTCTTCTTACAGTAAAAGATCATACTTGGAATGGATTGTATCAATCTACGAGAAATTATAAGTTTTTACTTTTAAAAAGTAAATATTTGTGTTAATTTTATTTTGATTTTAAAACGGTCATGAATTGTTTTCTGATTCATTTACAAAATTACAAGCATTACCCATCTTTTTTTTTTTGTTATGAAAAATTTTGGATGATTATTTCTTACCATAAATGGGGATTAAGAGAATAATTGTTAAAGAAACCCATCTTGTACACCTTTGATCAGATTAGGACGTTGTACCTTTGACCGAAAAAAATTATTTCCTCGGTTATTTGCGAACTTTAAGAGACTAAATTTACAAAATTAATTATTGAGTTTATCAGGAGGCTGTGCTTTATTGCTCTTGAATGCAAAATTGTTTATATCATTATGGAAATGAAACAATTCCATTGCATTGTAATGTAATTCAATATTTGTTCTTGGGCCACTACTAAATTTGGAACAATCAATTTTGTTAATTTATTTAGTTGGACAACTGTATCAATATCATAATTAAGCTCATTTTATTACTTAATTTCTGTACAGCTATAAGGAATTAAAAGCATAAAAATACTTTATCAATTTTGTTAGTACATTTTAGTTTTAAAATGCCAAGGATCAAGGTTGGTATTTTTTGCAAGAAGGTTTACGAAACGGATATGCTAAATGCAGTGAATTTTGTGCTTGAATAAAAAATGAGTTTAAGTGAATCTGCAAGACATCGCAACACTAAAATATCGACTGAAGTAAACTGAAGTAAAGAAAAAAATATCGGTTGAAGCAGTTGCAAAAAAATATTCTCAACATAATAGAATTAGTTTTGGTAAACCACTTGGCAGATGCTGCAACTATGCATTACGAACCTATATTAAAATAGGTCATATCATTTGCATTTGAGTATGCTTTTAAGCAAATTATAAAAATATTAAAACTTCATTTATGAAAAATAAATGTACTGTTAAATTACGGCTGCAAGTATTTTCCCAAAAAAAATAATTATATCTTTAGGTAAAAGATGTAATTATATTTGTTATATCTATCTAAACCACAGCCTACAAGTCTTGGTAAATCTTTTTCATTCAATAGAGAAACCTAAGAATATTATATTAAAGATACTTATTGGTCAAATGAGCAAAAAGTCTTAAGTAAAATTTTTGCACAAAATATGAGAGAATATCACAAAGATTGAATGGTTTAAATTTATTCAATAGGCTACGCAAAAAATGCCTTGAAGCAAAAAGTGGTCAAAGTTACAACAGACTTCCCTAGAAGATACAGCGTTAATTTTTAACCAGCCATTGCCAGATAACAGAACTTTTAAAACAACAAAACATAAACAACGTGGTCCATACTTTTCAGTATTTTAATTAAAAAAAAAAATTGCAATAAAAGCGAGCAAAAACTCTTAATAACGCGTCATAAATAGGTCATGCAATTTTCGATCACTTTTGACCCCCTCCCCTCGTCACATGATCGTAACTCTTTCGTAAAAAGTCCCGTACAAACCGTCGCAAAACCACTAACCCTTTCCTCTTTAGAGCGTGATGCAATTTATGGACGACCCCTAACTTAATGAAAATTAAAAATAGTGTTTAGAACTATTAAATTTAACTGGTATTTCAAAGTGTGCGTTTATTAATGTAAACAATATGATTTTGAAATATGTCATTATTTGCAAGGGCGGATCTATACGGAGAGATAGGGGCGCACACCCTCCTTTTCCTTAGATATTTTGGAATTTTTTTTTTGTTGTTGCTTATTTAAAAATTTTACCCAACACTTTGAAAACGTAGACAAATTAAAGAGAATCTTTAGAAATACAATAAAATTTTAATAAAATTGTGAGGTGCGAATTTTACATTGTGGGGTTGCCTACCTACAAATCACTAAACCTGAAACAGCCCCCCTTACTAAATGGTCTGGATTCACTAAATTGAAAAAATCTCAAAGTTCTTCTTCTTACTACATGGTCTGGATCCATTTCTAATTATAAAATGAGTATTTTAGAATGGAATTAGCAAATTTATCTTATATTTTGTGGGGTATGATTGCTATGCATATATGAGTAACTTCATTTTTAACGCTAAATGCACAACTTTATCAAATATTTTTAGCTGTTTTTATAAAACTTGCTAGTCTGAAGAATAAAATAACCTAAAAGGTTTTTAGTCTGGCCTAAAAAAGGGAGAATTTGTTGCTACCGTCGAGTGGGCTTACTTTGATAGATTTTTGTGATTTTTTTTTTAAAGTTCTTATAAAATTTTAATAAATTTCCGCTTTCGGTTTGAATACACCAAATGATCTCCCCTTACCAAGAAAAAATGCTTTTCAGAAATATCAGAACTAGTCTTGTATTATTTTTAAAAGCCCAAACAATTATCAATGTAACCTTGCATGTCCGGATTACTTTGATAGTAATTATTTCAATCAAATATCAAGTTAACCCCACCACGGTGTTTCATTGATAGTTTTTTAGTCTTTTAAAAAAAATTTATTGACCTAGTACACCTAAAAACAATTGAAAAGTTTGTTGAAAAATTGTCAAAAATTATCAAACATAAAAGTTCTTGATTTCAATAGATGGCTTGGTGAGACAGGTATGGGAAACAATATTGATCTCTTATTTTTTTTGGGTCAACTGTAATTCTTTCAACTACAGTAGAAAATGAAACAACTATATCTAAATTATCTTTGCTTTCTGTAAATTTGAAGAACTTACTCGCCCGTTGTTTTTCAAAAATTTATAAGAAGCAGTTTTATTCTCTCGAACATTTCAATGACATGACCATTTTAATTGATAACGGAAGAATCCCGGTATAGGCCACAACTACCCATTGCTTTAGTTCAAATTGAATGTCAGTTGTTTCCATTAGTTGATTTCATTAGTTGATTCCATAGAGTCTTCACTGTGATCTTGAAGTTCAATTTCAATTTTAAAATCATTATTTGATAATGTTGAAGACTCGATTTCTTTGTTTGATTGTTTTGTTGTTGTTTTTGTACCAGTACTGCATTGGATTCGTTTTTTTTTTTACATATATATATATATATATATATATATATATATATACATATATATATATATATATATATATATATATATATATATATATATATATATATATATATATATATATATATATATATATATATATATATATATGTATATATATTATATATATATATATATATATATATATATATATATGTATATATATATATATATATATATATATATGTATACATATATATATATATATATATATATATATATATATATATATATATATATATATATAATATATATATATATAAATAAATATATATATATATATATATATATATATATATATATATATATATATATATATATATATATATATATATATATATATATATATATACAGAGCTGGACTGGGCAGCCGGGACACCGGGACGATTCCCGGTGGGCCGCCTGGTTTTTAGCAGGTTGTTTTGATTTGCTTTTGACTTCAAACGCGATTTATGGCTAGCGATAATTATGCGATACCATCCGCAGTGAGATGTTTCGTATTTTTAATGATTGCATTTTGTGAAGTGAATCTTTTGAAGTGACAGGTCGTGTAACGGTGAAAACGGCATTTGAAAACAGTGTGTGAAACTACGTGTAGCATAAAGTGAAAAGTTGATGATTGCGTATTCGGGAAGCGGGAGCGATCGGAGCGATCGTTGACCACGGAAATAATATTTAGTTGCGAAAAACTGGCCAGATTTTTTAGTCGTTTTGAGAACATTTCATTTTATGTATGTTTCCATGTTTGTCCGCAAAATAGTTATAAAGTTAAAATGTAAACTTAAATGGGCCTCTAATATTATAGTCTTCTCCTTACGTATATATTTGATAAGATGAATGAAGATTTGAAGCGGAAAAGTAAAGGCGGGGCAGAAAAGCAACGTGAAAAGAAACAAAAGCTTCTTCTTCAAGGGGGAGAAAAGTGTAAAAAGATAACTGAACTTTTTAGACTAAGTACCCCCACCCAGTTTGGTGGTGATACTCTGGTTGATGATTTAGGTTCTCAAATTTCTGACGGCGATCAAGCCGGTCCTGCCGTCTCAGCCTCCGTGAGCTGCACTGTGCTAACTCCATCCCAGAAATCTGTATCCTCTGACTCCCGGCCTCAGAATCAGTGTTCGGAAATTTTCATGCGTCCACAATCGCAGTGCCTTGAATCATTTTTCAAGAGTCATCCGGTTCAACCAAAAGAGGATGGGGAAAATTTACCATTTTCAAATGTTCGTCGAGTGTTTTATAGAAGCCAAGACGATATCAATAGGGTTTGGCTTTCTTACTGTCACAGTTCGAAGGCCATGTTTTGCACAGTGTGTCTGGCCTACAGCAAAGCTAGTGAATCCAATGCATTTACTGAATGCATGAATGATTGGAAGCATGTTCACCAACGAATCGAAGAACACGAATCGAGTAAACACCATTGCAGGAGTGTAGAGGCACACATTATGTCGAGCAATGACGAGGACGTATATAGCTTGCTTTTTTCAAATCAAAAAAATGTGAGAGCTGCTCAAGTTAAAGAAAAACGGCAAGTTCTAGAACGTGTGAACGTGTGAAATTGTTAAACTTATTGGAAAGCGAGGACTTAGTTACAGATCTATCAATGACGCAGCCTACTGTCTGGACAATGTCAATATTGACCACGGGAACTTTTTAGAAATTTTAATTCTTCTGTCTAAATTTGACCCGTTTATAAAAAATCATCTTGACATCGTGACGGAGAAAAGTAAGCAACGACATGTCATGTGCGCAGCATCAGGAACGAAGGGACGAGGAGGGTTAGTAACATTTATTTCAAGCACTACTGTCAATTATGTAATTGAATCTGTTCGCCGTATGATTAAGGCATCGATTGCAGATGAGATTCAATCGGCAGGAATGTTCTCCGTGCAACTGGACACAACGCAAGATGTTAGCGTAAAGGATCAATGCTCGATTGTAATCCGATATGTTAAAGACCATATTTACGAGCGACTGGTATCCGTCAGCAATTGCACTAATTCGACAGGCAAGGGTATGTTCGAGCTGTTCCGGGATGAAATTGTCAAAATGGGCATAAACATTGAAAACTGTGTGGGAAACTCTACAGACGGGGCGGCAAACATGCAGGGCCAATATTCCGGTTTTACAAAATGGCTCAGTGAGGCATCCCCAAACCAAGTGCATGTGTGGTGTTACGCTCATGTATTGAATCTTGTTCTTGTTGATACCACACAAACCACCAAAGCTGCTATCAGTATATTTCAGCTTATAAACAAATGTGCTGTTTTTTTTGCGCGAATCATATATACGAATGGACATATGGGCGTCAAAACAATCAAACAATAGAAGACTAAATGAAATTGGCGAGACACGCTGGTGGGCAAAGGACTATGCATTAAAAAAAATATTTGGAAGCTTCAACAACCCATCGACGTCCTTGTATATTGAGCTAATTGAAACATTACAAGAGTTAGCCTCCTCTGAAGACTTTAACCCAACTGTTCGCGACACCGCCCAAACCCTATTAGATAAATGCATCTCATTTGAAACAATTCTTACCGTTCAAGTTTTTTTGCGTATATTCCAACACACAGCATCACTTTCCAAGTACCTGCAGACAAGTGGGATGGACGTGCTCCAAGCTTACCGAAACGTTGACTGCACTATCAAGGCACTGCAAGACGTGTCCAGAGACTTTGATGGCATTAATGCGAGCGCTAAAAAATTTGTCGAGTGGGCCAACAACTCATTGGAAGATCTGAAAATTGATGTGACGGTTGAAGCTGCATTGCCAGAGAAACGAGTTCGCGTCCCAAAAGCAATGAGTGGTGAGCGACGCACTCACGAGGCTGTCGGAGATCGCGCAATTGATTGCTACAGGATAACGGTACACAACTGCGTTATGGACAAAGTAGTGAAAACTTTGGAAGAATGCTTTAAAGCTCAAGACACGTTGTTTGCTGACATGGCGTGCTTGAATCCGGAAAATTTCTACGATATCAAGAAAAAAACGGTATTCAACCTACTGCCTTAGTACGTCTCAGAAGCATTCTAACAAAATTTAATAAAGATGCAACAGCTTCAAATTTACAATCCGAACTCATCAACTTTTCGCTCAAGTGGAGCAAATTTTAGAAGACCGTTCCTGAAGAGTATTTGGGCATGAACTTAGCGGAAAACCGAAACGACAACGATGAATTGGAGAACGACGAGGAAACTGCAGTTTCTTCTTCGTTCTCTGAAGACAAAGAAGCTCATGGTAAATGCAAGAGTTGCAAAAATTGCCCCGTCTGTTGCTTCACGGTTTTACACAAATACAATTTCTACAGCAAAGTCTACACCCATTTGTACAATGCTTATAAGCTCTTGCTGACTTTATCGTCTACTCAAGTTGCGTGTGAACGGTCCTTTTCCAAATTAAAATACATTAAAAAGAGACTGCGAAGTTCAATGTTGTCCACGCATTTAGAAGCTTTCATGCTGATGTCTGTCGAAGTAGATGTTATGGTTGGGCTGTCCAACGAAGACATCATCGACTCGGTTGCAGAAATCGCACCTGGGCTAAAAACACATCTGGTCCTTTGATCCACTACCATCCACATTCGGTAAGTTTCGATAATATGGCGTCAGAAACATTATGTTATTACGGACGTTACCAAATCATAATTGATAAGTTATTTTTTTTGTTAATATCGAGTGCAACACATTATAACCACAGAATTCTGGAGACAGCATGTATACCTTTTATGGTTGCAATACAGATTCTATTGGTCAAATGCAGTTTTGCACTAACTATACCATGTATAAGGTACGTGCTATAAATATTACTGTTAAAGCATCAAAGTCGATTATCAGATGTTTTTGTGCAACTTAGTCAAATAATTGTTTTGTAGTAGAGCAGAGAGCTTGCACATTATAGTATAGTTGTGACTTTTTGAGCGATATTTTCGACTACCTATTAAAACATATTGAAACTTCTGTATTATACCTGTATGGTAAATGGTAGCTATATACCTATATAGATATATATAAATATATATTACGCAAGAATTAAAATGTGAAGCAGTCTACAATTTGTAGGCCTTAAAAATGTCGCCGTAATTTTATCTAACTCCTGAACATGATACGAATTTTTTTGTTGCTGCTATGCAAGTCGGAAATTCCCAGCTGAATCCCCCTAATCCTCCCCCGCCCCTTAATGACTTAGTATTACTGTATGTGGGCCGGACCGCTTGGTTTACAGTCTCGGGCCGCTTGACCACCCCCAGTACAGCCCTGTATATATATATATATATATATAATATATATAGATATATATATATATATATATATATATATATATACTACACTATATATATATATATATATATATATATAATATATATATAATATCTATATATATATACACTATATATATATATATACATATACTTATATTATATATTATATATATACTATGTTTATATATATATATACTATGTTTTATATATAGATATATATATATATATATATATATATATATATATATATATAATATATATATAATATATATATATATATATAGGGCTGTACTGGGGGTGGTCAAGCGGCCCGAGACTGTATATATATATATATATATATATATATATATATATATATATATATATATATATATATATATATATATATATATATATATATATATATTAGGGTTATAACAAAAAAAAAATTTTTATGAAGTCACTTGCAATCGAGGAAACTTTATGTGTAATTCAAGAATATAAATTGGATTTTTGATGTTTTTTAAAAAAGTTCTTCCACTCACACAGGAAAAGAAAAATGAAAAAATGTTTCTTCATCAATTTTACCGCACGTTCAGCAATTTAGTTAGATCTGGGAATATCAATAAATGACTCCTCAATTGACCAATGTGTCTTTAAACACTTAATTGCTTTCTTGCATTTTATCTTGAGGTTAATAGTTCATTGAAGGATGCTTCATTGTAGTGTTGCGAATGGAACCAAGCACTTGCCCATTCGTACCAGATAAAATTGCATGCTGGAACGAGGGTGGTGCGCCACTCTGGCATCAGGAATAATGCTATAACAGCATATATTGCACGTGAGTTCCATCTTGCTTGGTGTACATTTGGGAGTTTTTTCCAGTTTATTTGAGGGCAGCGTGAAGTTGTTTTGTAATGACGATACGCTTGACATAGTTCATATAAGAACATGAAATTATCTCGCCATGCAGGGTTTAATGCTATAACAGCATATATTGCACGTGAGTTTCATCTTGCTTGGTGTACATCTGGGAGTTTCTTCCAGTTTATTCAAGGGCAGCGTGAAGTTGTTTTGTAATGACGATACGCTTGACATAGTTCATATAAGAACTTGAAATCATCTCGCCATGCAGGGTTTTTGCGTGTGTTAACATCATCTATCGCATATAGGCGGTAATCATCCTGAAGAGAAACATAATTCTCTGTTAATTTATCAATGAAAGAATAATTGAGTTCTGGTTTGCTCGTTGGCTCTTGAATAAAAAAATTCATGACATGTTTCAGAAGGAGGTCGAGAACATGGTGCTGACAGCCAATATATTGTGGTTTCTGAAAGTCCTTGCTCAAAACATCATCTTGTATTAGCTTTACAATCCCATGCAGACGATCAGTATTTACTGCAGTCGTGTCACAGATTATCATGCAAATATTTTCCCAAGCATTGTATTTATCAATTAGCTGATGTAGTTCCTTGTGAATGGCCGCAGCAGAACCACTCTCACATTTAAGAATACCGAGTTTGATTTCGGTAGTCATATTTTTCAGGAGAACTACTTGGTATTCTTCCCCATGCACTCTTTTACCATCAAACTGAAGACAATATGGATCTTTGGCCTTAAGTTTTTGAGCAATTTTGGTTTTCATTTTCTGTCCTTCAGAGATTACTCTTTTACAGACACCCGCCTGACTTGGAACCGGCACATCGTGGCCTTGTTTAGCAATGGTTGCGAGAACGTCATGTGCTTTTTGTGTAGAAATGTTGTTTTTCAATACTAGTAAACCAGCTGCTGTAGTGCTGGCTCTTTGGTATTTCGGTTTGCATTCAGAAGATGACGTAGAAGAAGAGGTTTGCAAATCGGGTGAGAAAACAGAAGTTTCAGAATCCGAAGAATCTGAGACAGTTTTATGTGTTTGTGTGGGATGCAATTGAGAAGAGCTGGCTTGGGATTGAGTTTTTGATAGTCGGATTTGTTTTCTTGGGTGGATTGATTCCAGAGGAGCTTGTTTGACCATTGAATAACCAATCTTTCCTAATATGAATTTATTATTAAACTAACGTCGAAAGAAGGTGAAAAAACACGACATTGTTGTCTCAAACTTAAAAACAAAAAAGAAACATGAAACTTTCTGTTGACTTCAAAATTGGCGACACCTTATAAATTCTACAATCAACCTCATTTAGAAGAACCAAAAAAATACTTTTATGAAATCATTATGTGAGCTTATAAGTACATTTAAAAGTATTTTTAAATTTTTCAGTTTTGTTGAGCCTTCGGAGTTTTTAAAACTTTTTAGTTTAAATTCAAATCTTTGCGACTTAAACAAACTCATGCCCTTAGGATTCATTATCTCATTAGAAACAAATAAATGTTACTTCGTCACTATCAAAAAATGCCAAAATGCATTTTAATGAAGTTTGAGTTTCATCGATTAACTTTGTTTTTTAAATCTTGTTTTCGTCACACCTACTAAAACTGAGATGAAACTGTGTGTGTATTTTTGTTCCCAACCCCTAATTACAGTAATTTTTCTTAAAAGGCCATCCTGAATTAACACCGGTATAATTTTATTTTAAAACTTAATCATGATATATTATTAGAATTAAAATTTTATGAAAAAATCCCTGGCTTTTCAAAATTTTCCATAATAAAAGGGCGTTGTGACAATTGAAAGTTCTGGATAGTTAATCAATAATAAGTCCTAATAATAATTAATGATAATTCTGGATAATTAATATTCTGGAGTGAAAATTTGAAAACTTGAAATGTTGAGATTATTTAATACGAAAAAAAAACTTTTGGAAAATATTGACGAAACCATATCTAAAAAAGTAAGGATTTACAACTAGAATGAATAATCAACATTCGTAGGATTATCCATTCTAGTTGTATAATTAGTTGCTTTAGATCCATGATTTTTCAAGCTTTTTGATTGGATAAACTTTATTTTGTTTGGCTATGAGAGATATGGATTAGATAAAAGTCAAGTTTTTTCGTTAGCTAAAATTAAGAAATAAGCAAGATTTATTATTTTCAATATTAAGAACACTTAATTCCGTTTTAGTGACCAACTGCATTTTGTTACTCAGGTAATTTTTATCTAATTTTCCTATATAAAGCCTTTGATACTAAATTGTTTTAATTTTGATAAAAATATTTTCTGCATAAAAATTTCCCATTAAAAACAGGGTAGTACACATAAAAAACGCCTACTAAACGTACCTGCTCATTTTTAAAATTTAATATATTATATTTATAAATTCATCTATAGCACGGTAGGTCAAACGGCTTTTTGGAAAACCAAATTGATTTTTATTTGAGAGTTTTATTAAACTCAATGTGTAAGTACGTAAAAAATACTCGAAGAATTAGAATTGGACAGGGGTTGAACGAATATGGAACAGTAGCTGGACGGATATTGGATGGTAGTTAAACGGGTATTGGACGGTTGGCAGATGGAAATTGGAAGGTAGGTGGACAAATATTAATTACTAGTTGCACGCAACACTCTACTTTCAAAAATATTTATTAAATATTTTTTCATTCAGTGCCTTGTTAATTCTTTACATGATATTTGTTCATTTGATGAACGAGGTGAAAAGTTTGTCTTTTGCAAATTTATCAAATTTCTTAACGAATCTTTCTATTTTGGAAGCAAGACTGAAACCAACATTTACAAAGTAATTAGTTAAACTCATGATATAATTCCGTTTTCAGTATTGTTTGTAAGTTGTTTATTCAGTTTTGTTTGTAAGTTACTTATTTAGGGACTTGACTGAGCTGGGTTGGCGAGATTTCATCAAGTTTAATCCCGGTGGGAAGTCGGCTAGCAATCAGATAGCTATAATCGTTACAATAAAGACATCGATTTGGCCACGAGGATCGCTAGCTTTTTAAAGTTAGCAAAAAGCTATAGATATTTGTAAAGACAAAGACAGCGATTTGGCTACGAGGACAGCAAGCTTAATAAGCTAAAGACTCACAGGCTATTGTAGCTACCGTCATATCGTAATAAAATCGCTATCAAAAAAATTTTGGTATGTAGCTATCAACCAGCTTTGTAGATTTGTAGATATTTTGTCGCTAACTAAAAAGCTACGATACGTAGCTAGCGACACATTGCTACAAAATCGCAATGTTTAAAGTTCTATTATTCTCATAATTAAAATAGATTCAACACTAAAAATCGAATTTTTAAAGATGTTAGAGACATTAGTAAAGAATAAAATAAGAAAAAAAAATCGCTTGAAAATCGCTATAAAGCTAGCTAGTCGCTTGCTAGTCGCTAGCTCATTTCCCACCGGTATACTTACCTATAAAAATTAATTTTGTTTACATAAGAAACGGGCAAGAGCTTTTGCTTTCTTTTAGATATTATTATAAAGAGTTCGTCGTCTATAGATTTTTTCATTTTTTTTTTTTTTTTTTTTTTTTACACTTTTCTAAAATAAAAAAACATTTCATGTTGAAAATATATTTCAATCAAAAGCGTTCTTTGCCAGTAAAAAAAAATGTTTATTTTATGTACTCATTGTGACGTAATGTTTCTGCTACTAATTAAGTGCCAAAGGCGGTCAATATACGAGGTAATTTAGATTATTTAACAAAAATTGAATCGAGAAGTTCAAAATAAGAACATAAATGCTAACTTTAGTTTTCTTGTCAGCATCTTTACTTAAATGGTTAAGGGGTTGTAAATGTTTGTGGAACACCTTGCACCTTTGTTTGTGGAACACCTTGCACTTTTGTTTGTGGAAACCTTTGCATATTTTCAATTACTTCTATGAACATTAATTTAATTTTAAAATTTTGGTTTAAAAGAAAAAAAAATCTTTTCAGTAAAAAATCTTTTGTTGTGTGCGTTTTGAAATAAAAATGTGTTGTTTTTTTTTGTTTATTTTGGTTGTATATAATTTTACCCTAATCAACGCAATCTTAAAATTAAATTAATTTTTTTTTTTAATAACAAATATCAAAAAAAAAAATGTTTGTGTGTGTTTGCAAAAAATTGCAAACCATTTAAACCTCAGTTAAAATTCTTCATTTAAACATTTTTTCATAGATAAAACTGGAGGAAGGTGAACGCAAAAAAATGAGAAGAGAAAGAAATAAAGTTGCTGCTTCAAAATGTAGAAATAAAAGAAAAGAGCACATAAAGTGTTTAATGAAGGTAAATTAAAATCTTATTTACCAATAAATTGTACTCGATGAGTCTCCTACCCTTCATCTTCTAGGATTAACTCTTACTTCTGATCTTTCTTGGAAACCTTATATCAAATCCGTGGCAAAATTAGCATCTGCTAAAGTTGCTTCTCTTTATCGAGCTTGACACTTTCTTACTCTAGATTCTATTCTCTACCTCTATAAATCTCAAATCCGGCCTTGTATGGAATACTGTTGCCATATCTGGGGTGGATCTTCCAATGATGCCCTTTCTCTTTTATACAAGGTGCAAAAACGCATTGTAAAGATAGTTGGACCTGCTCTTGCAGCCAACTTTCAACCTCTGTCACATCGTCGTAATGCTGCTTCTCTTTCTCTTTTCTACAAATACTATAATGGGCACTGCTCTAAAGAGCTAGCGTCTCTTGTGCCATCTACTAAAATTCGTTCTTGTGTTACTCGTCATTCAATTAAGTCTCATCCTTTTTCTGTTACTGTTCCTAATTGCTCCAAAAACTCTTATTCGTCTAGTTTTTTTCCTCGAACATCAGTTCTTTGGAATTCGCTTCCTTCATTTTGCTTTCCTTATTCATATAATTTGCAATCTTTTAAGTTGTCTGTCAATCGTTATCTTGCTCTACAACCTTTATCTTTTCTCTTCCAGTAACTTGCAACACTAATTAGTGGTTGCTTGCAGCCTTGTTGGAAGCGAAAATGTTTAAAAAAAAAAAAAATTGAATTAATTAAACAATTGAAGAGCTAAGTGCTAAAAGTGCCTAACTCACAAAACAAATTTTTTGAAAAAATCTACTTTGATCAGCTATTTAAATCCTTATTTTGAAGTTTTTAGCTCTGATCAAAGTAGATTTGCTCAAAACATTTGTTTTGTGACTAAAGTACTCTTAGCACTTCACTCTTCAATTACTTTCGCTATTTATTAAACTAAATTTTTAAATTAAACTCGACGCATAATTATATTATTTAAATGAGTTTCATTTCCTAATATTATAATTAAGTTTGGTGAATCCAACATAATTTGAGAAAACCACCATTACACTTCGGATCGCAAATTTAGTTTAACTATAAAAAAATGTTTTACTACTATTTAATAAACATTTTCTTATTAGAAGATTAGGATGCGGTAAGACGAAATTTTTAATGCAGTCTAAATTATTATTTTTTTCTTGAGAAAAACAAAAATCGCTCCACAAATCATTTTTGTTTTTCAAATTGTTATTTCTTGTTTTTTTCGTTGACCTTATAAATTAGGATTTCCAATTTTGTCAGTTATCCAAAGAGTTGAAAAATTTATTTTTCTTATACATTAACAACTCTTGATTAACCGAACAGAGCAAAAAGCGCTGACCGCTAACCGTAATGAGTTCGAGCACAGCTCGTTATAATAAAAAATAAAGGTACTGGTTATAATAAAAATAAATATATATATATTTATTTTTATTATAACTGATTAAAAAAATTAAATTGTTTTCAAAATATATGACTTAGGTTATAAGCATTTTTTGTTTGTGAGAGATTTCATATTAAAAATTTAACTTGAATTTTTTTTTTTTTAACGTGCAAATTGACTATAATAAAATATAGTCTATTCACATGTGCGTGCAAATAGACTCATCCTAAAATTATGCCTCCATAACGCTTCTCAGCCTAATGGCTCAGATCGAGTGTAGTATCTGTTCTTATTTTGGCTCCAGACCACCATTAACTTGGTTACGGTGTTGTTAGAAAGCAGAAATAGTCTGAGATCGCCATATTATTTAGGAATACTAGTGGCAGTTATGGATAGCTTATAACTTCCAATACCCAGACAATTAAAACTAGAAAGGTACAATGTAAGAGTGATGAATACTAGACTGGAGGAGGCAGGAAGTGTACCCCAAAAAGAGAAACTAAACGAAAAAATGAAAGAAGAAACAGAACCATCTAAAGAGACAATCAAAGAAGCGGGAGAACCACTCGTAGATACATTAGTAACAAAGTGTATAGCAGAGCTACCCGTAGATCTATTAATTACAAAATGTGAAGCACAAGAGTATAAAAAGAGTAGTAAGAGTACAAAAGAACAAAGACCAAGATGTTTCTCATGTAACGCAAGAAGCAGAAAATGTATTAGAACTAACTAATATGAAAAAAGTAAAGCTAATGTCGGCTATAAATTACATTACTGAAAACTCCACACCTAAACATTAAATACTAGGAATCAGCCATAAAGAAGAAATGGAGCAGGTAGGTAAAATACCATCCAAAGAAATACAAAAAGAACAATTGACCAAAAACTATAGAATCGAATGAAAAATAACTACAAATTCAGAACATGTACAAGCAGAAATTAATGTATCTGAAGTTGAGCTCTCAATAGAGTTTCAATCTATATGTTATAATGAAATACGGTGTTACAATAAAAACTTTCTTTGTTGTTTTAATAAATACAATTGCACCAAAAATGAATTAAAATGGTTCTTTCCATTTTAATCCATTTTTAGACACCTAAAGGAAACTAAAACCACACGGAAAAGAGTACACTTACTAAAAGATTGATGGGTCCGTCAAAAGTCGTGTTGAAAGAATATATAGCCAAAGACACCTGAGTGATCATAGAACGTTAATCTCTAATCAGCTGACGAAGAATTAAAATAGAAAAGGGCCAGAATATTGGCACAAAATTTATTTAAAAGTTAAGATGTTTTAATCTAGCATTGAAAGAAGGACACCCTTCTTTCAAGTTTTTTTTATTTTTTTTCTAATTTCATAGAGTTTCTCATAAAAACTTGTCAATTCCACCTCAACTCATATAATATAATTATTTTTTAAATTTGTTCTACCGTCATTTTTTATAAATTTCTGAAAGATTGCATAGTATACCTTTGCATAATAGTCACTTTTGAATGTGCTGTCTGTCTTAATGAAAATATAATCCTTTGCTCCTAGCAATAACCTGGTATTATTTTTACCTTTATAAAAGTTGATGACTTACTTTATAACTTCAGAAGTCAATTTCTTTGGGTTTCTTATGTCAGTTGATCTCGTACGAAGGATTTCTTTAACGTCTCAAAACAAAATATATCTGAAAATATGTTTTAGATAAATAAAGAGACATTTTTAGAACTAAAATTTAGCAAAAAACATATTTTTAGATTTATTTTAGTTGTAAACTTTAACAAGTTGTTTATATTTTGCCCATATATTGAAGACAGTAGTAGCTAATCAGAAAACCTATCTGTAAAGACTTGTTAATGAATAAAAAAATACTACAGTTATCTTCATTTTGGCATATTTCAGCAATTTTCTAACGTTTAAGAAGTTAAATTTTTTCTAATATAATGCAAGTTAATACAAACCACTATTTTAAACACAGAACTATCCAGAAAAAAAAATTATAGAAAAAATGAGATACGTCTAAAGTTAGAATAAAGTTATAAGGTTTTAAAGTTGGCAAGGATTGATTGTCATTATTAATAGGGTTGAATGTATATAAAGGTAAATTTATATATAATAAATACATAAAGGTACAATGTAAATATAAGGTATGTATAATACATATTTAAGGTGCGCCTATATAAAAGTAGTAGTTTGGCCTATTAACCACTGACGATGCATCGACCGATACTGATAAATTATTGTTCCTAAATGCTCCAAATATTCTTTTTGTCTAACTTTTTTCCTTAATAATTCATATAATTTACAATCTTTTTATTTGTCTGTTATTAGTTATTTTGCTTTATAAACTTCATCTTTTCTCTTCCAGTGACTTCCAACTCTAATAATGATTGCTTGCAGCCTTGTTGTTGGAAGTGAAGATGTTTTAATGAAAAGAAAAATTTTTTAGATAAAAAAACTATTTTTGGTTGATAAATCAGAACGTAAAAGTTTCCACAAGTTTTTTTATTATTTAGGGTGGATCAAGTGGCCCTCCTTGACCTAATATGCGGGTGCCAAATAATATATCATATTTTTTATATAACATATTTTTTATAATTTTTTTAAATATAATATATATTTTATAATATTTTTTTAATATAATATTTTTTCAATGTATAAATCTATTTTATTGTAAAAATACATTTTTATGTATAAATACATTTACAGTATCATTAAGTCATTCGTATCTTTTTTGAGCTCCTACCTGATATATTTTTTTTTAATATGTGATATTTGCACCCTGAAAAGTTTGCGGTGTTTAACGAGTATTTAACAATATATGCAACTTTAGCAGCACGTATACCCTATTTTTTCTTTATACTTTTTACGCTGATCAAAGCAGTTGTTTGATAGTTGACTGCAATAAGAGCAAAATATCCATTATCACAATATTTACATACTTTCCTAAAGGAACATTAAGTGTCTTTCCAATTAGAACTTGAAACGTTTAAACATTCAACAGAATTTGATTAGGGGAAAACAATAGCGAGGACTATCTGAATTTTCTTTTTTATCTACAAACATAGCTTTAATTTTAGATTTACTTTCTTTAAGCAAACATAGTTTATTTACTAAACGATTTAAATAAAAGTAACTTATCAAGCAGATATGCATCGTATTGTCGCTGTACGTAATTGTTTTCCTGTTAATGATAATAGTTTTTCTATAATGTCTAATTTCAAAATTCCTCAAACCAAATTTTAATCTTATATTATGATCGCGTTGCCCTAATTTATTATACTTTTACTTGAACCTTTATTGCTACTTTTATAGAGTTAACGTGGTTCTGTTAAATATTCATTGTGCCGTCTATTCCAAAAATGTTCTCAGATAATGTTTTATCTCTTTTATTATGATTTTATATTTATAAATGTTTTTAATAATAACTTCTATGAGCTGATTCTTTTAACAAAGACAAGACGATTAGAAGACAAAAAGTCCTGGTCAAATGGTCCTCGTTCTTAGTACAAAAATTTTAATAGTCGATTATTTGTAACAACTTTGCTAACTGCAAGAGTTGTGAGTAATTTTTCGTAAGACTGTCTTGCTGTTTTTCATATTTATCTGAAAACTCACTCGTCTGAGCACATCTTATATTTAAAAAAAACTCCCCGTACCAATAAAGCAGCTGCAAAATTCCCATATAATTTCTTTTGAAGATGCGAATGATTGTTTAGTCAGCTGTAAATCACAATCCATTGTTGTTTTTATTTTTGTGGGATGCGCTAAATTTGCTGAAGATTCTTTGCAAACTCATCCCTCAAATGCACGCCAAAGCACTCAGTTAGTTGAACTTGTTGGTGGCGTGAGTGTCGCGCAAATTAAATCGTGTTAAGCTTTTAAACATATCAAGTTCTAATTAGGTAGGCAGAGAACGCACATCTTGGGAATATGTAACTTATACAAATATTATTAAAAATGGTCTCGTTTCTGTAGTCAGCTATCAAGCAAAAATCTCATTATAAAGCTTTTAGTTAAGTAATTCGATTATTTAAATTTAGGAATCAGATGATATGGAAAACAAAAACGTGGATCTACAAACGGAAATTTCCTCTCTTCAAGCTGAAATACGAGAGCTTGAATGTATACTTGATAGTCATACTTGCATTATGAAATCCAAAACTAAACGAGGAGAATAGCGTTATTGGAAAAATACAGCTAATTCCTGTTACTAAACGAGATAATCTAATCCATTAAGTTATAAGCTGACATAACAAATTAATAATAAATATTAAAAAATAGATACATTTAACTTATAAAACACCTTTTTTGATTGGTTACACAGTAATCAATATTGAATGTCAACATTCCTTAAGTCAACATTTTAGAAAAAACTTGTTTTTTTGGTATGACGAAGAATAAAGAAAAAGATAATTACGTGTGTGCTTTATAAGTAAATGGTTTTTGATTAGTTCGATTCATGTGATCTTAGGTTGCTTTATTTGCAAAAATAACCTTCGATATTAATCACAGACGTAATATTAATCACATATTTTATACTTTGATTTTTCGTTTTTTATTATAAAATTTTTTTGTTTGAAAAGCAAATTTTCTGCAGTTCATTTTCGATATAATTGTATTTTTTTATATCTATTGTATTTAAATTTTTTATACTTTTGACAATGGTTTAATGACTATTTTTATTCTGTTAAATAATTTTTATTTCTACTTTATTCTGTAGTTCTTTAGTTTTATTATTTTATGTACGATTTTGTATTATGAGTCGCTTTGTAAACGTTTTATAACAAATATATATATATATATATATATATATATATATATATATATATATATATATATATATATATATATATATATATATATATATATATAAAATTTATACAAATTTTTTTTGTTCTACCTAGGGTAACCTATGCAAGTACTACATTTTTCTGATTTTATGTAAACAAACATAAAGATTTTCAAAAATATTTAGTACAGTAACAAGGTTCTCCAATTGCTTGGGTATTTTAATATGTATATGTCTCTATGTATGTATGTATGTATGTATGTATGTATGTATGTATGTATGTATGTATGTATGTATGTATGTATGTATGTATGTATGTATGTATGGACTTACATTTAGAGATAAGCGCAACCATTTCTTACTTACACAGCAGCTAAGTGCGACCAAAAATTTAAGCGCATCCAGATGTGTATCATTCCATCAAAATCCGCCATGGTGAACAGATGTTATTCTAACAGTTAAAAAAAAGAAAGAAAAATAAATTTAAATAAAAATTAAAAATGGCTATAACTTTATCAGAAATAAAAGATATGTTTATTCAACACTTAAAAGAAATACAGATATTATTTAAAGAACAAGAAAAAATATTTGTGGACTAACTTAGCGATATCTTAAAAATAATTAATGTACGCCTAGATAATGTTGAAACAAAATCATTGGATTGCAACAAAAGAATACACTTGCTAAAAAATAATATAAAGTTATAAATCTTGAAAGAAAGCTTAGCAATTTCCACGAACATTTAATTGACTAAAAAGTTAAAACTGCTAATGATTCTAAGGAATCTGAAAACCCATATAATAATAAAATTTTAAACGAAATATGCAAAATTTCCAAAGACAGGTCGCAGCGCAGGAACTTAAGGATACACGGAATCTCTGAAAATGTTAATGAAACTGAACTAAAGGTTCAGAACTTATTATGCGTAAATTTAGGAGTGAAAGGAGTCGAAATTGAAATGGCACATCGAGTTGAATTTATAAAAGAAGCCCGATCATTATATTAAAGTTGTTAAGGTTTAAAGATAAATCTAACATTCTCAATGAAACAAGATAAATTAAAGGCCTGAATATTTACGTAAATGAAGATTTCCCTCAAGTATGTAGGAAGATTTCCCTCATATGTAGGAAGTTATTTTCAGAAACAAAAGAAAGAAAATTGAATGGAAAAAACTTAATTTTCATGTTAATAGTGGCAACAACAAACGTGCAATGGAGGAGTGTGGTTTCAATAATGTATCTAAAAAGGGCATCTAATAGCTGCAAGTCCGACCAACTACTTCAGTTATAGCTCAAAAACTTTATTTTCTTGTTCATAATCGTATAATCATAACTCAATTCCAAAAACAATTAAAACTATTTTTTTTAGGAAAACCCTGCTACAATCAATTTTGATAAACACTTGAGCCCAAAAGAATCATTGTCCCTTTCAAATAGACTATATAAGACCATGCTACCAACAGTGTCTACTAACTTTGATTCCATAAAAGTCATTGTTTCCTTCAAATAGACCATGAAATACTACCAACAGTGTTTATGAACATTAATGATTTAAAAAGCTACCTCATATTCACCTCACTCAACAGTTTCTGAGGAAGAGACCGAGATTTTCACATATTAAAATTATACCATAATTCTTAAAATGTTTAGGATTATGTAGCGCTTTAACTAGGAGATCGAGTAGTTGGAAATGACCCCGTTGTGTTAGAGAGAATTTCAAATGATTTGAAAAAATTATAAATTTATAAATTTTATAAACAGTTTTAAAAAAATTCTGAATCAATCATTCAGTGCACCTCCTCAAAATATTTCAATCAGATTATATCCGTTTTTTATGTAACTTTTCTCAACCGAGAAAAAATCAATATATATAAAAAATATTTCATCACTAAAAGACATCGGCTTGACGTCTTCGAACGTACAGTAAAATGCTCTTCTCTTTAAATGTTTATATATATATATATATATATATATATATATATATATATATATATATATATATATATATATATATATATATATATATATATATACATATATATATATATATATATATATATATATATATATATATATATATATATATATATATATATATATATATATATATATATATATATATATATATATATATATATATATATATATATATATATATATATATATATATATATATATATATATGTTTTGTATGGTAACCGGAAAAAAATCCCCCCGCAAAAAAGCCCCCCAAAATAATCCACTGAGGAAAAATCCCCCTAGAAAAAATCCCCCCGCAAAAAAATTGTTCACAAAAGTTTTATTTTTCAAATTATTTTTATTTCTTTACATTTTTTATATTTTTTTACAAAAGCATTACCAGCAATCATAAAACGTTGAACAGTTTCTTATATTTGACAGCGGTGTTGCGGACGCTAATTGCGTAATAATATTTTCAACAAACCTAATAGTCTAGTTGATGGTCAAAAAGGTCACATCTGAAATTGGCATTACCGAATTCAATCATTTTGCACGGCATCTCACCTGACATTATGGAAGTTCCTAGATATACTTAAAAAAAAGAATTCATAAACAGAGTTGAAATCCTACAGACTAAAGGAGGTCATCATGTAAAAAAAAAAAATTCTTATATGAAAAATAAAATTATCTTATATGAAAAACAAAATTTTTTTATATGGACCCCAAGGGTAAGTCCTTTTAGTATAACACACAAGGATACTTTGTCAAAGAAAGATACCCTAGTGCTTACCCAAGTTGGATACTTTTGTGGGATACCAATCTGTAATCAGAGCTAGAGGGTTTCCTACATATATACTGTTCTGGGAGGCATCTATTCATACATAATTATCAACTCAATTCAGACTGCATGAAACAGATATAAGACAAATAATTCCTCTCAAAGTTTGGCATTTTATATTCATTCAGTCACGTGACAGTTACAATATAGCTATTACTGACCATTTTTAATATCTCTGCTAAACCATTATTGTTTATGGCTATCTCTTTTTTATGTTTATAATTTTTCATCTTAGAGACTCTTATTCATTTTCTCTGGACTTCTGTCCATTTTTTCTTCTACCTCACTCTGCTATCATCTTTGTTTTCTTATGCTTCCAATAAGACATCCACTACTCAGTACAGCTCTACTAAAATGCACAGCATTTACACAAAATTACCTAACACTGACGCTGAATAACACTCCCCTCTTAAACACTACCTCTCAATACTGGACATCTGTTATTATAATTTATTTAGCACTAATTATTATAATTTATTTAGCAATTTCTAGCACTTATATAAAACATTTGTTTCTTCTCTTGAGATTATTACGGCCTGATGATTCCGAAAAAACATTCTTATTTGAAAAATAAAATTTTTTATATAAAAAATAAAATTTTTGGATAATTTTTTTTTCGGGGGAAATTTTTCTGGGTAGTTTTTTTCTCGGAGGATTATTTCCTCGGGGGATTATTTAGGGGGGATTTTTTCCGGAGAGATTTTTTCCCGGGGGATTTTTTTCCGAGAACCGTTTTGCATATTTTAAAACACGTTTGTATATTTTTTACTAAACACGTTCGTATGTTTTAGGATTAAATTGGATTTAAAGTTATAAAATTTTCTAAATGTTATTAAGTCCACAATTAAGTTTTTTTGTACGTGTTTTTGTTACTATTAATTTAATAAGTATCGCAATAAAAAGTGGATTCGCCGCTAGTCAATGGATTTGTTTTTGAAACTAATTTTTTAAACATTCAGGCTTTTTTATTACTGATTATGCAAAGGAAACCAGAATATACAATCAGAACAATGTTTTTTAGGTTAGGATGCATAAACGTTTATTTAACTTATAAAAAAAATGCTTTCTAATTACAGGGTTTTGCAAAGTTATAAGTGCACGTTTGCAAAGTTATAAGTGCATTTATAAAATTATTTTTACTCGAAATGCTGTTGGTCGTGTTATAAAAAATAGTGATAATAATATACCCTTCACGTCATCTACAGTAAAAAGAAAAGAAACGTATAAAATCAAAAATTCTATAAATACAAACATTGAACAGACAATATTTAATTTCGTGGTTTGTAACAATGCCATAGTTCAAAAAAAAATTCAAACGCAAATTTTAGAACAACATGGTAAAAACGTTTCAATCTCGTTTGTTTCCCGTAAATTAAAGAAATTAAATTTGACACGAAAAAGATTAGCAATCATTCTCAAGAAAGAAACACCATGGAAAGAATAAATCAGAGATCAATTTTTGCGGCAGAAGTTGCTAGAATTGCTGATTCAAGTTTGGTTTTTTTAGACGAAACCGGATTCAATAAACATACAGTGCGCTCATATGGCTATTCTCCAAAAGATACAAAATCGTACTTGACAGTTCCTGCAAATAAAGGACAAAATGTTAGCCTCATGTGCTTAATTTCCAATTAAGGAGTTAAATGTTACCAATACAAAAGCGGCGCATACAATGCACAATCATTTATTGATTTCATCAACAACAAACTAGTACCATTTTTTGCAGTAAATCCAAATAAAATTCTTATCCTAGATAATGCAAAATTTCATAAAGCAGCTGCAGTACTTCAATTACTAAGAGAAAAAAATATTACTCACAAGTTTTTAGTACCATACTCCCCTGAATTGAACCCAATCAAAGAGTTCTTTTCAATGTTAAAATCCAATTTCAAATCCACAAGAAATGCTAATCCCGATATGACTGTTAAAGAAACTCTAGAATATATTTTATCACCTGATAATAATTATAGTCAACAGTGCAATGCCTTTTAGATAAATATGAGAAGATGGTTGGAAAAGGCAATAAGAAGAGAAGAATTTATTTAATTAAAATATTTAAAATGATTTGTTTATTTTTTTTAATAATGTATATTTTTGCATGCCTTTTTAAAATATTATGATTAAATAATGTATACTATTTTTCAAAAATTATGAAAGTGTTTAATCTAGAAAAGTTATTAATATATAACAATATGCTAAATTCCAGGGTTATTCATTCTTATATGCGCATCTATTCATTTTTATATGCGCCTTTATTCATTCTTATATGCGCATTTATTCATTTTTATACGCGCCTTTATTCATTCTTATATGCGCATTTATTCATTTTTATATGCGCATTTATTCATTCTTATATGCGCAATTATTCATTCTTATATGCGCATTTATTCATTTTTATATGCGCCTTTATTCATTGTTATATGCGTTTTACAAAAGCAACTGTAAAAAAGCAATTTGAGCAAAAAAAAAATCATATACAGGGTTATGCAAAATTATAAAGTGCTTTATGCAAAATTATAAAGTGCTTTATGCAAAATTATAAAGTGCCTTATGCAAAATTATAAAGTGCTTTATGCAAAATTATAAAGTGCTTTATGCAAAATTATAAATTGCTTTATGCAAAATTATAAAGTACTTTATTTAACAATAAATAAATGCTATTGTAATAGTACAGGTCATTTTCAGAATCATCTAAGAATGCATAGGAATTAAAATACAATATTAAATTGTAATTAAAAATTAAATGACTTAAGGTGAGTTTCCCGTTCCCGTTTTGACACGGGAACGGGAAAAATCACGTGGGCATGCGTATTATAAGTTTTAATTTGTCCGAAGTAAAACTGCGCATGCTCAAGTAATTATTTTTTCTTTTCCTACCCCGTTCCCGTAGAAAAACGGATGAGTGGAAACTCACCTTAACTGGCTAAAAACATAAACCAAATCAGTAACGTTTTTATCGCAAGTTAATGCAAGTTTTTTAAATTAAAGTTAAAAAATAAAAATTTAAAACCTTACATGGCAAGAAAAAGTCGAATAACGATAACTAAGGAAATTAATGAAACAATTATAAACATGTCTAATTTGATAAATAATTATAGAACCAAATACATTGCCGAAACTTTAAACATTAGCCAAAGTTCTGTAAGAAACTGCATAAGAAATCATCAAAAAGGCATCAAATTTGATACTAAGGGAGAACGCCACAAGCAACCCAGTGGGCATTTCGACGTCGAACGAACGTTGAGCGACGTCGGATCTCGACGTCGGATCGACGTTGGGTTTACGTTGGAAATGGAAATGTTATTTGACGTTGGAAAAACTGACATCGCGCGACGTCGGCATTCCGATGTAAATCCAACGTGTTTTTTGAAAACTAAAAAACGTTGCCTTAGGCAGGAATCGAATCTCTGTCTATCGATATTAATCCTACGCGCTTACCACTACACCACAGGGACATATTAAATAATGTGTTTATTTAGTAATTTATACTTGTAGCTATTTGGGAATTATTTCTTTGATAAGAAATAATTTTGTTTAAATATTATATAAATATTAAAACGAATAGTTATATACAATAAAAAATGTATACTCGAAAATGTTAATAGTTAAAAAACTATGCTAGTGCATCATACAAAACCTCATGATGTTTTATCAACCATTATTCAAACTTCTTTCCATTAATAAAAAACACGCTTAGTTCACATATTTATTGAAGAGCGCAATTGCACACATATTGTTGGGTTTGGATTAAATTTTCATCAGCGATGTCTTACGACGTTGTTCCGACGTCGTTTTAAGGACGTTGGATTGACGTCGAAAGACGTCAAAAGACATCGGAGTACGTTAATATTATGACGTTGCCCGACGTCTTTTTATCGACGTTGGATCGATGTCAGTACTGCGACGTTTTTTGGACGTCTTTTACAAGATGTCGGAACAACGTCAAAATACATCGAAACGACTTCAGGGGATGTTGAGATAAAGACATCGCCCGACGTCATTTTACTGACATCGGAACAACGTCGGAATAGGTCTTTTGACATCGCTGATGAAAATCGCACGTAAATCCGACGTCGGATTGACGTCGGGTGCCCACTGGGAAACAATCAAAAACAAAAATTTGTTGTTTAGTGAAATCGAAAATACTTTATTTAATACGATATCAATAAATAATGAACTGACACAAAATGAAATGGTCGATGAAGTTAATGCAGCAACCGGTATGGTAATTGCGGAAAATAAATATAACGCGAAAAAGGCTTTCATTGGTTCCAATCAGGATTTAATCAGCATTTGAGAAGACGATATGGGTATTCCCAAAAAAATGAAAAGGCATATTCCCTTGTTTCCGGAAACAGAAATACAAATCAAAGTTTGATGTGTGCAATAAATATTTCTGGTGTGGTTGCTTATGAATTAAGAACTAGAGCTTATAATGCTGAAAGCTTTGAAAGATTTATAAGAAATAACCTGTATAATTGTTTCCGACAAAACCCAGACCATATACTGATAATGGATAATGTCCCATTTTACAGATCAAGAAATATTATAGAAGTTTTAAATGAATTAAGAATAATTAGAGAATATTTACCGGCATGGTCTCCTCAATTAAATCCCATTGAGGAATTTTTTAGCATGATAAAGGCAAGATATCGCGGAATAAAAGCTTTAAATAATGAAATTAATATTGGAGATGCATTGGAAATAATTTTTAATCGAATGCGTGAAATTAACGAAGAATTAAGTGGATTTTGGAGATCAATGGAACGATGATTGGAAAAAGCTAAACAAAACATGATTTTTGAATAAAGTAGTTGCTTAAATTAATATAATTTTTTTGAAGTCTAAATGTTAAATGACATGAGCTTATATATAAATAAATTATATATTCGAACTTTTTTATGCTTTAAATGGATTTATTAAACGATTTTGCATAAAGCAATTTATAATTTTGCATAAAGCACTTTATAATTTTGCATAAAGCACTTTATAATTTTGCATAAAACAATTTATAATTTTGCATACAGGTATGCGTACCGCAAAAACACCAAAAAAAGCACATCTCAATAACTTTTTTATTATTTGCTTTTGAGAAAAACTGTTTTGAATGTATTTAGAGTTGCTTAAAATCAGTTCTTCCCAGCTAGTTTGATTAACTTTTAAGAAATAGTTTTGTTATTAATGTTAACTAAACGTTTGTTGTTTTTTGTATGTGTACCCCATTCAATTTATCGATTGTATCTCTGCAGCTAGTGAACCTATGAAGCTGAAATTTGGCGTGTCCTAATCTTATTTGATCTGCTTTAAATAAAACCAGTTACTGCTAACTTAATCTTGGAGAAAATACCCGATGCACCACAAAAACCACAAGATAGGTACCTCAAAAACAACATTGATATTTTAAAAATAACATTTTATAGGCTATACATGTGTTCTCGCTTTTTACTATATCGATTCTATGTAACCTCTTGATTCTAAAGATGTCATTGCAGTGTTTTAAACAAAGTTTGCATCGTGTATTAAAAATATCGCGTATTAAAAATCAATATCATTTTTAGAACATAATAGTTGCAAAAATTTATTAAAACTTACTTTGTGTTTGAACCTAGAGCAAAATCTAAATTTTTACTTGAAAGTTGCTTTTTAGTATTTAGATATGTTCTGTAAGCAACTAATGTACTCTAAAATGTTTAACAATAATTTTTTTAATCAAATAGAATTAGAAAAAAATTAACATAGAAAATGAAACGAAAATTTCAGCTCAGACAGGAAAAATTACAATCTATTCGTGGAAAAAGTAAGCCTGAGGCATCAATTGGGAGGAAGTTCACAGATGCAAAGAATTTACAATTTTACTAGAAAAGGCAGTACAATTTTGTATCGACCACAGCGTGCGAGGCTATAAGGCCTTGAAGACTGGTTTGTTTCCACTAGTAAATGATAGAGAAACGATTAATAGAAGACTAGATCGAATAATAAAAAATGGTAAGTATAAATTTTTTACAGAATAATGATTTAATTTAGTTAGATATCTAAAGAGCTTTGGTTTTTCCTAGGCGAGGAACGTCGATATTGTTGTATTTTTACACTTGAAGAGGAGGAGGCTGTAGTGAAGTATGTCAAGAACAGGAATAGAAGTCTGCAAGGTATCAACAAGACAGAGTTGACCAAACTCCTTCTTGATATTTTAAGGATAAGGGACTACATGAATAAAAGATGCAAAGGAGATCGGAAGTTGATTAAGTTGTCTTCTAATGCAAAATCAGCTCTGGTTAATGGGAAGTAAGTCTAATGATTTTTTGTTCATGTTTGATCTAAAGAAAAAATCAAATTTACATAATCAAAATTACTCAATAGTAATATTTGTAGCCTTGCTTTTTTTATATATATATAGCAGTGAATGTTGATCATTTGTAAGTGCAAGTCAAATGTTTAGGGTTATTTCTATAGAATATTTTAAACCATTTTTTATTGTTTCAGACTTAGTCGTTCATTTTGGACACGACTCCATGCAAAGCTTTCAAGCCTAACAATTAAACGCCAGGGTCAGGTATCAATAAACGAAGCACTTAACTGTACCCGAGAAATGGCTTGTAATCATTTGAATGATCTTGCAATTGAACTTCAGGCATCCGGTATTATGAAAAATGCTGAAAAAGTAGACGAGGGTGTATGGAAAGGTGACATTGACACAACAAGAATATTTAATGATGATGAGACACCGCAATTTGTGAACTATGGTGTTGATGGTACTTCAACATGCTTGGTATATGCATGGAAAGGTGAACAATGCTTAAAAATGCATAAAGAAAACATGGAATGTGTTTCAATTCACCCTTTTGTGTCTTTTTGAGGTGATGTTTGTATATGTCAAGTCATTTTTTCCTCAGTTGGAATAACAAGCCAGATGACAACACAAGTAGCTGTAGAAAAAATCAGTCACCTCCTTGTTACAACAGGCGGCTTGCCAAGAGTTTGATGATTACCTTACTGAGAAGGCAATAGAACGACCTGTTGTTTTATTATCTGATGGACATAATTCACGATTCAGTTACGACGGTTTAATATACCTCCTTTCAAAACAAATTTGGTTATTTATTTCTCCTCCCGACACTACTGGTGTAACTCAATTGCTTGACCAGGTTAATGAAAATCTTCATCATGAGTACAGAATTGCCAAGAATTATCTTTTCAACCCAATGCAATCAATTAATCGAGAGGGATTTATGACCATCTTAGGCAATATATAGGACAAATGAAGATCGAAATCGGTTCTTGTTTCTAGTGCAAAAAGATTTGGAATAACACCTTTTGAATTAAATGTTAACTTTATGCAACAAGATAAATTTGAGCGAGCTGCTGCATGCATTCATAAAGAAGAACCAGCGTCAACTTCTTTTAAAAAACCTGAATCAACCATTTTGTCACCAGTTGGAAAAGGAAAGGTTCGGCAAGTTACTGGAAAGATAAGTTTGACCAGTCTCAAATCTTGATTAGAGAAATGGCTGAGCAAAGCCTCCAATTAGAAAATATTCCTGATCTGCTAACTATTAAGAAAATTAAACCAAACCTTGAAAAAATATCTACTCGTGTTACTCAGGTCTATGGTTCGGTGCGTGAAAAACATGTTGCAGCAAAAGTGAAAGATATAAAAGAAGAGAAACGATAAAAGATAACAGCAAAGGAGGAAGCCAAAAAAAAGAAAGAAGAAGCTAAAGAAAAGTTTATTAAATGTAAAGTTGAATGTTTTTGCAAACAAAGGAAATGTCAAGCTTTTGACCTAAAGCAATGTTCTAATTGTCCTAATGTTCTCCGTTCAATTTACAGCAAAGCGAGTTGCAGAGTTGATGGTGTTAAACCGGTTATGCTTTTACCAGCAAACCAGCACTTCTCCACATCTAAATGGTCGTAGAAAAACCAATAAAACTGCTTTAATTTCATCATAATATATCAAGTTTTTTAAATCCTGAATTTTTTTTTACATGCTAGGTCACTTAAGCCAACATTGTGGTTTTTGCGGTACGGTTGTTTTTGCGGTACGTATACCTGTGAAGCACTTTATAATTTGGAAGAAACTGGTAATATAAAATATTTTTTTTTTAGGTTATATATTTTGCCGTCTTTATAATAATTTTTTTACAGTAATTTTTTCCTTTATGATATGACCGGAGCAGGCAGTAGACATTTTTTTTTTTTTTTCTGATTAACATCGTATAATATTATTACAATGCACGTATACATATGGAATCTCATAAAATAAAATATAAAAGTATATACATTACAACAAAATTAAGGTAAATCAGATAGGGACTCAAAGAAGATAAGCATAACATTACGTTATCGCAATTTTTTCATAGAACCCCTAGGTACAAGTTTAAATAAAACAACGTAGCTCGTATAAAAATATAATAATAACAATGTTATCATTAAAAAGTCAAGACAAGGTTAAATTAATCAAAAAAGTAAAAAGAAAAAACTTTATCTTAAGTTCAAATTTTAAAAATTTCTTTTTTTAATTGAAATTTAAATGAACTTAAAAACTTCACCATAAATTTAAATTCCTTTTGACAGTCATTCCATAATTTAGGTCCTCGATAAGATATACAAAATTCTGAGAGTTTATTACATTTGCGAGGCAATTTAAAGTTTTTATTTCTATTTGATCTTAGACCATACTTTTCATTTGAATTTATATCAAACTTATCTTTGAAGTTTGCTGGCAAGAGGTTGTTATAGTATCTATACATAAAAATTAAATGCTGATAAATATTTATTTCAAATATATCCATCATTTTCATATCTCTCATAAGAGGTTTTGCATGTTCACGTTTATGTTTACAGTATATAATACGGCAAGCGTGTTTTTGGAGCCTTTAAATTTTTTGAAGTTTTTAAGTTTGCGTACTTGCCCATGATATGTTTGCATAACTAATAAAACAGTGTATCAGTCCAAAGTATATTAATTTGAGACTTATTGACGTATGGTCTAACCCTATACATTACGCCACATAGTTTTGGTAACTTTTGAATGTATGTAATTTATATGGGGACGCCAGGATAAATTTTCATCGACAAGGATTCCGAGGAATTTTATGCTTGTTTGCTTTTTAATCATTGTATCATTTAAGTACAACTCGCGCAATTTAAGAGGAATATTTAATTCTTGTGTTTTTTTATGGAATAGGTTGGTTTTCTCAACATTAGGTGTGAGTTTGTTATCGGGTGGACGCGGAAAAATCCGGTCATCTTTAAATTGAGATTTCTCCAAAACCACAAATGCTTTTTATTTAATTTTTTTTTTAAATTAAACCTTACTTCCTTATCTTAAATGGTGTTGATAAATTTTTGTTTACAAATTAATGATTTGCAAAATGTTTTGGAAACAAGTTGAGGTGCGTAAAAAATTTGTGATTTTTTTTTGCAAAAATCCATCGACTTCCTATCGCTTGATTGCTAAACGCACAAATGTCCCAAAATCTACAGTCTACAATCTACAATCAAATGTCCCAATATCTACAGATATTATAAACAAGTTCAAAACTACTCAAAGCTTTGAAAGAAAAACATTCCATAATTCCAAAAAGGTAAAGTCGATTTTACGTTCAATAGCAAGAAATCCAAATCAGTCACAGCGAGATCTAGCAAGAAAATTTAAGACTTCTCGTTCTTATATCAAAAAAGTACTTAAAAATGCTGGAATTAAAGCATTTTATAAAAAAAATACACCTAAGAGAAGCTTAAATTGTGAAATTAAAGGAATTTGACGCGCAAAGAAGTTGATTAAAATAATGGCGGATAAAAATATGTGCATAATTGAAGATGACGATTTTTCACAACTTTTTGGTCAACAGTTTTACTATGAAAACAAAAATAAACTGTCGATGATCAATTTGAATATATTCGACGAGAAAAATTTGCATTCAAGTTTCTTGTGTGGCAAGCAATTTGTAGCTGTGGTATGCAGTCCTCTTGTTTTGTCACTAAAAAGACCTTGACTGCCAATCTCTACATCAAAGAATGCATCCAAAAAAGACTTTTGCCTTTTATAAAAAACACAAATACTGATGTCTCTTTTGGCCCGATCTTGCTGCCTCTCACTATTCTAAAAAAGTTTTACAGTGGTGCAAAGATAATAATGTGAAAATTGTTCCTAAAGATGCGAATCCTCCAAATCGTCCTGAAGAGCGCAAGATTGAAGATTTTTGGGCAATAGGATTTCTTTGTAAGACAGGTGGACTAACAAATAATAAAAAGGACTTCCAAAAAAAGTGGATTAATGCATGGTGAAAAAAGAAAAAATCTGTAAAATGATGGCATCAACCCGTTATAAAGTTCGATTTCTTGCCAAGCAACCCATCAAGCCCCTTAAAATTAAGTTGAAACATTAATTTATGTAAACACATTTAATAATAAAAAAATTGAAATAAAAAGCATTTATGGTTTTAGAGAAATCTCAATTTAAAGTTGACCGGATTTTTCCGTGTTAAGCCGATAGCTTTAAACCAACTATTTACTTTATTCAATTCTATGCTCATATCTGTATAAAGATGTTTAATATGATTATTGGCAAGAAATAAATTAGTATCGTCTGCAAACATTATTGAGTTTAGTTTTAATGATGCATTAGAAAAGTCGTTAATATAGATTAAGAATAAGAGCGGACCAAGGATTGATCCTTGTGGAACTCCGCAAATGACATTTAATATTTCGGATTGCACATTATGAACATATTGCTTTCTATCAGTAAGAAAACTTTTAATCCAGAAATAGGTTGTATTAATTATACCGTAATGCTTAATTTTTTGTAAGAGAATGCAATGGTCGACGGTGTCGAATGCTTTAGATATATAAATACTCCTAAAGTAAATTTGTTATTGTCAAACCCATCAGTTATTTGGTTGACTATTTCAATAATTGCATGCTCAGTGAAGTGATTTTTTTGAAATCCGAATTGTTTTGTGTAGAATAAGTTATTTTTAGTGAAATATTCGAATATTCTATTATAAATTACGCGTTCAAACAATTTTGAGAATACAGAAAGTAAAGATATAGGTCTATAGTTTGTAATGTTCGAATGATTGTTACCTTTGTAAATTGGAATTACTTTAGCTATTTTAAGAGCATCAGGGAAAACACCAAACTTTAATGAGAGTTTTAGTATATGAAATAAAGGTTTGCTTAAGCTAGTTTTGTTAAAAATAACTATGTTGCTAGGTATTTCATCATATCCTGGGGATTTATTTTTTTTAAAGAAGAGTATGCTGCTTCAAATTCTTTATAGCTTAATTTATTGTCATACAATATTTTGTCATTAGAGGGTTTTAGGTAGGTTTTAAATGATTCTAATGTTGGTGTTATCATATTGGCAAGATTTGGGCCAACATTTGTAAAATACTTGTTGAACTCTTTTGAAATTAAGTTTTCATTGTATATATCAGTGTTATCAATATTAATTCTTTTAGGTAGTAAAGATGCAATGTTTTTATCTTTACCGATTATATTATTAATTATGGACCATGTTTTTTTACTATTAAATTTGTATTTGGAAATTAGCGTTCTGTAATAGCTTTTTTTTGCATTTTTAATTAGTGCTTGGTAAAAGCTTTTATATTTTTTGTAATTTTTTTCGTTTTCAGTGTTTTTATTTTTTAGGAATTTGTTATACAATTTTTGCTTTTTTTTAGAACATTTTAACAGCGATTAATCATCCACGGATTAGCTAGTGTTTTCGCCTTAATTTTTATATCCTCGTATGGGCAGGTTTCATTGAAGTGCTTCAATAATGTACTTAAAAAATTGTTAAAAGCCTCGTTAGTATCTTGACATTTATATACACTTCTCCACGTTTCTTGTTTTAATTTACATGTTAATTCATTAGTATTGCTAATTTTTAGGATACGTTTTTTAAAATTGATAACATTTGGTTGACTATTGGACGCAGTTTTTAAATAGTTTACTTTTAAGAAAATAGGAAAGTGATCACTGATATCCGTCTGGAATATTCCGGATTCAAATGTTGTTTCTAGGTAGACAAAAGTCTTATCATTTAGCCTCGTTGTACCATTTACATTAAAAAAATTTACAATCAAAGTTGCAAAGTGAAATAATATTAATTACTTTAAAATAAAACAAATTTTCTAATCTGAATTCATTAAATTTTAAATATATAAAATAAAATTTATAAATACATAACGGCGTAAACAAAAAATTATAAAAATAATAATAAAATAAAAATAAATAAACAAAATGCATATTTTTTTAAAAAATAAGAGAATTTGAGATATGTATCTGTTTTTATAAAATGCTTTTAAATTTTTGAATCGAAATTAATGTTTTATTGTTAAATGTAAGAATTGAGTTCCACAAATGTGGCCCTCGGTATGTTATTGAGAATTCAGATTGTTTTAAGAATGTTTTGGTACCTGATAATTATGCAATGAATGCTTTGTTTTTTTTTGTTGATCTATTATAAAAAAAGGTCTTCAAAAATATTTGGCAACAATTAATTTCTTAATCTAAACAAGAATGCTATAAATATTTAATCCGTAAACATTTAGCACTCCCAGTTTTTTAAGGAGTGAATTGGCGCTGGCGTATTTATTAGCATTTAATATTAGGCAACTAGCTTGTTTTTCTTTTTTTAAGATACGCTTTTGCTTTGTCGTGTAATTGCTTGCCAAGGCGATACTACGTAACTAATGTAGCTACAAATAAATGAAAAATACATAGATTTTAAACAATTTTTATTCAACATAACTTTTGTTTTGTTCATAACTCCAATGCTTTTTGAGATTTTGTTTTCTATTAGATTAATATGCTTTTTCAAACTTATTTGTTCATCGAGTATAACACCTAAAAATTTAATACAATATGTCCGTTGCAACATAGTTGTTTATATTGAAATATCTGAAAGTCTTAAGGGTACAGGTATCAGGTTTAGAAGATTTAGAAAAAAGTGTATATTTTGTTCATAGAGAGTTTGTTAGTTTTAAACCTTTTCAATGAGACAAAAATTGTCTTTTAACACAATGTTGGAATGGGTATAAAAAACTTGAATGTCATCAGCAAAAAGATTGAAATTTAGTATACTAGATGATGAGTTAATATCGTTTACATAAATAATAAACAGTAAAGGTCCAATACAGATGCCTGCGGAACTCCGCAGAAAATGTATTCCAGTTGAGTATATCTTTTATTATAAGATACGTATTGTTTGCGATTAAACCGATTTACAAATTATTTGAATTCTTTTATTTGGAATTAGAATTATGATTTTATCAGCGTATAATGTCTTAACAAGAGTTTTAGATGTTTTAATTTTATTTGCAATAGGTTTATTCAATATTTATAGAAACGTTACCTTTTTTATACCATTTTCAAAACCATTATACTACCCCTAATAGTGAATCTAAAAAATATCATTTTGAAGTCTTTAGTTCACTTTCGCTCATCGACGTTAGCATAAATTCAGTTAAAATCTTTTGAAAAAGTGTCTTAACCTACTATAGATCCTAGTTCTAATCGGTTCTGACGTATATTAACTATATATAGTTGTCAAAATACAATATTTCTATCAATTTTTACAAAAATTACTAGAGTTCCAACAAAGAGTCTATAACTAAGAAAACTGCCAATAAACGATCATATTATTAAACTATGATGTTCATTTCACCTAAACAACGTATTTATTTAAAATCTTATTCGAGCAATTGGGATTTTAAAAATATTTTTTTAAAAAAAAAGAACCTTTGGTCTGGGTTTTTTCGCTACAAACATTTATATTTTTTAAAGCAGCCGTGGCGGAGGAGGCGTGAACTTCCTATTAAATGCTCTTCCGCAGTGCTCTGTGATAAGACCGTAAGGGCACCTAAATTAACTTAAAAAAAAGCTGACCTGACCATTTAACGGAAATATGTCGTAGTCAACAAAATATCATACTGATGCTGTAATACCAAATAGTTGGCAGTCGTCAAATGGTAGCCAACGCGGACTTTTTTTTTTAGGAAATAAAAATAACTTTAAATAATTTTAAAGATTTACTCATAATTTTAAAGATTTACTCATGCCAAGCTTTATTTGAAATAAAAATTCCTAATATTTATTAGCTGAATATTTTTAACATTTTTTTTTCTTTATTATATATTATATGAAGATAAACAATAAATTTAAAATAAAAAATGAAGAAAAAAATATATATAAATTTTAAAAAAAGTTTTCTAGGCATTACTCGGCAAAAAGCAGGTACGTCACTACCCTTTAAGATCACTTTGGGACGGCCCTGGTATTTCTGAAACAAATCTTTTAATAAGACTAAGATACAGTTACAGCTAAAGTTTATTCGTTTTAATATTAATTTAATGCTAACATATAATTATGGTTTGTAACTCAAAACGAAAATATTATTAAAATTCTATAAAAATTTATAATTTGGTATTTAATACTAAAGGCCATAGACGTAGAGTTTTAGTTTTTTGGAATTAGTGGAATTAAGTGAGAAAGGACACCATCATGGTCTACAAGCTCATTTAAAACTGATTTCAAGTCATTTAGTTAAATATTCTTGAATTTTGCATGATTTACAAATATATCGCGATGGAGTTGTAGCCTTCTATAATTTTCAAGTCATCTTTGTAAAAAGCCTCAACAAATCCAACTTCCAAGCACTGACCAATGAATATATTTTTACATTTACTTAATGCTTAGTGGTCTCAGTCGGTTCGAAACGGGTTGCGAATCCTGTTTTAACACAATCCAGAGATGCATAGAAAAGCTGGCGGTAGTGGTCTTCTGGAATCGTAGCAAAGTATGGAACTCCACTTCCAGTAAATTTTGATGTAACATTACGTTTTCGTGGCATCTTTGGTTTATCAAGTAAACTACATTTTGCTGCTACAACGTCTGCATCCTATAAGACTTTGAAGCAAGTATCACAACCGGCTTCTTTAAATACCTCCTTAAGTGTGTTGATGGTATTTCTTGCTTTGCAAAAAATTAAGCTGCATACTTAAAATGATTTTCAATAAACGTTTAACATTGTAATTTACTTAAAATAATATATTTAAAAAAAAAAATGCTATGCAATAAAACAATATTTACCTTGGAGTGTTGCATTAGCATCCTCGTGATTATCGTGAAGATCATGTGCAAAGTTTCCGATTTGAAAAATGTGTCAAACCTACAAAAAGATTCTAGATGACCCGTTGCTTCTAACATATTTTTAGCTGAATTATCAGAATGATTCTCAAAATCCTCTAACCAGTTGATGTTGGCGGAATACTTATTCTTAATAGATTTAATGGTTTTCTAAGGATCCATCGAGTGGGGCAAATGGGCCGCAGTAATGTTCCGTTTTCTACATCCTCTACATTTCGAAATTTATTTAAACATGCCAGTCGTTTTGGAGATCCACGAGCAAAGGCAATGAATGACTGCACTAAATTCATAATATTCCTGATCTCAGTTTGATTTTCAACAGAATCTTGTGCTACCAAATTGAGATTATGAGTGCGGCAGAGCACGTAAATTACCCGCTTTTCTTTCCCCCTTATTAAAGTCTGCAATCGATAGATACTTCTGACATGTTAGACAATCCGTCAAAGCATTGGCACCGATAATTTTAAATCAACAGGCTAAATCAACACAAAATGTCCATCAACAGTTTAACAAAGTTGCGCTCTTGATGTTATTGGTTTAGTAAAATCCTATAAATACTCCTCAATATTAAATGGTTCTTTAACACGCCGAATGCAGATCAAACTTTGTTCTTTTGCAGACATTTCTGTTGTTTCATCGGCCTTTAAACTTTAGAATTGTAATTCCTTTATACTTTTGCATAGCTAACGAAGCGTTGCATGAGCAAAGTCTTGTAGGATTTCGTTTTCAATTTCAAGCGAGAGCCACTTTTGCTTTTCAGATTTAACCATTTCTTCAGTTCCAGAGAATCGTCTGCTTGTAGTTTGAGTAGCATGCAAAAATTTGAATTGTTTTCAACCTTTCCATGAGTGGCAACGCCTTGCGTTCCCTAATACATTTAGTTATCAAGTAAATAAATTTAACTAAAATGAGGAATTACTAAATAAAGTGTTGTAAATATTTTTGATAAAGCCGTACGATTATCCATCATTTCTTTCTTTTGGTGATGATTAACCTGCTGGATAACGATCGATTCCTGTGTTGCTGATCATACTGTCTTAAACAACAAGATCCAAGCTCCTATGTAAAAGACGGCGACTCAACAACTGCGGTTGAATCAGTTGCATCATCTGGCTGAACAAATGATAAACTTTCATGAGTAGTATCTTCGAAGTTATTAGCAATTAAAAAATTTCTTCAAAAACTTACGTTTTTTCAATTCAAATAATTTTCAATTCAAAACTTATAAATAATTAATACAAATAATACTGCCAAAGTTATCAAAGAAAAAATATACTAAACGGACGTTTAACTCACGCAAGTTTTTTTAGTTTACGTAGTTCCGTTAATTTGTTTATGGTTACGTTTTTACCGATCTCAAACTCCCTTGAGATTCACCAGAAGCGTGGAATTTCTGAAATTCGAAAAATAACTTAAACTTTTGAAAGTTTTAACTTTTGAAAATCACCATAGGTATTTGCGGAAATATTACAATCGTTTTTATATTGTTATATTTGTTAATGTTTAATCATATTATGGTTTTTATTTTTTTAATATTTTTGAAAGTTTAATGAATTTTCTCGGGTGGGGCAAAGCCCCAGCAACGAATTTCTGAATGGGGCTTGAGCCCCCAAGCTCCACCGCGTTCTACGCCTATGTCAAAAGCATGAATAAAAAATGTGATTTTCCAATAAGTTCATAAGTGCCGATTTAGAAATTATCAAAACTAAGAAATTTGCAAAACGTGGAGGTTTGGTTAATGACATGTTGAAAAGTTTTCAAAAAATAGAGTTTTTTATTTTTATGTATGTTAATACATAAAAATAAAAGATAATCATAAACTACATAATACATAAATACATAAAATCTGTTGTTTTGATGATGAAAAAACTAAATCAATAGGGTACCGTTTTTCTTTCGTTATGAAAATTTTGAATACAAAATAAAAGAATAGAAAAAAGGCTTTCTTCTTTGTAAATATAAATTATCTAATCTAAATAGTTTTATTATTAAGTTTATATCTCAGAAAGTTATTATAGTTTATATCTCAGTAAGTTATTAAGTTTATATCTCAATAAGGTAAATATTTGCACATATCTAAATATATGAGCGTATATAGCGAAAATAAAAAAAAAATATCAACAAACGTAATAAGAAAGTTATACGGCTTAAGGTGGTAAATACTAGGGATTGTTCCCTAGAAATTCCAGGGAAAAATTTGATGAGGTTGAAAGTTGAGCAAAAAGGCTTAAGCTAATATTTTGAGGTTCTGAAATGATTTTTTTAAATCATATACATTACTTATGCAAAATTAATTTAGCATAAGTAATGTATATAATTTTTTAACTTGCTAGTAACGGTCTTAGTAACTAATGGTCTCTGATTATATTATATACTTCTCCTCACAAGCAACTTCTCTTTGTTAAACTAACCGAGAACTCGAGTGACCCCAGAAAAAAGTTGCAAACGGCCAGTTTCAAGGTAGAGAGAGATAAAAGGTATTCTAATCCTGCGGTTAAGTTACCATTTGTTTACCATCCATATATTGTTTCATTTCAATTTCCTCCATTAACTAGCTTTAGTAACTAGTTTTCGTGCTTTTTATTTATGCGAACAAGTTTTTGGAGGGTGAAAAAGACGCATATTATATAAAGCGTGTACACGAAATAAATGCAAAAGTAAAAAAACAACTAAAAAAAAAGTACCCTTTAATTTTTATTTTCAAACAAGTAATAACTTTAATACAATAATATAAGAAGATCAAATATAAAAAAAATTCAAATTATTTTTATAAGAATCTAATAAAATTTCGAACTTTTGCTTTTGGTGATACCTTTTAAGCTTGTGCATAGAATAAGAATTGAAGCTGTTTGATACTTTTTTAAATGTAATTTTTTAAAAATTTTAATATCTTTAATATTTCTGCATAGTTTTTTTGTTTTTTCATTTTTCTTTTAATAATGGCCCAGTACTTTTTAATAACTCTAAATTCTGGGCAGTTTGGAGGATTTTCTGTTTTACGCACAAGTTTCACATTATTATTTTTATAACATTCCAAAGCTAGATTACAATAATGAATTGACGCTAAATCTGGCCAGAACACAGATCTCTTATCGTGTGATTTAATGAGAAACAAAAGACGTTTTTGTAAACACTCTTTAACATATATTT
>NC_061160.1:45149616-45237116 GCF_022113875.1 Hydra vulgaris | reverse complement strand
AGGAGTTTGAATTAAAAGAATACAATATATATATTTATGTGTATATATATATATATATATATATATATATATATATATATATATATATATATATATATATATATATATATATATATATATATATATATATATATATATATATATATATATATATATATATATATATATATATATATATATATATATATATATATATGGCCACTTAGCCTAAAGTGTAGATTTTTATATATTTTAATTTATAAAATAATATATATTTTTTTATTCTTATCAGAGGAAGAACTTTTTACTTAATTAATTTTACCTTAAAAACATTTTACCTTAAGCAGTGTGTTATATAAAAGCTGAGGCATTTAGTTTGTAAAGTTAGACAGTGTTTTCATATCACTTATTTTCTTACTATTTCATATTCTGACTATAAATTTTGTATAATTTTTCCAAAAGCATTTGCTATTCTGCCCTTCCAAATTAATTTGATTATCATCGTTTAAATTTATGTTACAAATTATACCAAGTGATAAGAGTTATTTGATTTGTCATCACAATACACAAGTTTATTATGTTATATATATTATGTAATAAAAAATATTATTATTTAATAAAATATCAAGTTGTTAATGATTTTGATATAAAACAACAGTAGTTTCTTGTTTCTGGAATTGTTGAACAAGTAGCATAACGTTCTTCTAATTTAAAATTTATGCAATGTAGTGTAACTGTATCATTTGAAATGTATTGAAAATGTGTTCCTTTAATATTTTGTCTACACCAATCATACATTTTCTCAGATGAATTGATTGGATCAGTTAGTGATTGTAAACTTGCTCTTGCTACAAGTCTTTTGACAGTGCCCCCAACACCATCACAAGCACTCTTTCCATGCGATGTAGCAAAAAAATGCCATTCTCCAGATACCTCATGATCTTGTTCATGGTGACATAAGTTAGATATGTTTTTATAATTTTTGTATAGTGAATTTGCACCATCACTGAAGTAAATGCAATGGTTGAAGTAGGGTATCAAATCTTTTAAATGTTTTGATTATTCATGAATGAAACAATGAACTGAGTTTGTATTGTGTTGCAAATGATCTGAGATGATACAAACACTTTTACATTTTATCTTATTTTCTTCCATAAAGTAAATAACAAAAGGATGCAATGTTGCTTGGCTGTTGTTCCAATGGAAACCTTTTACTGCATCTTGAATTAAAAAACTACAAATTTCAGCTAAGTTTAGTAATATTAAAATATGATAACTTGGTAATATGATTTTTAGATACTGCAAATATGCTGCTTGATTTCTGGCTATATAGTGATGGTGTCTTAATTGATCTATTTGTTGACAAGCTTTTTCAATAAAATAATCCACTGGAAGAGTTACTGGAACTATATCATGTTTTTTGTTAGCTTTTTGCCACTAATTAAATGTGATTTCTTCAATGCTATGTTTATCAAATATAGTATTAAGATACTCTATTAGTGTGTCAGTATCTGGGCAACAATTACAACTGTGTAGCACGCAGTCTCAATTTGTTGAATTACATACAACTAATGTTATAAAAGTTTTTATCGGTGTAAAATGCTAGCGGCTGTAAATTTAATTGGGGTAAATGATTTGTTTCAATCTTATAAAAAAATTTTCAAAATTACCATTGATAAATTTCTACAGCCAAAATGTTTATAGTCAATAAATGTTCCGGAAGAGTGACCTATGGAAATTGTTGTTGAAGATCCAAAGATATGAATATTTAGTTTTAGAAACCTGTGTTTTAGAACTTTTCAAAGTACTTACCTTGAGTTGAAAATTTATTACAAATTTATTCATTTTAATTAAGTGCACATTTCTTGGTAAATTTTAATTTCAAGCGATTTCTTTGTTAATATTTTTTTACTGAATTTGTCATGTAAGAAATGTAAGTCATTTTCAAAATTTAAAACTGCTCTCATTAACTACTTTTTAGAAAAACATTGCTTATAATTTTTATACTTTCATTCAACTTATTATTTATAACCCTAATTCTGAGCTTCCTTTTATGTAATTTTTTTCTTTTCTGTTGTGATTTAAAATTTTTTGTTAAACTTAACAAAAAATATTAAAACACAACAGAAAAGAGGAAAAAAAAATTAGATAAATAGAAGCTCAGAGTTAAGGTTATAAATAATAATTTGAAGGAAAGTATAAGATTTATAAGCAATATTTTTCTAAAAAATAGTTAAAGTTATAAAGTATAAATAACCAGTTATTTATTCTTTTAATCTTTCTTAAACTGAAGTATTTTCTCTTCATCACTATAATTGTTAATATTATTGTTACTATACTTTTATCATTATAAATAATATTATTCTTACTTTTGTTAATATTGTCATAATTTTTTTTTTACTTTAAATTACTGTTTTTGTTATAATACTGTTGTTGTTATTATTGTTATTATTATTGTTGTTATTTTTACTGTTATTTTTGTTATTATTATTATTAAATAGTAAAGATTATAAATAGTATAGTGTATACTTTTTATAATCTTTACTATTACTTTTAATCGCTCTTATTACAACTATTATTTTTATTTCCTCCTACTTGCATTATAATTATTATTAATAATACTTCAATAATAATAAAATGATGCTAATAATATTAGCATCATTTTATTAGTATTGAAGTTTACAGGTGTTTATTTCTTATTAGTACTTATTACTATTTGTAAATAACCTTGATGTGTCAACTTTATTCAGAATATATTTATATCACTGAAAATTTAAAAGTTAATGAAAAACAATGAGGTAAAAGCAATTTTGTATGTTAAGCTGCTACTCAAAAGAAGCGAAATTATATAAAAACTTCAAAAATAATGATCAATTTACATAAAAATATTTTTTTCAGATTTTTTTCAAAAAGTCAATATTTTCAAGTTTTTTTTAAATAATTTATTAAAACATGTTTTTTATGTAAATTGATTATTATTTTTCAAGTTTTTTATATAATTTCGCTTCTTTTGAGTACCAGGTTGACATACTTTAAAAAAACTATTTTTTTCAAAATATTAGGGACCCATCAAATTTTTAAGGGTCTTGAGGAACCCCTAAAAATATTTTTTATTCAAAAAAACTTTAAACCTAATGTTTTTGTATTACATAGAACACGTTTAGTTAAGAGCAGGAGACTATTTTTAAAAATTTGTTTTTTGCATCACCCTATATATATATATATGTATATATATATATATATATATATATATATATATATATATATATATATATATATATATATATATATATATATATATATATATATATATATATATATATATATATATATATATATATATATATATGTATATATATATATATATATATATATATATATATGTATATATATATATATATATATATATATATATATATATGTATATATATATATATTATATATAGCTCTATTATTCAGTAATATTGAGCACTGTAACACGTACAAGAGACTTCGTATTATTGCATCAAAATACTTAACCTCAAATATATTCTATATATCGAAATCTATACAAATATTTGCTCCGTAAAGTTGAACACTTTACTTAAGTCGTCAACGCAATGGAAAAAATAAACTTTGATTATTTAATAAAAAACATTTCAATACCGTCAGAAAGAGACTTTAAATTAAAATTAATAAACAAAACGGAATTACTTTTAAAGAAAATGAGATGGAAAGCATTCTTTTTTATTAATAACGATCCAAGAATTAAAGACAATATCAATTATACAAACTACGGAATTAGATCTCATATATGTCCACCGCAAATAAAAGAAATGTCATTCTTCGAAAAAGACTTAATCAATCTTATTAAATCAATAAAGTTTCAAGACATACGCAACACTTTTCAAAATGGTATGAAAAAAAATATCAAAAATATACGTAAATCTCACAAAACTCTAACACATGCTGGCAAAACATCAAATATGTATAAACTGTCTAAAGAAGATTACAATAATCTGTTAACAAATGCTATTACCACTACATACAAAAAAGCAAATCCAAAATTAAAGGAACATATAAACAAAAAAGGAAAACAAATTTTAACCAACCACGAGGTATATAAAAAAATAGAAATAAACGGATCCTCTAACTGTTTTTTCACTTTGAAAGATCACAAGGAAAACTTCGCTAACAATCCATCTGTGTGCCTTTTGAACCCTTCAAAAAATGAGGTAGGACGAATTTCTAAGGTAATTTTAACAAAAATTAATTGTGAACTTAAAAATAAACTTTTTTTGAATCAATGGCAAAGTACGCAAAATGTTTTAGACTGGTTTAAAAAAATCACCAATAAGCACTTATACAAATTCCTAGTTTTTGATGTTAACGATTTTTACCCTTCTATAAGGTGGTGAAGTTTGCGAATTAATAGGTATTTTCATACTGTATCAAATTTCACAACATTATAATAAAGAAGATTTCGGCTTATATCGTGACGACGGTCTTGCTGTATTCAATAACAAAAATGGTCAGCAAATGGAAAAAATCAAAAAGCACATAACACTCATTTTTAAAAAAAACGATCTTCAAATCACCATTCAATCTAATTTACAAATTGTTAACTACCTCGATGTTACGTTAAATCTAAGTAATGGTACGTTTCAACCATATTTTAAACCTGATTATCAAATAAGGTACATCCACTCTAATTCTAACCACCCTCCAAGCATAATAAAAGCAATCCCTCGCAATATCGAACAAAAATTATCTTCCATGTCAATTAATGAAAATTTCGGGATACAAATCGAACCTTACCTACCAACCACAAATAATCTCAAGTCAAAATCAACAAAAAAAGCAACGTAAACGTAATATTATTTGGTATAACCCTCCGTTCAGCTTGAACGTCAAAACAAAAATAGGAAACCGTTTTCTAGCCCTTATTGACTTACATTTTCCAGCTGGTCACAAGCTACATAAAATATTCAACTGAAATTCTGTTAAGATTAGCTACAGTTGCATGCCTAACCTAAAATCTATCATAAATTTCCATAATTCCAAAATTTTACACAACAAAAATCAATTAAAAACCAACCAATGTAGCTGCGTAGATAAAGCATTTTGCCCTTTGAACAATCAATGTTTATCTAACAGTATTGTCTATCAAGCAACCGTAAGTTCCAGTCATCATGATCGTAATAAAAAAGTATGTTTTGGCATTAGTAATACACCATTTAAACTAAGATACGCAAACCATCTCAAATCATTTGCATCAATTAAATATAGAAATGACACAGAACTATCTAAGGAAATATGGAGTTTAAAAGACCAAAACATAAAGCCCATTATAGAATGGAAAATTGTCAAACGTTGTAAACCTTATATATATATTTACATATATATTTATATATATATATATATATATATATTATATATATATATATATATATATATATATATATATATATGTATATATATATATATATGTATATGTATATATATATATATATATATATATGTATATATATATATATATATATATATATATATTATATATATATATATATATATATATATATATATATATATATATATATATATATATATATATATATATATATATATATATATATAAACGATTTTATATTTAAACAATTTAAAAAATGTATTCTATAAAATAGAGTGCTCAATGTTCTTAAAAGAACAGACCAATTATAAATTAGTAGAAAATCACTTATAATTAGTAAAAACACTTATCTAATTATTATCTTCGATATAAGGATTTCTGATAAGTCTTGTTGATGAAACACAGTGCAAAATGACAAAAAATTTTTGTTAAGTGATTTTCTACTAATTTATATATATATATATATATATATATATATATATATATATATATATATATATATATATATATATATATATATATATATATATATATATATATATATATATATATATATATATCAATGGTTAAGAGCACAAAAAGAATACGTCCACTAACCATTGTTTTGAGTAATCTGAATTTGAAAGTTTGAAAACATATAATAATTCATGATATTTATTTATTGTCCAGGCTTGGTTGGGAAGCGGGAGTGATCGCTCTCGATTGCTGACCACGTAAATAATATTTAGTTGCGAAAAGCTGGCCAGATTTTTTAGTCGTTTTAAGAACATTTTAAAAAGCAAAAAAAAAAAAGCATTAAAAATTAATTGGACCGATGACAGAGAATTACAAAAAAAAATTAGGTCAATAAAATATCTTTAAACGCGAAAAAACTTAAAGCTAAATAAATTACGTTTAGAACAAATATTTTCGAAACATCGCTCTTTTATAATTTTTTTTTATAAAATTAAGCGATGTTTTTTATATAAAGTAACAACATACGATTGTTTAAAAAGGAAACAAATATTCTTTATTTAACAAAGTTTGCAAGTTTTAGTTTTATTTAAGCTAAAGTTTTATAAATAATAAAGTTAATTTTTTCAATACCTATTTTATGTTTTGCGTAGTTTGAAAAGTTTAACATATTTGAAGCAATTCTTCTTAGTAAGATAAACTAATGAAATAATTAAATCATTGAATTACTATAGAAATTAAATTAACGATATAGAAATCAACTTAAGATTAAAAATACTTTATGACCAGGATGCAAAGCTGCTTCACAATATCACTGATGATGCTTAGTGAGTGGGCTTTTTAATTTAAAGCAGAAAAAAGTATAATGAGTTTTAAGAATGGCAACTTAAGAAAATAATTAGAGTTAGTAAACCAATATCTAGAAACTTTTCTTTATATCTAATTATTTGCTATATATATTTGTGTCCTGTCGTGACCTCAGGTGCTTGTTCATCTGCGAGTTACTTTGTACGCGTTGTTTGTGTTTAGTAACCAGAAGCTTCTTATGTTTGTTACATAATTAGTTTTATTAACTATAACGATTATAACTTCATTGAAAACGCAATTATTTTTGTAAGTCTTTGTTTAAATCATAAAAATTGCTTTAAAAGATTCATTATGATTAAAAACAGATAAACAAAATTAAATTTACATAATGAATACATACTTTTTAAATAAAAAATAAGAATATGTAAATCTAAAAGTAAGAATATATAAAATCTATAATTTATAGTAAACTTTTAAAATTTTGACAATTTAATATATATTTAAAACTTTAATTTTTGTAAACAAATAGTATATTTATTTTTAAAACAGTTTATGCTAGAAATCTCAAAAAGTAACAAATCGTTTCTAAAACATTTTCTAAAACATTTCAACAGAATACTCTAGAACTTTATTTCACTAAGTCAGCGTATTTTTTGAACCAATAGAATTAGTTTCTTCGTTAATTTGGCAGGTTTTTAGTGTTTGCCAATATTCTTCTTATTCTTTCGCACAAAGATGTTTAAAGGGATCCCAAACTCCCAACACATGCTGTGTTCATATTAAAGATAATGTTAAAAAAAAAGGTTTGAACCAAATTTTTTTGATTAAAAATAAATAATGAATGCATACCGTGAAAAACAAATGTTGTTGTTTTTGCCGAAGCTCGTCTTCTCCATTTTTTTCAACTAATCGGAGTCTTCAAATTATGCGTCGCAATCTACAGACTTTGGCAATTCCTTTGAAGCGCGTTTAATTCATAAAAGTTTTAGTATTTGACGTCACGGTAGACTTTTAACAAAAGAAAAGTGTAATTAAACTAAGCTGCGTTTTTCTACTGTAGTATTTTTTTAACATACAGCATAACAAATTTATTTGCATTATTTTTCCAAACATCGCAAAAAAAAATTTTGTAAAAAGTAAAAACAATAAATTATTTTTATTTTATAGGAGCAACTTATTTTTTACAGATATATTAATAATTTTTAGATTTATATATCTTACTTATATTTCTTTAATTATTTTAATTAAAACAAATATTAAAGCTTTACTTACCAATCTCATGATTTTCATACGAGTATTTTACTTTATATAGAACGTTTTATATACGGTCTCTTGTTTTTGCGCAAGAGAGCGCAGTATTATATATTCTGATTCTTAATTATTTTTATTTAAACAAAGGGAACTATTTTCTAACTTCTCTGGTTATTTTTACGCTATGACAGTTTTTTGTTTTCCCGTCAAAAAAAAGTATTTATTAACAATTACTTTCATAAACTGACAGTATTAATTAGAGATATTTAATGAATTGTTAACTTTTTTTATTATAAAATTTTTTTGATCACGCTGATTTAATTTAAATTGCTAAATTTGCTGAATTGGATACGGATAAAAAGGAAATACCATTTTATTTTACATTTGATTTTTGATAATGAAATTTTCAAAGGGTCAGCAACTCTATACCAATTAGAACCTGTTGAGATTATGAAAAAAAAGTGCAAGAATACACTAAACAATACAGTTGACAGTAGTATCGGATATGAAAATTCGTGAAAGGATTTGTGAAATCCTGATTTTGCATTAAAAGTACAATTAATTGCAACACAAGTCGGCATTAGAAATTTTGATTATAAGTTTACTGTTCAATATTTTATAACCATCAAATAAAAAACATAAAATTTGTATATTTTCGCCCGTTTTATACAACTAATATTTAACAAAAATACGGACAAATTATTATTAAATAACGCAATAATTAACACATTAATTAAAGGCAATAATTCAAGATAGATGGTAATTTAGATTGTTAAAATGTCATAACGCGAATTAAAAAACATATTATATTTGGTATTTCCAAATTTGTGTCGTAATTGGTATTTATCTTTTAACATGAAAAATTAAAAATTTTTAAAAGCACAATTAACAAATATAAATTTTCAAGCAATTTTCTCTTCCAATTCTCACTTATTCAAAGAAAATTTATTATTAAACTTTTATTTCTCTCATCTAAAAAAAGAATGAGTGAAGCAAAAAAATATATATATTCTATACAACTCTTACTCATTCAAAGTTTAATTGCTTTTCTTTCTCTTTTGTTCTACTCTTTTATAAAAAGAGCGCCCGATGAAACTAAAACTTTTCTTTTTTAACATATAATTATAGTTTGAGATAAAATTAAATTAGAAATAAATCAACAATGAGCAAAGCAACGAACCGGTTAATCTGGAACTATTTTGATATTTATGAAAATAATCAACATAAACAACATTGCCAACAACAATTATCAAATAAACAACACAATCTCAAATAATTTTAGGGGCATTTTATTTTTATTGCTTAGTCGTTCTAAATAATAAGTAAATTTAGTTCAAGTTAATAATTCAATATTTACAGTTGCAATAGAATAAAGAAATGGTGTTTAATACTGAACTTTTTATTTAGTTATTTATTTTTTTACCTACATTTGTTATAAAAAACTTTAGAACCCCCGTCATTAAAATAATTTGTTTTAAATATATATTGATTTACGTGATTATTCAAACTAATTTTTTTAGTTTGACTTTCCGAACTTCATGCAAAGCAAATTGAAACGAAATATCGTCTAACCAAATAAAAAAGCTGTTACTAATTTTATACGGGTAATTAATGTAAAACAATTTTTGAGATAATTCATATAGAAAGATATATAGAGAGAGAGATATTTCATATAGAGAGAGATAATTGATAAAAGATAAAAGATCTCTCATATAGAGAGAGATAATTCATAGAGAAATATTCATAATTTATAAACATTAAATATATGGCGCAATAACAATTTATAGCAACGAACCAGCATAAAATATTTAAGGTTTTTAATATCTTTTTAAATATTAAAAGTAGAAAAAAAAAAAAAAACTAAACAAATAATCAAAAAAACTTCGACTAAAAATAAATAAAAATATTTCTAGAGTTTAATTTATTAAAAGTCTACCGTGACGTCAAATACTAAAACTTTTATGAATTAAACGCGCTTCAAAGGAATTGCCAAAGTCTGTAGATTGCGACGCATAATTTGAAGACTCCGATTAGTTGAAAAAAATGGAGAAGACGATCTTCGGCAAAAACAACAACATTTGTTTTTCACGGTATGCATTCATTATTTATTTTTAATCAAAAAAATTTGGTTCAAACCTTTTTTTTTAATATTATCTTTAATATGAACACAACATGTGTTGGGAGTTTGGGATCCCTTTAAGAACATTCAAGTTTTTTATGTTTCCATGTAAGTCCGTAAAACAAAAATTTTTTGTTTTGTACATAAACTTAAGTGTTTTCAAAACGACTAAAAAACCTGGCCAGTTTTTTGCAACTAAATATAATTTCCGTGATCAGTATTCGAGAGCAATCGCTTCCGCTTCCCAACCAAGCCTGATTGTCATGATTTTGAACCAAATGCATTCCTCAATTAATTCTGTCTTGTTTTTTACTATTTTATTTTCATTTCTTCTACATACTTTAATACCTAATTTGTTTAATGTTTACCTAATGTTGGACATATTCCCTTTGTGCTCTTAACCATCGATATATATATACATATATATCGATGTTTAAGAGCATATATATATATATATATATATATATATATATATATATATATATATATATATATATATATATATATATATATATATATATATAGATAGATAGAGAGAGAGAGAGAGAAATATAAATAGATAGAGTGCTCAATGTTCTTAAAGAACAGAGCAATAATAAATTAGTAAAAACACTTATCTAATTTTTATTTTCGAGAGCTTTTTTCTCCATCAGTAGGTTTATCAAGAAGCCTGATCAACTATTGAACCTACTGATAAGCCTTCCTCATAAACCTACTGATGGAGAAACACGTTGTTGAAGAATAAAACTAGATAAGTGTTTTTACAAACATACATATATGTATAAATTTCCAAAGTTTGTTATTGAGCTAATTAGAAAAACACACTTATGCTAGATTTATTAGGGCTATTTATTGATCCAAAAATCAGATCAACTTTAGTTTTAGACAAACTCAAAATTGACAGGTAAAAAAAATTTCTCCATTTAAAATTTATGCAGAGGTTATTTGAAATTCGAAATAGCAAAAACAAGTGGTCAAACTATAAACAGAATTATTAAAGTTCTAGAAATTACTTTTGATGCTCGAATATGGTATAAGCTCAAATATTTTTGATAAAGTCCGATAACAAAATACATCAAAGATTTTTCTTCTTATTCAGAAAGTGTTTAGACATTATGTACAACTTGTTTCTAAAGTTTCTCATATTGTCTATGGTATGGAAGCACATCAAAGCTTATTGTGGATAAAATTCTAATCAGAAAGCATCAAATGAGTTTTATGTTTAAATGTTTATTTGTGTGTAAATAAATTTTTGTTATAAGATCTTGAGTTAGTGAATAATTTTTTAAATTATTTAATATTTAATATACGAAGTTATTTTTTTTAAAAGTTTATTTATGCAATTTTTCCCATTTTTTCTGTGTGTATAGATTTTCTATGTGTATAGATTGTATAATATGTGTTTCTATGTGTATAGATTGTATGATATAAAACATGTGTAGATTTTCTATATTTATATCAACACAATTTTACAAAATAAAGAATGATTAATTACCTAATTAAATACGTAAAAAAAAGAATGAAAACTTTTAATTCTTTAATTTTATGTATTTTATTAGAAAGACCAAAGCCAAAACAATCAAGGTCAAGGCCAAAAACTTCAAGGCCAAAGCCAAAAGTTTCAAGGCCTTAGTTTTTGGTCTTAAGGCGAGGTCAAGGCCAAGAACTAACAACTCTGGTCTAAAGAAACCTCTATATAGAAAATAGTATAAGTTATTTTTATAGAAAAGCTATGCAAATTTTGTTATAGGGTAAAAAATTAATGACAATTCCATTTTTTTTTTACTTTTAAATTGTATTTTTAACAGTTTAAATACTGTTTGAACAGTTTTACTTCTCGTGGTTGTCTCTGGTTTGCCAAATATTTTAAAGCAACAAAATATTCTTCATCAGAATCGGAACAGTATAAATCCATAAGAATCGGAACAGTCTAAATTCATAAGAAACTGTTAATTTTTGTTAATTTTGATGTTTTCAACTCATAAACATTTTGTTTTTGACAACCTTTTATATTATTGATTCGGACAGTAGATTTCCGAAAATAAATTCAGAGCATAGATATCTGCAAAATTTTATGCTGCTAAAAGTTTTCTAACATTAGATGAAAAAACATTTTACGTCTCTAAATTTACAGCTGTAAAAATTCCAGAGTAAAAATTCCGTCGGTAGCATTTTACGCCTATAAAAAGTTTTATAACATTGACCCCAGGTGGTACTCACAAACACATACTGAGTGGAGACCTAAAGCACCTCCAACAGGAATACACCACTTTGGTCTAAGTTTGCAAAACTTAGAAAATCCAATCTTGATATCTAAGAAAATTTTACCAAACTCTAAATAAAGTTCTTTTATATTAAGTAATAGTAGTCTTTTTTGAAAATGTTGTTTTTTACTATCGACTTGGATTGAGACATACTGCTTTTTCCCTGAACACATTCAAGAGTATTTATCTGATTGGTAGAATTCATGAACTTGATTTTTTACTTTCTCACTAATAGTTCTTTCTTCTTTTTTTGACGGTTCTGCCAGTATGTCATGCATTTGTTTCAAATGTCTTGCAGTTTTTATCATTCTTTGGGAAGCAGAAAAATAGTTTTGTTTATAGTCAATTTTCCAACTCTCAGGAACCAAAGTTAGTAATTTAAGTTTTTCTGATTTTGAAAAAATATCAAACTTTGTTTTATTTAATTCCATTAGTGAGTCCAAGTCTTGTTTACTGTTACAACATAGCTCTTTTGTTTTTGGTTCATCATTTATTAAATATACAGGCCTTAGCATGAAGAAAATTGTCCAGCGCGATTATTAACAGCAAACATTTAATTGTTTTTTCATTAAAACAATGAAAAAACAATTAAATGTTTGCTGTTAACGTTTTATATAAAAAAGTCTCATTCACAAATCACCATTCATTGTTCGTAGAAATTAGTGCTCAACAGAATGATGTAAGTTAACATGAAAAAATGAGTTTTTTAAATAAAGTATAACTTTAACGTTTTACCTCAGTTGAAAAAACTCAATTAAAGATATGAGAATAGAGATTATTTTATTTTTAACATCAAGCAAACTTTTTTGTTTAATTAAACAAGAATCTTTAACAAAAACTTTTTATAAAAAAAATTTAATATAAAATCAAGTAAATCATTATTAGTTCTCTCCCAAATTTTTAGGATGAGCAATATCTTTTGCCAAGGCCTGAATATAGTTTATCCGGGTTTTTTTAAAATCCGGAAAATTGTTTGTGTAAAATATTCGAAATATATTTTCCCTTACTTTTGCTTTTAGCTGAATTGTTTCAATATTTTTTCTAAAGTTTTTATAATTTTTGTATGAGTGATGAGTGAAAAAACATAAAAAAATATATATTACAAAAGTATGCAGCTAAACTTGTATGTATGGAAAATGTTTTGAAAATTGGGAAAAACTAAAAGTTAAGAAAAATATCCGGAAAAAGATAATCCCTGATTAAATTGGGAGAAACTTCTAAACAGTTGCTATTTTCTTTTTGGTGGCAGTATGGATCTTTTTCATCTTTCTTTTTGCATAGCTGACCCTTTCTTTATGGGCTACTAGTTTTAGAGGTGAACAACCAAGGCTATTAATGCTTAAATTAAATTTTTCATTTGAAATATAAATCTCATTAAAATCATTGTCTTTATTTTTACATGAATCGCTTTTATAATCTTTTTTGTTATTTTTTAAATACATTATTTTACGACAATCTTTATTTAATGTTTTTCCAATGCAACATTGAGTTAGATCTAAAGATGCACTAGCCATTTAATTTTAATTATTATCTAAAAAAATTTATTTAGTTTCAATTTTTGAAGTGTAAAGGAAAGTTTCCATGAGTTTTAACATAATAATTAAATACAAAATGATAAATTTTATATATAAAATAAAGATAAAAAGTACACCTAATAACTTGTTTATCATTTCACAGCTTTATTTAAAACATTTGTGTATGTTCACTTCTTATTTTGCGCACTTGAAACACTTGAAAAACACTTCATGCATTTGAAAAAAATCAGTGAGACCGTTAATAATAAATTTCTTTTAAGATAAGTTCTGTGCAAAAATATGCATGTTAAAAAGTAAGCGGACAGGGGGAGAGAGACAGCTAAGGCTGAGTTTAATTCAATCTTAGTTTATAGCTTATTTCTAGTAATGATTAAAATATACTTTTATATATATATATTTTTTTTGCATTGTAGTAGATAATGAAAATTAAAGTACATCAATATCTATATTTTTATTGTTTTCAATGCATTTTGTGCCAACTTCATTGCTCTGACTTTGTCACTTCTCCATGAGTACCCACTAATTTTTTTTCTGAATTCACCTTATTAAAGTCTGTTAAATCAGTAAAAAAAAAAAAAATATGAAAATCAGTTTTGATCCTAGGTTACCGGTGGTTTAAAGGGAAGGCACAATTTTTAAAGTTTTCCCCGGAGCCATTTTTAGAAGTCCATTATTTCTTACTGAATGGTATCTTATTAGCAAATTTTTAAAAATTAGGAAGCCTACCATATATAGAAACGAAAAAGATATGTTACTTCTTAAGTTACTAATTTTGTATATTGACCCATCAAAAATAAACTTTTTATATCTGCAAACAATTTTTTAGATTTTTTAGGCAGCCATTATGGATGAAATGTGACATTAAAAAAATAAATGTCAAGGTTTTAAAAAAGTAAACCTTCAGTTGTATTTAATAAAAAAAACATGAAGGTTTTCTGAATTTTTATTTTTTAAAATACAGAGCTTCAAAGTATGAACAAAACATGTTTTTGCTGATGAAGTTTTAATTTGAAAAAAATCAGAAATTTCAAATGTCAATAACTCAGGAACCACAAAAGATTTTAAGCTGAAATATTCAGGAATTGATTTTCTCATTGATATAAACAAACCCACCAAGTTTCATCAAAATCTGAGGGAGTCCAAGTTGAATGGAATGACCCAATTAAGATAGTCGATGTAGAAACACTCCCTTGCTACAAGGGAGTGTATCTACATCGACTATCTTATATTGCGGTTTTTTTAAAAATTTTTAAAAAACAATAAAATTTAATGTACTTCCGCATTAATTTAATTACTTTGACATTTCGATGACAATCAAATACAGCTTAAGAGACGAGGTAATAAAAATTGTAGTTGAAAGAGACTTTTTTTACTATAAAAGTCTCTTTCAACTACACTATAAGGATATATATTAGGGTGGAGCGATTTTTATAGCAAAAAAAAAAGTTTAAAAATCAATATTCCTGAGACACGAATCGATGTCTATTAATTATAAGATGAAAGTAAAAAAATATTTTTTGGTTTTGATAAGATCTTGAGGTTCTTCTAAACTATATCAACCTTAGACTCAAAAAAAGCAGAAAAAAATGCTTGTTTTATTAATAATAATTTTATTAAAAAAAAATTTTTAGTGAAAAAAATATTTGCAAAAATATACCTTAAATCCCCTTTTTGATGAAGACAGGGGTTTTTTAATGAAAAAAGCAACATTATTTTTTTCTCTTTAGTTTTAAATTAAAACAAATATTATATTCAAAATAAAATTTGAGTACCAGGTTAATATAGTTTAGAAGAAGAAAAATTTCAACAATATTAGGATCCGTCATAAATTTAGAATCCAAAGAGGAACCTCTAAAAATCATTTATATAAAAAAAAAAAAAAGTAAGGCTCTTTTTTCACCATAAGACATCGATTCGCAGCTCAGGCTAATCAAATTTCGAAAATTTTTAAAATCGCTCCACCTTAATATATATATATATATATATATATTAGGGTGGGTCACTTATGAAAAATTTTTGAATTTAGGTTCGGCTGGGCATTTTCCTTATGTCTTTGACCGTATGATAATGAGAAACATTTTTCTTTTTATTTGCATTTAATGTTTAGTCAGGTAATTTTTAGACTGAAAATTTAAGTTTTATCATAAATATATCGTTTATGCGAAGTTATGAAAAATGGTTTGCTACTACTCAATAAAATAAAGTCTAAAAAGATTCCTGAGCCTTAGTTAACCTAGTTACATCAACAATATATTAAAGTTACATCAAAAATTAAAATTTTATGGTATATTAAGTCTATACACGTAATAAGACATTAAAATATTGATAACAGCATTTTCTGCATATTTTTCTAAAATAAATTGTTTACTCAATAAAAAGTTAAAATACTGATTACAAAATTTTCATCAGATCTTTTTTTGATTGGCACACAGGCATCAGCTCTCTATGAGCCATTGTAGCCTTTATGAACCCATCTCTTCTCTCGGCACCAAACACCGACATTGAAGCCCTGGTGACCTCTTTCACAATGCGTTCAATAGATTGACCGTGAATAGGGAAGTTTGGTACAACCATTGGATTATTAATAAACTGTATAATATCATCTCTAATCAAACAACAAAAAAAACCGGTTCACTGATCTCCTCTGTTTCCCAATTGATTAAATCTATTAGATTATTTGATTCAGTGTTTATCACTGGTATTCTTCTAATCCTGCATTTTCTGTCTCCAACATCCTTATTTTTTGCACCTCAAATCTCCTTTCTCCTTCATCTGAACTACAGAGCATTGTCTGAAGAATACATTCACTGTGTGCATTCCAGGCAGAGGAGCAGATATGCGGTAATACAATATCCTTCACAAACTTGTTCTGTTTTTTTACCAAGGCTAGTTGCTTAAGGATATGATGTGGACCTTGAATCCAGCTATGTTTAGTCTAATGTCAATTACTTTTCTTTAGCATAATCACAATTGTTTTACAATTATTAAAGTAAATTATAGTATTTAAGTAAAATATTGTATTATATCTTTATTTACATAACTAAGTTTCTTACCTTAAGATCAAACCACATAATCGAATAAACACCCATGATGACCTCTGTTAACAATTTCAAGTTTTGTAGATCTTTGTTTTTCAAACAATGCTCTGAGCAACAGATTCGAAGTAGTCTATTTGCGAGATTTAACCACCTTGAATGATTGTGTAGACCAATTTGAATCTCCTTCAAGTCATCAGGAAAAACATCTGATGCTATTGCATTATGTATTCTGTATAAATACTTCTGATCTGTAGACAGTGAATCTACAACTTCTTTCTCGAGATGAATTAGGTCTACAACAAAATCAAGCTGAGGGATGCATGTCAAAATAGGAAGATTTGTTGCTATGTTGATAAGTTTTCCGATGTTTCCTGAGAATCTATTTTCAGATAAAGTTTTTCCATCTAAAGCTAACATTAAATGCCTAAGTGGCAATTCGTTGGTATGTATTGCACAAATAATCCAGATAAGTTTGAATCCTAGTTTTTTCTCTAAAAATTGAATAATTCCACCCTTCCAACCTAAAATAAATTTTTATTTTCAGTAAAAAAAAAAAAGAAGTACATAAAATTTTTAACAACCATTTAAAGAAATAAAAATAAAACCTGTGTTAAGGTTGGTTGAATCTCCTCCAATTGCAATTAATTGGTTTTCAATGCCATGTGCTATTATCCAATCATACAATTGTTCAGCAATATGTTCAGCAGGTGTTCAAGCTTCTCTCTCCTCTGAATTATTTACAAAGTGGAATAAATATTTTCCACCAGGTTCAGAACAGACACTATAATGATCTTCTTTGATCTCCCTAGGATAAGATTTACCATCATTGCCATATACAACTGTTTTAGTAAGGTCTTTTCTACCATCAAACATAATACATTGTATGCCCTCTTTCTTAACTTCATTATTATGTCTCTCTTTACAGACATTTTTATGATCTAGAGCTAGGTGTTTATCAAGTATATGATCTTTCAAAAAACCTGCATCTTTGGCTGCTTTTAATGTTGCAGTGCCTATTGATGCAGTTGCTCTGTTACTTGTACCAAATTGTAATGCTGACAAAGCGATATGATTTACATTTAAAGGGATCCCAAACTCCCAACACATGTTGTGTTCATATTAAAGATAATGTTAAAAAAAAAGGTTTGAACCAAATTTTTTTGATTAAAAATAAATAATGAATGCATACCGTGAAAAACAAATGTTGTTGTTTTTGCCGAAGATCGTCTTCTCCATTTTTTTCAACTAATCGGAGTCTTCAAATTATGCGTCGCAATCTACAGACTTTGGCAATTCCTTTGAAGCGCGTTTAATTCATAAAAGTTTTAGTATTTGACGTCACGGTAGACTTTTAATAAATTAAACTCTAGAAATATTTTTATTTATTTTTAGTCGAAGTTTTTTTGATTATTTGTTTAGTTTTTTTTTTTTTCTACTTTTAATATTTAAAAAGATATTAAAAACCTTAAATATTTTATGCTGGTTCGTTGCTATAAATTGTTATTGCGCCATATATTTAATGTTTATAAATTATGAATATTTCTCTATGAATTATCTCTCTCTATATGAGAGATCTTTTATCTTTTATCAATTATCTCTCTCTATATGAAATATCTCTCTCTATATATCTTTCTATATGAATTATCTCAAAAATTGTTTTACATTAATTACCCGTATAAAATTAGTAACAGCTTTTTTATTTGGTTAGACGATATTTCGTTTCAATTTGCTTTGCATGAAGTTCGGAAAGTCAAACTAAAAAAATTAGTTTGAATAATCACGTAAATCAATATATATTTAAAACAAATTATTTTAATGACGGGGGTTCTAAAGTTTTTTATAACAAATGTAGGTAAAAAAATAAATAACTAAATAAAAAGTTCAGTATTAAACACCATTTCTTTATTCTATTGCAACTGTAAATATTGAATTATTAACTTGAACTAAATTTACTTATTATTTAGAACGACTAAGCAATAAAAATAAAATGCCCCTAAAATTATTTGAGATTGTGTTGTTTATTTGATAATTGTTGTTGGCAATGTTGTTTATGTTGATTATTTTCATAAATATCAAAATAGTTCCAGATTAACCGGTTCGTTGCTTTGCTCATTGTTGATTTATTTCTAATTTAATTTTATCTCAAACTATAATTATATGTTAAAAAAGAAAAGTTTTAGTTTCATCGGGCGCTCTTTTTATAAAAGAGTAGAACAAAAGAGAAAGAAAAGCAATTAAACTTTGAATGAGTAAGAGTTGTATAGAATATATATATTTTTTTGCTTCACTCATTCTTTTTTTAGATGAGAGAAATAAAAGTTTAATAATAAATTTTCTTTGAATAAGTGAGAATTGGAAGAGAAAATTGCTTGAAAATTTATATTTGTTAATTGTGCTTTTAAAAATTTTTAATTTTTCATGTTAAAAGATAAATACCAATTACGACACAAATTTGGAAATACCAAATATAATATGTTTTTTAATTCGCGTTATGACATTTTAACAATCTAAATTACCATCTATCTTGAATTATTGCCTTTAATTAATGTGTTAATTATTGCGTTATTTAATAATAATTTGTCCGTATTTTTGTTAAATATTAGTTGTATAAAACGGGCGAAAATATACAAATTTTATGTTTTTTATTTGATGGTTATAAAATATTGAACAGTAAACTTATAATCAAAATTTCTAATGCCGACTTGTGTTGCAATTAATTGTACTTTTAATGCAAAATCAGGATTTCACAAATCCTTTCACGAATTTTCATATCCGATACTACTGTCAACTGTATTGTTTAGTGTATTCTTGCACTTTTTTTTCATAATCTCAACAGGTTCTAATTGGTATAGAGTTGCTGACCCTTTGAAAATTTCATTATCAAAAATCAAATGTAAAATAAAATGGTATTTCCTTTTTATCCGTATCCAATTCAGCAAATTTAGCAATTTAAATTAAATCAGCGTGATCAAAAAAATTTTATAATAAAAAAAGTTAACAATTCATTAAATATCTCTAATTAATACTGTCAGTTTATGAAAGTAATTGTTAATAAATACTTTTTTTTGACGGGAAAACAAAAAACTGTCATAGCGTAAAAATAACCAGAGAAGTTAGAAAATAGTTCCCTTTGTTTAAATAAAAATAATTAAGAATCAGAATATATAATACTGCGCTCTCTTGCGCAAAAACAAGAGACCGTATATAAAACGTTCTATATAAAGTAAAATACTCGTATGAAAATCATGAGATTGGTAAGTAAAGCTTTAATATTTGTTTTAATTAAAATAATTAAAGAAATATAAGTAAGATATATAAATCTAAAAATTATTAATATATCTGTAAAAAATAAGTTGCTCCTATAAAATAAAAATAATTTATTGTTTTTACTTTTTACAAAATTTTTTTTTGCGATGTTTGGAAAAATAATGCAAATAAATTTGTTATGCTGTATGTTAAAAAAATACTACAGTAGAAAAACGCAGCTTAGTTTAATTACACTTTTCTTTTGTTAAAAGTCTACCGTGACGTCAAATACTAAAACTTTTATGAATTAAACGCGCTTCAAAGGAATTGCCAAAGTCTGTAGATTGCGACGCATAATTTGAAGACTCCGATTAGTTGAAAAAAATGGAGAAGACGAGCTTCGGCAAAAACAACAACATTTGTTTTTCACGGTATGCATTCATTATTTATTTTTAATCAAAAAAATTTGGTTCAAACCTTTTTTTTTAACATTATCTTTAATATGAACACACCATGTGTTGGGAGTTTGGGATCCCTTTAAAGTATTTAGCTGAGAAACTTTTTTTATTTCTGGTAAATAAAGATTGTCATTATAATTATTCTCAACATTGTCTGACTCCACATCATTTTGAGATAATACTTCAGAATACTGTACAGTCTCAATCCTTTCTCTCTTTGATTTGTTCTGCTTTCTTTGATGGTATTTTTTTTGTCTGGATACTTCTTTTTTATCAACTGAACCTGTTTGCATTCCACTTTAAGGACCAACTTTATCCCTCTGTGACTTTAAAAATTTAAGTTCAATAATAGGAATTTTATTTCCCTGAGAACATTTGCAAACAATATGAAAAACTTGGTTGAAGCCATAACAATCAGATTTTTCGCATGATTTTATTGAACATTTACACTTAGCTATGTCAAACAGTTTATCTAAGATTAATTTATGATCAGAAAGTTGCTTAGATGTTCCCCTACCTAACGCCAGATTATATGCTTTTTTCCAGTCATATATGATTCTTTCTTTTCCTCTTTTATCAGAGATAATGTGGATTAGCTTTTTGACATAAATATTTTACTGAGGTCCACAATTTTTCAGAAGTTAGCCTTAAATTTTGGTTATTTTCTTCAATCCTTCTAAGAAAGAGACCATATCTTAAAACATCTCTTAAAGTTGGTAGTTCTGACTCTAATAATGTTTTTCCTGTACCAATTAGCTTTGTTAATTTACATTTAACTTTATCACGAGTGTTTTGAGCCATTCTTTATAACTGTAAACATATTTCTTAATAAAACTGCTACTAGTGGTCCGACTTTAGCGTACATAAACAAAATTTTCAGAAATACGTCATCATACATTTTAAAAAATTAACTGTTACCCATTTCTATGGTAAAATACCCCACTTAGTTGCAATATTTTAGGATCATATTTTGACATTTTTATTGATAAAATAGGTGTAGTTTAAGACATTTATTGATTTAAAATGGTTTGAAGATGGCAAAAGTAAAAAAATTGACAAAACTCTGGGGAAATTATATATTTATGATAAAACTAAAATTTTCAAGCTGAAAATTACCTGACTAAACATTAAATGCAAATAAAAAGAGAATTGGTTTTCATTATCATACGGTCAAAGACATAAGAAAAATGCCCAGCCGAACCTAAATTCAAAAATATTTCAAAAGTGACCCACCCTAATATATATATATATATATATATATATATAATATATATATATATAATATATATATATATATATATATATATATATATATATATATATATATATATATATAAATATATATATATATATATATATATATATATATATATATATATATATATATATATATATATATGTATATATATACATATATATATATACATATATACATATATATATATATATATATATATATATATATATATATATATATATATATATATATATATATATATATATATATATATATATATATATATATATATATATATGTATATATATATATATGTATATATATTTAAATATATATATATATATATATATATTTGTTTATTTGTTTATATTCATAATTATGTATTATTAGGATTTGATCAAAGAAGCTTGCAGGTTTCGTAAAATTCATCCTTGTAATGCAGTGTTTTTTGGCCTAAAAACATATAACAAGTCTGTTCCAAAATGGGTTATTCCTACTATAAAAATTCAAACATTAGACAAAAAATTGAAGTATGTTTTACGATTACAGTTTAAAGTGTTAAATGTTTCCAGTTTGCGTAAAAATGATGATGTTTATGCATACCAATATTATTTGTTGCAGGTAAGAAAAATATTTTAACAATAAATAGTAATAAACTATTGAAGTAAATTTTAAGCTTTATATTTATTTTATATACAGTTGTGGTTAGCCTGTTGCTTTCCTTTTTTTTTTTTTAATATTTTATTATTTATGCTGAAAAAATAGCTAAATTAAATTTTAATAATGGTTGTTTTTATTTTTTTATTTTTTATTAAGCAATATTTTCAAAAAAATGGTGCAATTTAAAAAAAGTTTTTTTAAATCTGTTTTTTTAAAAAGTTATGTAATGTTGTTTTAAACAAATTTTATATATATATTTTTTTTAAAAAAACTATGCATTTTAGCATCCTTTAAAAAAAAAGTTTTATCTGCGTTATATTATTTATACTTTTACATGACATGTTTACTTCAAGTTATATTTATCCTATCTACTGTTTGTTATATTTTTTGTGTAATATTAGGCTATTTCTTATTAAATTAATGTCATTATTTATAATATTTGAAATATTTACTTAAGTTACTCAATTGTAAGCTTTAAATTTGTCAAAATAGTTTATTTAATTTTTCTTTAACTTTTTTTAGTGTCGACATGACTTTAAGAATGGAGTTTATGCAAATTTAGTAGAAAGTAAAAACGAAACTGATTTATTGAGAATGGTTATTTTGGAAATGTACATTGTTCACCAAACAACTGCAGTTTCTTTGAAAGACCTTTTGAAAAATAAAAGAAAGTAAGTAAAATACTTGATTTAAGTTATTAAAAGATTGATGCAAATAAAAAAAATAATCAAATCTTGTATTTTCAAATATCAAATTTATTTTATAATTTTTTGATGATGATTTTTGATATTTCCACTGATCCACATGTTTTGTTCCTTCATCATTTCAAAGATAGTATTTGTTTTTTAGTAAAAAAAACAACAAACAAAAGACAAATACTATGTAAAAATAAAAGGCAGAAAAATAGGCATTTCAAAAATATCTTTATTTTATCCTAGTGTTTTTTTAGTTATAAAAATGTTGTAGCATAATCAATTGTTTTAATAAAACAACAATATAAAAATACTGTTATACTATAAAAGTTCATTCATTTCTCCTTTTCTTCAAAGCTCTAAAAGAATAATTAAATAAAAAATGCCAACATATTAAAAATTTTATTAATAAAAAGTTTTTATTATAAGCTTGGTTTTACTCATGTAAACTGAATTACACAGTTGTGGAGGTGGGCTGGGATGTAGCCTACCATTCCTGCCAAAATCTAAATATATATATATATATATATATATATATATATATATATATATATATATATATATATATATATATATATATATATATATATATATATATATATATATATATATATATATATATATATATGTATATATACGTGGGTGCATATATGTAAATATTAAAGGTGATTTCTTTATATTATCATGTATAATAATGTATATTTTAAAGAGTGCTCAATAGATAAACTAGAGCTATATAGTATATATATTACTGTTACCCGCAGTATCAGGAATTAGCTAAATGCCAATATTTATAATATTATATTGCAACTTAAAGTTTCATGTGTTACCACAATCATCAGGCAAGTAGTCAAAAGTTAATTTTGCTACAATGTGTTTAGAAAAAATTTACAGTTTATATTAGTATTTTAGATCGTTATGAGACGGAAATTGTTTAGTAGTTAAGGTTACTGTTATTATTAATTTGTTTTTGGTTAATATTTGTGAAGTTGTTGTATGTTTTAATGTCTGTTATAAAAATACAATTTAATAATAATGTGAATTGTTTTTAAAAATTATTGTATTAAAAATAAATAAATAAAAAAATAAGTTTCAAAAGTGGGTATAAAAATATAAATTATATTACGAAATATATTACAAAAGCTGTGTATGTGAATAATTTATTAGTTAGCCTAGAGGTGTACAAAATAGGGTTGTGTAGTTGATGTTAGTGGTTAGTTAGGTTTGTAGCGAACTTTGTAGTTTTTTAATAAAAACTTGTTTTTTTGGCGGCACTTTGATATGATTTCGTTTCGTTTATTTAGGAGTTCATCAGGTTTAGGATAGGATATAATTGCAAATTTCTCGTATAGACATAGTGGGCACCTTTTGGAAATATTTGAGTAGGGGGGGGTACAGATTTCAGAATAGACCATGTAAATATTGGGGTTTTGTTAAAATTGTTTTTTAAATCCCAGACGTAGTTTGATAAGGTGGTGGACTTTTTGTATTTAACATTATTGAATGATGATTTGTGATTGTTGTATCTGTTTTTACAACCATATCTGTTTTTACAACAATGTTTTTACAACCATGTTTTTAAAAACCATAACAAAAAAATTATTTTCCCAAAAAATGAAAATAATGACAAAAAATGCAATTGTCGAAAGGAAGCAGAATGCCCCATGAATGGAAAGTGTAAATCCACAAACGTTATATATAAATGTATCATCGCAGCTAAAAATCAGCCCAACAAAGTGTATATTGGATTAACCGAAGGCGAGTGGAAAAACAGATACAACAACCACAAATCATCATTCAATAATGTTAAATACAAAAAGTCCACCGCTTTATCAAACTACGTCTGGGATTTGAAAAACAATTTTAACGAAACCCCAATATTTACATGGTCTATTCTGAAATCTGTAACCCCCTACTCAAATATTTCCAAAAGGTGCCCACTATGTCTATACGAGAAATTCGCAATTATATCCTATCCTAAACCTGATAAACTTCTAAATAATTGTGGTAACACATGAAACTTTAAGTCGCAATATAATATTATAAATATTGGCATTTAGCTAAATCTTGATACTGCGGGTAACAGTAATATATATATATATATATATATATATATATATATATATATATATATATATATATATATATATATATATATATATATATATATATATATGTATATATATATATATATATATATATATATATATATATATATATATATATATATGCCTATATAAATAATTTAAAATATATTCTACGAAATAGAGTGCTCAATTTTCTTAAAAAAACAGAGCAATAATAAATCAGTAAAAATCACTTATCAAACTTTTTTCATCTAGAAATCTATTCCAATTTTTTGTTCAATAAACATTCTTGGTTCTCATGTGTAATTATTTCAAATTTTTCTTGAAAGCATAATATGCATTTTTTGGAAATGTTATTTATATATGTGTATAAATGTATATTTGGAAATGTTATATGCAGGTGCTGTTTTAAGAATGGAACAATTCAATAAAAAATCATCAATATATATATTTTTTAAATTCCCATATGTATTTTAACAGCATGGTGTCTTTTGAGTACTTTTTCCTTTTAAAGGATTGCTTATTTTTTGCAAAACGTTTTTCCATTTTTATGTAATTTATTAGAAGATGGGTTGATCAATCAATTATAAAAACACTTTTCCTATGTTAGTGGAAAATATTTTTGTTATATGGAGAGTTAAACCAAATTACATTTCCAGTTCCATTTCACTTTTTTGTATTCTTTTTTTCAGTGTCAATTTTTAGTTCAAATTTTTAAAATCCACATTTTTTGAGGATATATATATATATATATATATATATATATATATATATATATATATATATATATATATATATATATATATATATATATATATATATATATATATATATATATGAGTTACAATTTTTATGTTATTATAAAAGAAAATATTATTTGAAGGTGTCATGTTTTTATTTATGAAAATAAATTACATAGGTCAACAAGTTTTTTTCATTTTTTAGTTTGAATAAAATAAAAGGTGAAAGAATAGCTCCATAGTTTTTTTCTGCATTTTCTTGCAATCATGTATATGATTATACATGATTGCAAGAAAATGCACATACAAATCTATTTGTTGAATTGCCAGTTCTGCAACTGGAAAATCCTTTTCTTAAATCATTTTTTTTTTCAGTATAAGTAGACAGTCGATTACATGATAAACATTTTAGAAAATGTTTTAAAAATGATTTTTTACTATTACATGTAATGTAACTTGTAATAGTAAAAATATCATTTATAAAACATTTGCAAATGTAAATGTTCCAAATAGTGCCATTAGATGTTTTCAAAAATCTTTCAAAAACGATTGCAAAACATAAATGTTTAGCACAAAACAAAATTGATTGCATCACTAGTTTTGAATGAAAATCACTTTTTTTGTAATCTCTAAAATTCATAAATGTAATGAAATTGTCAAAAAGGTTCAATATTCTAGCTTTCTATTTATCGAAATGAAACCAAAAGATTTAAAAGGTTGGTCCATTATTATTGGAATAGATTCATCAAGATCACATCTAAGCCAATTTCTTCACATAATCTTATCTTCTTATTGCCCAAATTTTTCTCCTAGGCCTTGATATATATATATATATATGTATATATATATATATATATATATATATATATATATATATATATATATATATATATATATATATATATATATATATATATATATATATATATATATATGTATATATATGTATATGTATATGTATATATATGTATATGTATATATATATATATATATATATATATATATATATATATATATATATATATATATATGTATATATATATATATATATATATATATATATATATATATATATATATATATATATATATGTATATATATATATGTATATATATATATATATATATATATATATATGTATATATATTATATATGTATATATATATATATGTATATATATATATATATATATATATATATGTATATATATATATATGTATATATAATTATCAAATATTAAGTTGTTTTAGTATTTATAAAGTTCAGTCATGAAGAACTATTACAAAGATTAAAATAAAAACAAAGAAAATAATAAAAATGTTGAAAAAAAAAAACAGTTGACCGTCAATTTCAAGGGTTAACTGGTCAAATTGATTGCTCGCCTTCGATTTCTTATTTTACACGCTATATATATATATATATATATATATATATATATATATATATATATATATATATATATATATATATATATATATATATTTATATAGCATTTTATTTAACAGAGTGTTAAATAATAACTTTTTAGTTTTATTTGAAAAATGTATAATATAAAAAATTTTATTTAAAAACCATTCATTTAACCATTAATTTAAGTTCTAAAAGAAACTTCAGATGAAAGATCAGATATTTTAGTCAGAAGATAAAAAAAATTTATAACATGCAATCATTAAGGTTAGGAGATGTTCGGGACACTTTTAATACACAAGTGTCATTACTTTTATAAATTTTTTAATATTAACAGTACTATTTCCACAGACAAAGTAAATATTTGTCCAGTTAGCTATCATAAGAAAGTTCTTAAGATTTTGATTCACAATTATGAATCACTAGAAATGGAAACATCAAGAAAGAGAGTATACAACATAACCAAGTTAGCATTTAATCTTGAGATAAATGTGTTTTTAAGTACAAATATTTCAGCTACAACCTATAAAATTTATAAAAAGGTATTGAAATTGCAATTCTAAATCAGACAGCTTTAAAAAGTTTTTTGATATATTTTGATGCACAAAAATGTATTACTATAATTATGTGACACAACAGCACAAGAAAATTTAATGGTGTAGTTGTAAAAATACAAAATGAAATAGAAACCCGAGGTTTTACTATTTAGGATGTCAGCTTCGTATACTAGATCTCACTTTAAAACATGTTTTGGGTCACTTTGTCTTTTATAAATCAAATTCTAATTTTGATTGCAAAAGACTTCTAATTTTGATTGCAAAAGACAAAAGATCCATTCCATTTTTGTTCAGAAAACAGTTTTTTGAAGATTGCAAAAGACCGAAATCTTCAAAAAACTGTTTTCTGAACAAAAATGGAATGGATCTTTAGCTAACATATTTTTCTTTATGAAAAATTAAATATCGTTATTTTAACATCAAAATTTCGCGCCAAGGATTCTTTCATCTGTAATGATAATATTTTATCAACGCAAAAAATTGAAATACATTTTTATTAGATAAGGGTTGCTAACTACTGCTAATAAATTTATAGTAATTATACCGCTTCCTGTTATCACCACATAAAGTTGATTGAAAAAAACACAAAGCAAGTTGAACTTCATTGCTTACAATTTAGAAATCTTTTGGTATACTCATATTACATATTATCTGAATCTACCCTATATATATATATATATATATATATATATATATATATATATATATATATATATATATATATGTATATATATATATATATATATATATATATATATATATATATATATATATATATATATATATATATATATATGTATATATATATATATATATATATATATATATATATATATATATATATATATATATATCCAGAAGCATCGAAAAGAAGCATCTAGAATCTTCCAGAACAGGTGCACACAGGTTCATTTTACTATATAAGAGATAAACCGACAAAGAAAAAAGATGATGTAAACCGACATGTAATTCAGTCAGTATATGGAAGTCAATCGGTCAGTATTATCAAGACAGTTTATCGAAGTGAGTTTTATCACAGTGTTTTATTGAAGAACATCAATACAAGAAGTAAAATACAACAAGTGTTTCATTACTCCAATACAGTCCACATCCAACCAAGACGTTGTGTTCCACAGAGCATTATTGTATCATCATAAGGTAAATGTAACACGGTAAGCCTTGAGAAGCGTGATTATTTATTTTTATTACTTTTATGACTTCAAGTGCAAAAATGGCTTCTGACAGCCTTGTATTGGAACTAAGAAAGAAAATTATTGTCGATTACGTAAGTGGAATGTCACAAAAAAGTATTTGTGATAAATATCGCATAAAAAAATGGACCGTATAAGAGTTTTAAATATATAATAAGAGTTCCATAAGAGTTTTAAATATATAAATGTATGCCAGTATTTGAATAAATAGTAGATGTATGCATAAATTTTAATATATAAAGTATTATAAATTTTTTTCTAACCCCGGGTATCAACCCCTGCTAAGTCTTATAGTTTTGCCAGGGCTGGGTTTGAAAAAAGTCTCATTTTTAGCCAGGGTCGGGGCTGAGGCCCGGGCCCCAGTCACTTATAATGTTTAGTCATAAAGTACTATTAGTAATCTAAAAACTTCAATGAAGATAGAATTAAAATTTTGAGGTCAAAAAAAATAAATGGCCATCAGTTCCACATGTTAGCTGGTTAATTTGACTGGTCGCCTTTGATTTTTTTTTTTCCACGTTGTATATATTTTATTATTATTATTATTATAATTATATATATATATGAGTCTGTTAAAAAAAAATCATGGAGAATAAAACTTGCTTCCAATAACCGAGAATTTCAAATAAGTACCGATTCGAATAACCGGGAGTTTTTATATGTATATATATATATATATATATATATATATATATATATACACATATACATATACATATACATACATACATACATACATACATACATACATACATACATACAGTATGCAAAAAAAAATAATCGTACGCTTGAAAAAAAATCGTAATTTTAAAGTTTTATTAAATAAGTTAAATTTTAAAATTAGTTTTCCGTTAAATTATTTGAAATTTTTTTTTTGATATCAAGTATCGTTTTGAGAATTTATTTGTGTTTTGGTGAGTTAATTGCTTTTCATACCTATTGAATTTTACACAATTGATCTAATGATACATAAAATTGACTGCAAAAAAAATAATCGTACAGTTCAAAAATAATGTCAAGTTGATCATGGAAATTAGTATCGAGTGGGGCCTCTTTTGGCCTTGATGGTCTCAGCTAGACAATTTGGCATTGAGTTGACCAACTTTTGAGTCTCTTCTGTTGCTATATTATCCCATGTGCTCATTATAGCTTCTTTTAAGTCATCTTTTCGTCTAAATGCTCGCTCACCAATTTTTCTGTCCAAAATATACCACAAGTTTTCTATAAGGTTCAAGTCTTTTTGAGATGACCATTCCAAAACATTGATGTTATTTGTGTCAAAGTATACCTTTGTTTTCTTAGCGGTAGTGGTTATCCTACTGCAGTATAAAATCGTTTCCCATTCTCAATTTTTTAGTAGATGGTCGCAAGTTGGCTTTACGAATTTCACAATACATTGAAGCATCCATTTTTCATCAATAAATGTCAATTTCTCCACTCCTTTCCCACTCATACTACCCCAAACCATCACATTGCCTCCTCCATGCTTTACACTCCCTCGTTAACAGCCTAATTTATAAGCTTCTTTTTTTTGCCACATTTTTAAAACTCCATCCGATGAGACAAGGTTGTATTTGGACTCATCTGACCACAAAATTTTTTTCCAATAAGATATTGGCATTTTTTCGTACTTCTTTGCAAATTCTAATCGATGTTTCATTTGTTTTAAAGTTAAAAAAGGTTTTTTTCGAACTACTCTACCTTTGTATCCTTGTTCTCTAATACGATTTCTAATTGTTTAAGGGGTTACTGTGGTATTGTGATCTTGAACTTTTAAAGCTAAATTGACTGCCGAAACAAATGTATTTTTCTTCACATTAATGATGATATTGCGATCAATTGCACTAGTGGTCTTGCGTTTTTGTCCTCTGCTAGCCACACTAGCAACGGTTTCAATCAGATTATGCTTCTTAACAATTGAGGACACGTAAAAAAAAATAAAAAATTCCTGTTTCTTTTTAAATCTGACGGTAGGATTTTCCTTCCCTTTTTTTTTTAATCAACTACAAGGCTTCATTGATGGAAAGACAAATATTGTTTTCTTGACGCCATTTTGCTGAAATACTATATTTTATTTCTAGAACGAAAGTGTATTTAAAAAATTACTATTTTTAATTTTACTAACTAGTTTAATTGTTCAATTTGCTCAATTTATGCTAAAATAACGACCTATTTTGCCAGAGTATGATTATTTTTTTTTTTGCAGTCAATTTTATGCATCATTAGATCAATTGTGTAAAATTCAATAGGTATGAAAAGTAATTAAATCACCAATTCACGAATAAATTCTTAAAACAATACTTAAGAAGATATCTAAAGAAAAATTTCAAATATTTTAACGGAAAACTAATTTTTTTGATGCAATCTTTAATATATATATATATATATATATATATATATATATATATATATATATATATATATATATATATACATATATATATATATATATATATATATATATATATATATATATATATATATATATATATATATATATATATATATATATATATATATATATATATATATATATATATATATATATATATATATATATATATATTAAAGATTGCATCAAAAAAATTAGTTTTCCGTTAAAATATTTGAAATTTTTCTTTAGATATCTTCTTAAGTATTGTTTTAAGAATTTATTCGTGAATTGGTGATTTAATTACTTTTCAATACCTATTGAATTTTTATATATATTATATAATATATATTTTATATATATTATATAATATATATAAAATATATATAATATATAATATATATATATAATATATATAATATATATATATAATATATATAATATATATATAATATATATATATATATATATATATATATATATATATATATATATATATATATATATATATATATATATATATATATATATGTATGTATATATGTATATATATGTTTGTATATTATTATTTTTTTTAATACTTACTTTTTGATTTTATAATTTATTTGATGCTTTAAAATTAATTCAAGGGACCTTTTTAACATTGATGGTATCTTGCGTAAATATCCTAACCGAGGTGTTGATCGTGATATCCACAAATGCAAGCAAAAAATTGCTAGATCTTTAGAAGGTTTTAAAAGTGTTTCTGATCCAGGAAATGATTTTATTTATGAAATTGAACAGTTAGATCATTATAGAGATGAAGTTTTTTCTATGATAAAGGTATGTTTTTATAAAATATTTTTAAATAGTATATTAGTATAATAAAATAAATCCATCAGTTGTTTTTGTTTATTTGAACATCACAAAAATGAATGTCATATTCACAGAATGAACATCACAAAAATGAATGCAATCCATAAAAGAAGAAAAAAATGTTTTAATAAAGTTTCAAATTATGTAAATTGTATATTCCTTATACTTTAATTGCAAAACTTTAATTTGTAAACTATCTATAAAATATAAATCTTTTTGCACCTTGATATGTTAAATATTTTTTAACATGATTAGCTTTGTTAATTTATGCATGTATATTGTTAAATATTTATACAAATATGCTAATAAATTTGATTTATATTCTATGACTTGACCCTATATGTATTGAAATTTTATCAGAATTATAATTTACAAGGGGTTTTAATGACAAGCTCTGATGGTCTACTTTGAATCTGATTTTATTTTGTAACTGTTAATGAAAATAATTAAGAAAAAAGAAAGTAATAATAATAATAATAACATTGTGGATCACATTGAACATCACTAAATCATGTAACTAATCAAGTAAAATATTTTATGCTCTATCATTGTTGTTTTTAAATGTATGTGATATAATCAATAACTTTTTTTTTAGTATGAAGATGGAAAAATTGATAAAAGAGAAATCTTCTTAACACCTACTGATATTTGTTGCAAGTTTACTATCTCCAATGTTCGGGTAAAATATTTTTCCTAAGTTTTAATTACTATAGAAGAAAGTTTTTTTGGGTCAGGTAAGGTTTCTTAGTTGAGGTAAAGACATCTTGTCTAGCTGAAGAGAAATTCTGATGTAAGTTGTTCAAAGTTGGGTAAGAGCAGAAGGAATACATAAACATTGGATAGTTATCTTTCTAAATTTCAATAAAAATATTCTGTGCTGATCTGCAAAAAAATGCCAGCTTTAAAGCCAGCAAAGACATCTAATTGTAAAACTTTGCCTAAACTCATTTATAAGATCATATTCAAATAAAAGAATGGCTTTTCAGAAACTTCTCCAAATCGCATGGGTGCGGAACTTGTGAATGTTAAAGTTAATATATTAGGGTAATCAATTATTTGCAAGATATGAAAATAATTCTTATCTTGAATATGAATTATATTCATATCTTGAACAATATTTAGAGGCAGCAACTTTAACTGACATTTTAGCTAAAATAAATATTTTCTTGAAAGTTGATGAAATGCCATATATTAATTTTCCTTTATAAATTGTGTATAATTTAAGTGTTTTTTGAGTACAAACAACTAGAAACAGCTAAAAAAGTTTTAGATATTAAATATATGTGCTATTAAAAATCAAACAGTAGTTTTTAATATATATATACCTAGAAAAGAAGATACTTTTTCCAATAACTGGACAAGTATTTCTTCTGAGTTTCATTTTTTTTCATTAACTTGTGTTGCCTGGAACATTGCATTGGATGCCCAATGAAATACAGTATTGTGCAAATTAGTTCGGACAGTGGCAAAATTTGAATAATTTTTACAATATGCCCAACCTTTAGCTATGATACTAAAGATTCTCTTGTTTTTTCAGATAAATAAGTGTTTTACTGTAGTCGAGTGGTGTCTAGAAACTCTTTGCTGCCAGGAAGACATTCTAGCAAACGCATCAGTGGCTTCAGTGCTAATCCAGGCTTTGTGCAGAAAGGTTGTGACGGAGGTTGTGACAGATTATTCACCTTGTATTCACAATGGATATCACTCCCAAGAAACATGCAAGCATTACAGCTCTTAAGAACATGCTGGTTTGAGCATTAGACAGATTTCTAAGAAAATGAAGGTGGCTAAGTCAGCTGTTGGTGACATCTTGGAAAGAAGAAAAGACACTGGTGAATCTTCAACACTGCGACAAGGAAGAAAATACAAGACAACACCTTGCGATGATACAGTTATCATCAGAGAAAATATAAAGGATCCTAAGAAAACAAGTGCAGACCTTCAGAGAGATTTATCCACATCAGGCGTAAATATTTCTTCTTAAACTGTCCAACGAAGGCTCCTTGAAGTTGGCAGATTTGCCAGAAAACCTCTAAAGAAACAGTTATTGGCATCGGTTATGAAGAGAAAATGTCTTAAATGGGCACGTAGGTATTCTCAATGGACAGCAGACGACTGGAAAAAAGTAGTATTCTCCGACGAATCACATTTTGAAGTCCATGGCTACAGGTCAAAGTTTGTGAGACGAAGCAAAGGTGAACCGCTTCAGTCAGGACATATTCAACAAGCACCCAAACATCCGCCTAAGAAGATGTTTTGGGGTAGTTTTAGTGCTAAAGGCCTTGGACGACTCATTAACATAGAGGGAATGATGAATAGTGATAAATACAAGGCTATTTTGGAGACTCATTTACTTCCTAGTATGACAAGAGACTTTCCTGATGGAGATGGCATTTTTCAGCAGGATCACGCACCATACCATACTTCACGTAAAATGCGCACATTCTTTGAAGAAAGTGGACTGGAGAGAATGTGCGCATTTTACGTGAAGTATGGTATTTAAACTGGCCTAGAAATTCTCCAGACATCAATATGGGCTTGAGCAAACAAAGACTCCTGAAAGAAGACTGTTCGACAATGGCAAAGCTAATTAGTGCTGTAATTAGGACCTGGTATCATGATGAGCAAGTGACTAAAATGTGTTCAACTCTGGTTGAATCCATGCCAAATCATGTTCAAGTACTTGTTAAAGCAAAAGGAGGTCATATTTCCTATTAATTATATCATATTTTGTACCATTGGCATTTTTTTTTTGAATAAAACTTCAATGTGGCAAATAATTGTGTTATTTCAACCACTGTCCGAACTAATTTGCACAATAATGTAGGTGCTTAAAAGAAAGGACTTTGCTTCTTCCTATTTGATTCTTTGAAGAAGATTGAATATATTTGTAGAACATTATAGATATCCATAGAACAACTTTTATAACAGTTCAACTTTGAAGTCCAAACTTTTGAGCGCATTTGCATTTGCACAATTGTTTTTAATAATAGCAGCATTGATGGCATTATCAACAAGACTGTAGAAAGCCTGAGTTTTCAAAAAATATTACAAATGCTGACCAAATGCTTTGACAAATGCTGACCAAATGCTTTGACAAATGCTGACCAAATGCTTTGAAAATTGCTAACCAAATGCTTTGACAAATACTGACCAAATGCTTTGACAGAAGATATGTTTATTTTGTTATTTAGAAGTATTGTTAAATAAAGAGATTTATGTTATTGAAAAGAGCTCTTGACTCAAGTTAAACTTTTTTCCAAAGACAAGTATAGGCCAATGGCAAAAAGTGTATAATGGACTGAATTTTAGTTTTTTTGGTTTTTAAAAAGATAAATCCTTTTGGCATGATGGATTGCTTTCAGTTCATAAAAATTAAATGAAGTTTTACTTTTTTAATTTTCAGTTTCAGCGATTTTCAATCCCAATAATCCCAGTTTACTTCAGTTGTGAAAGTTTCAGCCTAATTTAATGAGCAGGGTGAAAAATCAAATCTTTGACAGAAAGAGAACTTTATTTTTATGTAAAATTTATTTAAAATAACTTTTTATAACAAAAATCTAGCAAATCTTGTTTTCAACGTTTAACAGATTAAAAATTGTCAGTATGGTGTAAGATGGTATTAAATGATCTTGTGTTCACAAGGTCCTAAATTCATGTGATCACAAGTTCCTTAACTCCTTGCATGTTAATATTTTGTCTTCTTTGCGGAAGTGTTGAAAAATTTAACAAGAATAGGTTTGAACTTTTTCTTATTTAATTATTAACCATCGTTCTGTATTAATTGATATTTCTTCAAAATACAGTAATCATTCTACAGTTAACTGAATGTGATAAGACGCAAAGTTTTTCAAGATTACATCATTGGTCAAGAGTTTATAACCTAGTATTTTTTTTCATGATTCAAACGAAGCAAACTTGTAAAAAAATCATTAGCCAAGTTGGTAATTTTACAAAACAAATTTTTATTTGTAGGAGTAATTGTATATGTAACAAGACGATTAAAAAATGTTCATCATTTGAATTATTAATCCATTTTAATCTAAAATTATTGCTTTAAAAATTTACTTACTACACCTTTTCAAGATGTAATTGAGAAAACAAAAATTGTAATTAAGAATCGTAAGATGTAATTGAGAAAACAAAAATTGTAATTAAGAAACGTAAGATGTAATTGAGAAAACGTAAGTTGTAATTAAGAAACATAAGATGTAATTTAGAAAACGAAAATTGTAATTAAGAATCATAACATGTAATTGAGAAAATGTAAGTTGTAATTAAGAAATAAAAAGATGTAATTGAGAACACGAAAATTTTAATTTAGATATCGCTTTAAAGGAGTAAGTGTAAAATGGCGCTTAAAAAAAATGGCGCGTAAACAAATGGAGCGTATAAAATGACGCACTTAAAAATGACGCAAGATTTGTAGCGTAAATTTAATTTTTTAGGGAAAAATTTATAATTTTTGGGCAAATGAATTTAACATAATAAACACTAAAAACATTTTAGGGAAAAATTTATAATTCAATTAAAAATTATAATTAAAAATTATATAATTAAAAATCACTTCATTGATCATTTAAGCACCAACTTGTACGTCTTCCATATTTGAAATAGTTGCATAGTGCGTGGTTGTGTGTTGTACCGCACGTGCACAATCTCCTCCCATTATAGTATTTTTCGCCTCAATTACAATTCGTTCTAAGTACTGCATGCGCTGTTCCGCAATCCCGTCACCTAATACAGGTGGAATGCGAATTGCATTTTTAACGTTACTTTTAATTTTGGACCAGATCGTTTCCACCGGGTTCAACATTGGACTGTAAGGTCCCAAACGTAACAACTGAGCTGGTGAATTATCAAACACCCTTTGCAAACGAGCGTGACAAGGAGCATTATCTGTTACGACGACCAAATCCTCCAAACGATTCCCGGATGTAATCCACTGGTGAAACATATCCAACATCCACTCGTTACAGGAATCTGCTTTAAATGATCCCCTGCAAGTTTCTATCATGACGACATTTGTAGTTGAAATAGCTGTGATCAAGTGTATGTTTAAACCTTTTGAAGCAGGTACTTTCATAATTGCTCTTTTTCCTTGTCTCGCGCGTCCTTGCGTTTTTCTACAAAAAAGGTTAAAATTTGTTTCATCCAACCAAACTATCTGACGACCATTTGTGATATGTTCGTTTATGTTTCTAACATATTCAGCTCTTCTTTGTTTGTTTTCATAACTGTTCATTGTAGAAGGCTCCTTGTGCACTTTTTTTAATGAGAACAATCTGCCTTCGAGGTAATTTGCTATTGTTGTTGTGGTAACGTTTATGTTAAATTGTCTTAATATCTTTGTTTTGATGGCCACCAATGTTAATTGACAATCATTTTCAATCCATGTTAATGTTTCTTCGATTTAATCTTCGGTCAACTTTTTCGGTGTAAAACCTCCTTTTCCAATGAAATTTGAATTTCCGCTCCGAACCCAATTGTATGCTGTCTTATATTTGATACCTAGCGTTTGCGCGAGATTCACCAAATCTTCAAATCGCTCTGCACATTCAACAACTCTTCTCCTGTCATTTAGAGAAGATAAAACGTAACGTTTCCTTTCAACTTGTTCAGTTGTGTGTATTTCATGCCGACAAATCGGACAACTTGAATCTGGTTGTTCCAGAACTGGACGTAAACAAATTTGGTGACATAAATGTTGACACGGATTTAGCTTAATCACAGACTTTCGGGTCATAGTGTATTGGCATATAACACAACGATCTTTCAATTCCATTATTATTACTTGTGCATACAAAAGCAAAATTTAAGATTATAACTTAAATTCATGTCCAAAAAGACCTTTTGTAACAACCTACAAACTTATACTGTGAATTTGCTATTTTAATTTATGTGTTCTCAATTACAAGTTACGATTTCTCAATTACATATTATGATTTCTCAATTATATCTTACGTTTTCTCAATTACATGTTGTGTTTCTTAATTACATGTTACGACTTCTTATTTACATGTTGTGTTTCTCAATTACATATTACGTTTTCTCAATTACATGTTGTGTTTCTTAATTACATATTACGACTTCTTAATTACAACTTTCATGTTCTCATTTACATCTTGAAAAGGTGTAGTTATAATTGATAAATTGGTTTTATAAATTTCCAACTATCACTTGTGTTACAAGTGATTGCTGGATCTCATGGTACCTGATATCATAAATTTTGATTGCCATGTGATGATTAAATCATAAATTACAAATAAGTTCTATACACATCACATTTGTAACTTGAAAAGCACAAAAACCTGAAGCTTTTTTATTTACACATAAAAATTTTGTCAAGTATGAAACAAAAGTTGTTTATATGGTTGCTAACTCTAAACATATTTAGTAGAAAAGTGAATTGTTATTTTGGTTCCAATCATTTTAAAATATATTTTAATGGGAGTGTTACATTTTGTAACAAATAGATTAAATAGATTTTTAAAACCCAACTTATGACATTGTTTAAAAAGTTTCGGTTTTCATCCAATTTTTGTCCAACCAATGACATTGTTTGGAAATCTTTCAATATTCTTTGATTTAATGACCATTTAAAAAACTATTAAATTGAGTCAAAAATTGTTTAATATTATCTACTGGCCAAGATTTTATCTAATTGCTACTAAAATCAACGTAGAAACTGAATTCTTAAAAAAAAATTTATTATTCAAACAATAACTTATAAAATTCACTTCAATCTGAAAATGAAGCTTGAGTCTTTGAAAAAAACACATTACATAAATTTACAAATTAACTGAATGTAAATAAAATTCTTTGTGCATAAAAAAAAAATTTTTTTATTAACATTGTTCCGAAATCATAAAACAGATTGTTATAAAAATTTTATTAAAATTTCCTATTGTGTTATAACTATATTTAAAACAAAGTTAAAATGAAATATATTACCCATAAATAATATAGAATTTGTAGACATAGTGGAGCATAAATCATAAGTCATAAAATTGATTATTACATCAGTTTAAACTAAAAATGTGTGCAGAAGCATTGCTTTTAAAATTTAGTGTGCAGATGCATTGCTTTTAAAAGATTGAATAAAGTATTGAACAAGCACTCACTTTCTTTTTTTAATAGAAGAAAATTGTCTGACTACTTACAACTGTTTTTTTGTTTGCTTAAATGCTTTAAAAGTTTTGTTGATCAAGTAAAACTTTAAAAATGATTTTTTTTAATAAAGGAAATTTGTCTGATTACTTACAGCTGGTTTTTTTTTTTTTTTTTTTTTTTTTTTTTGAAATGATTTTCCTTGAAATGAATAAAACTTGAAAAAAAGTTTTTTTTAATAGAAGAAATTTGTCTCATTACTTTTAACTCCATTTTTTTTTAAAAAAAAACTATGTATATGTAATTAAGTATGAATTTCCTTTAAATAAAAAATACAAAAAATAATATTTTAGTCATGTTTATGGCAATGTTCTTACAGTAACATTTGTGGTGTTAAAGTTCAAGAATATTTTGAAGGAAAAGGAAGAGAAATAAGAATACTCAGAAGAAATGAAAGAGCTGAGGTGAATATTAAGATTAACTTATTATATAGCTCCTAATTTTTTATATTCAGAATTCTTACTTTTAGTTTAATATTTTTATTATGCTTATTTATATAAACAAATAAAAATATTTAAGGCAATATAATACTTACCTGAATGTTTAACTATAAAAGAGTTGTATCATTTTGCTATACACTGGTTTTTTAAACTTTTTTTTTTAAACTCATAACAAATTTTATCTGAAGAAAATTGTAATCTACTAATTATCTTAAGAAAAATATGTAATCTACTAATTTTAAAAGTTACTAATAAAGTGATTGAAGAATATTGAGATCATATTAATTTGTGTGATTTGTTGATTTTTATGTTCAAGATAAATTCTTTTTCACAATTTAATCTTTTTTTACATTTTTTTTTTTTTTTTTTGCCACCTTTTCTTTCTTTTTCACTTTATAGATTTATTGTTATTGGTATACTCAATTCATTTAGATTTTATTTTGTGAATCGGAAGAGGAATGTGAATCTTTTTTTAGTTTTATGGAAGGTTATTATAGATTGTTGGTTAATCAATATGACACAATACTTTATGGTATGTTTTTATGTAGTTTAAGTTGTAGTTTTACTTTAAGTTAATAATCAAATAATTCTATAAGCTTATTAAATTTTATAATTTTATTATTCATTTTTAAAATCATTTTTAAAGTTTTAATATATGGTTTTTCTCTGTTACTTTTTAAGCTAAATATTTTTTATCACAGCTTTCATGCTTTTCTTGTCATTTAATGTTATATATAAAGTTAATTTTTTTAGATACTAACAGCATTCTTAAAGATAACATGGTACATGGCCCTATCAGGTAGGTTGTCTATGTCTCAAAAAAAAAAACAAAAAAAAACAAGCTACATGATTATTATTAATATTTTTGCGCTATTACCCCCTTAGTTTATCTAAGATTGATTTAAATTCATAAACAAGAAAAACTTATTTTTCTAATTTAAAGAACTTTTAACTACTTCAAAAAACTTTTACAAATTGGATAAAATCTATTAAAAAGAAATATTTTTCGCATATCTAATGATTCATTAGCAGTTTTTAATACAATTTCTAATGTTTTTACGTATTAGGCAAAAGACTGTTCCCTTGAGTTTTTCTTCATTTCAACTGTGAAATTTATTGTTATGTTTCTAGTATCAATATTGAAAGTGCATTGTTAAAATTGGGAATCTAAAAAGTTATAAATCCGTGGTAGCTGATCTTGGTCTATCAAAACTTTAAAATTGTATACAGAAATATATGTGCTTCCGCTTGCTTTAATTTTTAAGACTTTATTAGAATAAGGTTTGTTGTCTCCATAATTTAGATTAGCAGATATTGCATCATTGTTAAAGGTTTTAGTGTTATTTTATAGGCTTATTCATTTACTGCTATGTTAAATTCTAGTGCATTTATTTTTAGAGGTTTTTTTTTTGAAATTACTCAAGAAATTATTCAAAAAAATTTGACCCTTGATTTGTAAAATAAAAATTGTGTACTACGTATCTCTTTGAAGCAACCAAACGTAAAAATTATCATTTTAACAGTCTGAGTTGTAACTAACAAAGATAGAAAATTCCTCATAGTTATAAACAATTGTTATTTTATTTATCATAAGGCTAAAATATGAAGCAAAGAAAAGTTCCTCAAAGTTGAAAACAATTGTTATTTTATTTATCATAAGGCTAAAATATGAAGCAAAGAAAAGTTCCTCAAAGTTGGAAACAATCGTTATTTTATTTATCATAAGGCTAAAATATGAAGCAGCTGAATGCTCTTTAAATTGTATAAATATTCTTACTAATGTATTAAATGTAAAATGTTCCTCTTAAGTGTTCCTCCATCTCAGAAAAAGGCTCTTCAGGTTTCTCAATTACTTCTACTTACATTTTGGTTGTTGGTTTGTTACAACATGTTTTTAATTTATGTTCTAGCATTTTTTTAAAACTTGTGCAGCATTAACTTTATCTTGTCACCAAAAAATTTAATTTGTAAGTAAACACATCGGACATAATAAATCAAACAATTGATTTATTATGTCCGATGCTGTAATTTATTTTTAAAGGGAATATGCCTTGCAGACAAGATAAAAAGTACATCTTTTTATATATTCTTTATTTCATTCTTTATTTTAATTTGTGTTGTTTACTTTTTATACATTGTTAATTACATTGTTATATTTGTCTGTATGGTGACCATATTTTTGCGTTTGTTTTTTAAAATGTTTGAACATAGCTAGAAAAAATTAATATTTAACTTTAATGAATCAGTATACTTATACTGAAATATAAAAGTTAATGTAAATATATAAAATCAAATCTCTTATCTTATACAGTATATCAAATTTCTTAATTTATACACTGTATAAATTAAGAAATTAAAAAAAATAACTTGTGGGATTTCTTGGTTTTTACACTAGTAATGGTAAAAAATAAAATTTAAGTAAATTACTATCTTTTCTGTACTTCCTGCCTTTTAATTACAGTCAAAAAGTTGCTGAAAATATCATAACAGCAAAGGGGATAGAAGAAGGAAATTATTTGTTTCGTGAACACTGTCAAAAGTACTTTTTCTTTGTTTTATCATATGTTTCTTATAATGAAACAATAAAACACATTGAAATTGAATATTGTCAAGAAGATTCTGAACTTGGTTACTATCTTTTGAATGGAACAAAGTACCCATCACTCAATGTACTGCAAAACAGTTTTAAAGATGCAAAAGTGAAGGTTTGACATCATTTTAAAAATATCTTTATTTTTCAAAATGTTCATTTTGTAGTGAGTAAAGAAATCAAGTATAATATTTTGATATAAAGAAGAGTTTTTTTTTTTTTTTTTTGTTGAGCCACTAAGACACAATAAAAAGGTGTCAAAGTAAATTTTACTATGTCGAAGATAACTTGAAGTTTTCTTTTTATAGGATGAACTAGGTGTTGTCCTTAAAAAAAATTACGTACCAAGACAATCTGGTTAGTTAAAAATCTTATTTTATATATATATATATATATATATATATATATATATATATATATATATATATATATATATATATATATATATATATATATATATATATATATAAATTTGTTGCAAGAACATTTTATATCTTTTAAATAATTTATTAAACTTCTTTTTTACAAGGAAACATTCCATTTTACATGGAGCCAGGACATATTCTTCATAATATTGCAAATAAGCGTAACATAGCATTATCAAAATTACCTGCTGCACCTCTTTTGCTTGGTTCAGATCAGTTAAGATGTGAACAATGGATAAAAAAGGTCAGAATGAGAAGCTATATTTAGTGATTGTCTATATGCTGAGATTTTTTTTATAGATTTTTTTAAAGTAATAAATTTATATTATAGTTTAGAGTTGTTTTGTGTAACAAGTTTCTTTAAGTTTTTTTTATTTTTTAGTAAACAAATATTTATTTTTAAGGGAGCTTTTGGAGATGTTATGAAGTATGTTAAAAAGGATGAAAATAAATCATTGGTTTTGAAAAGATTTACTGATATTCCTGCAGAAGTAATATAATTTCATTTATATTTTTTAAAAATTATATCTAGAAATATTTTTTCTATTTTGTTTTTAGCACAAACACAAACAAAAAGTACAAACAGTTATTTTTTAAGAGCAGCTATTACTTAGTTATGACTAATTATGATATGATTTATTGTATCTATTTTTATTATATTTGTATAGTATATTACATTTATGTGATCAGTTATTTATATTATATTTATAATTATTATTTTAAAATAATCTTTTTATCAGGTTTCAAAATTATTATTTTTAAAGTTTGCATAATGTTTAAACACTCTAATCTTTTTTGGTACCATTATCACGTTATTATATTTTACTTGCCATAATTAGTATTATTCCTATTTTTATTTGTGAATTTGTATTGAATGCTTTTGTAAAATATAAAAATAGGATGTTTACTGGATAGCTTTTTTTGATTGCTTGACTTATGAAATCTATTGTTTTTAATAAACTTGAAACAATAATAAATTAAAATTATAAGGACAGTTTAGTTTTATCACCAATTATTAATTAATTCAGAGAACAATTGCATCAGTTGCTACAAAAAAAAAAGGTTTTTCAAAATCTTTAATGATTTAATAACAAAATAACAGAAAAATAAAAATAATTAAAAAAACAAAAAAATTTGATCAAGTTAAGTTTTAGGGGTTCAGATACATGTTATTTTAGGGTATTTCAGTTTTTTTGTCATATTAGTTTCAGAATAACTCAGCATGGACATTAAAAGAAAAAATTTTTTTTATCTATATCTTTATATTAGTTTGTAGAACCCTCAGAATAAATAACATTACTGAAAATTACTTTTTGTTCTGTAGATATGATCCTACAAAAAAACAATACAAATTTATGGTGTTGACTTAGTGACGCTATTTGTTGAGCGATAAACTAAATTCATAAAATCACAAAATCCAAAATAACAAACATTTTGACTAGAACCTTTGGCATATTTATATATATATATAAATATAAATATATATATATATATATATATATATATATATATATATATATATATATATATATATATATATATATATATATATATATATATATATATATATATATATATATATATATATATATATATATATATATATATATATATATATATATATATATATATATATATATATATGTGAATGTTGACATCTTGTATGAGAGTATATATGTTAAAAATAAAAAACATCAATTAATATGAGTTCTCTCAATACTATTGTTAATTTATTTGAAATTATATACATATATATGTGTGTATATATATATATATATATATATATATATATATATATATATATATATATATATATATATATATATATATATATATATATATATATATATATACCATTGGTTTTCTTTTTAAGAAAAATTAAGACCAGAAAATGTTTACAAATTTAATTATATGCATTAGAATTTTTTTCTTATTTAGCTTGTTAATCTAGTTGCTCAATCTTTAATGTGTCTACACGACCGTAAGCACATTGTCCAGTTTGTTGGACTTTCCTTATTGGATAATGGTTTAATGTTAGCGTTTGAGTACTTGGAATTAGGAAATTTAGAAAACTATTTACCAAAGTCAAGGTAGTCTATCAATGTTTGAATGTAGTTTATGATTTATAACTCATGATTTCTTAGGAAATTATTTTGGTAAAGGTGCTTTTTTATTAAAGTTACTGTAATTTAGAGAAACGATTACATATGGGTTGCTGCTCAAGTATCTTCGTCAGTTGGGTGATGCAGTAAAATTTCTTCATTCAAAGGTATTTTCAAATTATTTGCTCAAAATATGTTATTAAACTGTTTATATTTTCTATTTTGTACATGTATAATTATCCATATTTCAAAATAAGTCATTTAATTATTTATATTTAATTGTTCAAAATATGTTGTTAAATTGTTCATATTAAATTTATAGTTATTCCTTAAACAATAAAAGTTACCCTCCACTAAGTTGATAAATTGATGAATTAAGATTAGATAAAGTTATTTTATTCTATATCATATTTTACAAAATATGAGTGCAACTTTTTTACAGAACAATAAAATCTTTTATTACTTATAAAATAATAATATGATTAAATATTTTTTCAAGTTATTAAATTGATGCAGAATTATTAATGATGATAGAGCAGGCTAATGATGCAGAATTCATAATAATAATAGAGCAGGCTAATAATGCAAAATTTATAATAATAATAAAGCAGGCTAATGATGCAGAATTTAATGATGATAGAGCAGGCATTATCTGTGATCTAAAATTATTTTTTGTTTTTAGATAATGATTGTATTTTTTTATTATTTTAAATATAGACAGTACACGCCATTGTAATAGTATTAACTATAATTTTTCTATTATTATTCTTTTTTTTTTTTTTTTTTTTTTTTCTTTTTTTTTTTCTTTTTTTTTTTTTTGTAAAAATTTATTTTTGTGTTTAAATAGCAGTTATTTCCATTTAAATGTTTTTTATTTGTTTAAATATTTTTGCCTACAAAATTATTTCTTGGTGGGCAGAGAATTGAATTTTTTTTTTTAATTTCAATTCTGTACACACCAAGGCAATTATTTCAATTAATATTTTTTAGTATTTTTAAGCATCACAAATAAATATAAATTGTCTCTTAAATATTAATTTTTCTTTTTTTATTATATCTTTTTTATAGGATTTAGTGCACGGCGATTTGCAACTGAAAAACATATACCTTTCAGATTTACAAACTATAAAACTTTCCAATTCTTGTATTATGTGGAAGTTGTCTGAGCATATTGAAAAGAATTATGTTAGGAACAAGTAAATATTTGTTATTTTTTAAATATTTTTTTAATAGTATCATCCAATCAAAAGTGTGAAACAGATTTAGAGAGAGCATTATAAAAACATCATCAAATCAAAAGTGTGAAACAGATTCAGAGAGAAGCATTATATTAGTATCATCCAATCAAAAGTCTGAAACAGATTCAGAGGGAAGCATTATAATAGTATCATCCAGTCTAAAGTCTCAAACAGATTCAGAGAGAGAGAGCATTAGTTATAAAAGGTTTTGATTACAAAAGTGTAACTAGCAGTAAAACTTTGCTTTGAAATTTCATTAAAATAAATAAATAATAAAAAGAGAAAAATTTAAACTTTTACAAAAAGTAACCTATAACAATGGTTTCATAAATGATTTTTTTGATATCATTTTTGTATCTGTCATTTTTTTCATTTTATTTCAGGTTTATAGTTTTGTATGAAAATTGGTTTTTTCATCTGCTTTAATTGTAAATGTATTAATAATTACAGATGTTACATAGTTTTAACTTTAAAATTCAAAAGTTGACCTCCAACTATTTTCAATAATTTGCTATTGTTATCTGTACTCTCTTTTGCAATTTTATAATATAGACATCAAAACACTCAAAATCAATAGGAATAAAATTGCAGTTCTTAACATAAAAGCTTAGTTCTTAACATAAAAGTTATTTAAAAAACATAAATCTTTAAATCGAATAAATAATTGTTGTAAAACAAAGAGAAAATTGAACCAATGTCTTGCTTGGGTGTTGAACAAAAATAAGTGAAGCCTGGTTTTAGAGGACCTATATACAGTGTACTATCTTACTTCCATCATTAGATTAAATGCCAATTTGGTTTCAAAAAGCAAATACCTATATATTATCTATACCTAAAGTAATGTGTAAGGCAAAAGTTTTTTGTTTTTTTGTTATAATGCTTTCAGAAGGTCCAGACCTTATTTAGATCTTATGTAGAGATGATACCTAGAAATCAAATACAAACAATTTGGCTCTGGGCTTTATAAGATTAAAAACATTTACAGCTTTAATTATTATTCAAAATTCATTTTTTTAAAATTTAAAAAAAAAAACAAATATTTAGATAATATATTTATACAACGAAAATCCTGAAGTTAACCATCCTCATCTTAAAAAAGTTAGCATAAAAATGATTCACTATAAAATTTATCAAATCAAAGTATCAGGCAAACCTAATTAGCGAGTATTTATATAAATATAAATTTTTTAAATGTGTGAAGATGATTTGCACATGTAAAGCTATACAGCTTCTTAAGTAAAGATCTTTTACAAATTAATAAGATTTTTTTTTAATTAAACCCACCTTCTTTCCATTGCTCCAAAGGCAACCACTACAGTCCAACAAGACTGCTTTCTTTTTTTATATATAATTTTTCTCTGTTTGATTGCTTAAAATAGGCAGCCATTCTTGAATTTGGGCTTACTTGGGACTTGCATTGACTGATGAATTTTAATTCCAGCAAATTCAGGAGCTTACTGACAATTATTATTGTAATATTATTGAAATTCTTATATTGATGAGTGAAAACATTCTTACTAAATCTACTTAAAGTGTTAGATTATCTTTCACGGATGGAAACCATTCCAAGTCTTCTCAGATTATCTTTCTTCTTATGAAAACCATTTATTTAATTTATTACAAAGTTACCCTCTACTAAATTTGCTTTTCTTAATTGAGTTGCCACTACACTACTTTTATTTCATTCTTTACTTCTATGAATGGCTTACTTGTTTTTTAAATGTCACATTGTTTAGTTTTTCTAATTATGCCCATTTTTTAGACAAGCTCTAAAAAGGCAAGGGAATTATGAAAACAAATAAAAACTTGAAAACTTTGCATGGTATTCTTGGTTTCTAATAGTTGTAGAATTATTGTGCTAGAATTGTGCAACAGTTGCGCAATTTTGTTGTACAACTATTGCAAAAAAATTTTTTTTTTTTTATTTCTGCAGTTCTGCAGAAATAAAATTTTCAACATAAATTCTGTTGAAGTACCAACATTGCACAACTTATGCTAGAAAATGTTTCGATTATAAAATTGTTGTGCAGTTGTTGTGCAACATTTTTCCAATTATTGAAAACCAAGCTTATGGACACTTATGGTAAAAAGTTTCTCAATTTATAATAATTTATGATTATTTTGCTACTTTAACTATTATGATTAAATGACTTAAATGTCACCTAATAGTTTTAAATGTTACCTTATGGTTTTAAATGTCACCTAATGGTTTTAAATATTACCTAATAGTTTTAAATGTAACCTAATAGTTTTAAATGTCATGTGATAGTTTTAAATGTCACCTTAATGGTTTTAAATGTCACCTAATGGCTTTAAATTTCACCTAATAGTTTTGAATGTGATCTGATAGTTTTAAATGTCTCCTAATAGTTTTAAATGTCACCTAATGGTTTTGAATGTTATGCGATAGTTTTAAATGTCACCTTAATGGTTTTAAACGTCACCTAATAGTTTTAAATGTCATCTAAGAGTTTTCAAACATAAACATGGAATGTTTATAGACTCATCATTCAGAAAAGTTATTCTTATGTCAATAAAACAAGCTGTTCCACTTTCTAATATAGAATCACATTACTGCTTAACAATCATGCAATTTTGAATTGTATAAATGTTGTCATTATCCATTTCAGAGTTAAACTTGATATGCTTTTTTAAGAAAGAATATCTGTTTATTTCCCATTGTCATAAATTACATCATCTAAAGGTTATCTTTAAATCCAAAATACTTTGATGGAAGATTTTTTACCATGTTTGACATAAAATATCAGATAAAGCTTTTAATATTGCCATATAATAAAAGAAGCAAAATTTAAGGAAAATATTTTAAATTTTAAATAAAAGATTTAATCCACCAAATCCATTGGTTAATTTAATCAGTACATCATGGCAATTTAACAGTATATAAACAATATTTATTCAATAATTAAATCAAATATTAAAATAAAACATATAAGAAATTGTAATATATATTTTCATATCTCAATGATTCTAGACTCTTAGTGATTGTAAACTATTTGCAACACAAGGACATCTGTATTACTTAGAGTATTTTTGCTTTTTTTTTTCACTTAAGTCATGTATGAAAATCTAACATGGAGAAAAAAACATTTTTGAGTGAAACTTATTATGCCGTTTTTAATTAAAACTCTAAATAATGCTAAAAATGTGCTTTTGTATTCTCTAATACCGTAAACAAAATTTAGGCTTTTTGATTTCAGTCATAAACCATGAAAGACGTTGTAAACAATGTCAATTAAGAAGTTCAGTATTTGAAGTTAGTTTGAAGTTATGTACAAATATTGTTTTTTTATTGGCAAATGGTTTTGTTGTTTTTTTTTGTTATATTGTGAATCATTGTTTTATTATATTATATATAAACAAAAAAAGATTACAGTAATTTTAATATAACTAGCGAGAGGGATGTCATTTTTTTATATAGTCACTAGTCTAACTATTGTTACATATTATTGTTAAATTAATTAGTTGGTAATAAAGTTGATAGTCATTTTTTTTTTTTTTTTTTACATTCAGCTGCACTCATTATGCTCCTGAGATTTTCTTAACCGACAAACCAGTATATACAAAAGAAACTGATATATGGGCATTTGCTTTAACAATTTTACAATTATTTACATTGGAAAAACCATTCAAAACAATGACATATTTTGAGGTATGTATTTTTAACTTTAAAAATAGCCAAGTCTAATAATTTAATATTTTTATGTTTGATTTTTTTTTTCTTTAGATGAAGAATTTTTTTCATGAGCATTTGAATAAAAGTTCTTCATATAGTTCACCTTTGGCATATATGAATTTAGAATCGCCGTAAGATTTTTTCTATTTTTTTTCCCATCATAGCATGTAATGGTGTAACGGTTTTATGTTACACATTAACATATTTTTAATTGATAGTTTTTTAATGACCTAAATGTTTTAATTTTTGTTATACTTTAGCTATAAATGTTTTATTTTTTGTTATATTTTAGATATAAGTGTTTTTTTGTTATGATCTCAGTACATCTTGCTTATAAAGCATACACTCTGTCACTATACAGCTACAGCATAAACAGAGTTGTGGAACAACAACTTTTTTTTTCACAGCAGTTACCCTAATATAAAATAAATGTGTTTTTTGTTTTTTCTTATCATCCAATCTTATCATTGATAAGATTGGATGTCATATGGTCTTAAGTCTGGTGTTAAATATAGGAAACAGTTGTTCAATACTAACTTGATATGCTACAGTATGTTGTTTAAATAGTGTCATGTAATATGTTACAGTAAGTTCATGTCATCATGGTTATCAGAATCACCATGGTTACCCAGCTACTGGTAGCATATAATTCATTACAACCTATCACATGTTTTGTAGCCATTTAGTACTTGAATTTCCAGGAAAATGCTAGGAGAAGTTAACTTTAGCTTAAAGTACTCTTCTGCCTTGAGACTCTTGGTTAAGTAAAGGATCTTTTTGATTTGATGCATGGGTTGTGTCTCTGTTTTTATGACTAGGCAACTCATTCTATTATCTCCTAATTAGGGTACAACACTAAAACTCAGTTTTATGGTTCTGAGGCCGACTGGTATTCAGGTTTCCCAAACTCTGTGGTAGCTCTCAGGAGGCTGATTCCATCAACAGCTAAAAAATATCAAAGAAATAACAGTGCCATGTTGCGCATAGATGGTGTCCCTGTTTGTACTTTTGGTGTGCATTGCCAAGTCCACATTGCAGCCCTTTGTTACCACTTAGGGTTTATTAATAGTAATGAGGCAATTACTTGAGGTATTAAACAGTATACTGAATACTATCTATGCTTCAAGTCAAGTTTTTTAACATATTTAAAAAAAATAAATAAAGTTGTGTTCTACCTGATATAGCCATCAAAAAGGTTGATCGATTGCTTGACATTCGTATTACTCCAGCATCTGTATCTAAAGTGAATTCCTATATAGACTCTTCTACAGCTTGTGGCCCTGACAACATAGCTGTAGAAGTATTCTCCCAAGCTGTCGTTTATCCTTTCAAAACTATTCAACAAGTGCTTATCAGAGTCTTGTTTTCCAGCCTGCTGGAAAGCAGCATCTGTTATCCCTATTTTTCAAAATTCTGGAGAGCGATCTGATTCATCTAACTACCGTTCCATTAGTCTTCTTGAATCTTTAATTAATAAACACTTTATCTCTCATCTTGAATATAGTATCTTACTTTCTGATCATCAATATGGATTTTGATCTTCTTGTTCTACGGCTGATTTGCTAACAGTAATAACCTATAGGTTTTATGGTGCATTTGATAAGGTGGAGAATTTAAGGCCATTGCTTTTGACATTTCTAGAGCTTTTGATAAAGTTTGGCATGCTAGTCTTCTCCATAAGCTTTCTTCTTATGGTGTATCTGGTAACATCTTTAAGATTATTGAATCCTTCCTTTCCAATCATAGTATTAAAGTTGTCCTCGATGGACAGCACTCTTCTTCATATCAAGTAAATTTAGGGGTTCCTCAAGGTTCAATCCTTGGCCCTATACTCTTTTTAATTTACATTAAAGATCTTCCAGATATTCTCACATCTAAGGTGGCATTGTTTGCTAATGCTACTATCTTTTATTCTTGTCATGATAAGAAGCCAACACTCTCTGATTCCTTGAAAGAGGCTCCTGCTACACTTCTTCTACAGCATGGGGCTCACAGTGGCTGTTGAACTTTAATTCAGATGAAACTTTAGTTTTTTTAGCCAATCGATATCACAATAATTTAGACCTTTCTATATTTATGAACGGTAACTCGATCAGTTATCTACCCTTCATCTTCTAGGATTAATTCTTGTTTCCAATCTTTCTTAGAAACTATATATCAAATCCTCTGGATTCTAAATCTCAAATCTGGCCTTGTATGGAGTGCTCTTCTTACCCTTTCTCTTTTAGTCAAGGTGCAAAAATGCATTGTAAACATAGTTGGACCTGCTCTTGCAGCCAACTTTCAATTATTATCACATTGTCGTAATGTTGCTTCTCTTTCTCTTTTCTTTAAATACTATAATGGGCACTGTTCCAAAGAGCTAGTGTCTCTTGTGCCATTTACTAAAATTCATTTTCAACCCTATCATAACTCAGTTGCATTCATCAACATATTCCTATATTGATGAATTTGCAGCACTCGTACTGAGTTTGAATTTGCAGCACTCTACTTAAAGTCTTCTCAGATTATTATTTGCAACTGATCTATCATGATCCATTATGAAGCAGGATTCTGCTAGGATTGTCTTTCTTTATCATTTCTTACTCCTGATAAGAAATGAATTACTTATTAGGAGTAGGAAATGATAATTAAAACTTTATCCCACATAACTTGTTGTTTTGCAAAGTTGCATTCTTTTACTGTAACTGTTCTTCATGCTCAAAAAACTTTAGTTTATATATTTTTTTCCTTTGTTCATTAATTATTTGTAATTCTGTTCCATCTCCATGTTTTCTTCAGTTTTACAACTTACAAATTTATTATAATCTTAAGTAATTGGAGTAAATATAATCTTAATTTATTACTTTTATTATTTTTTTATTTTTATTTTTTTATTACTAACTTATTACACTTTTATTAAAAAAAAAATTTAAATACTTGATGCTTATTTTTCATATGTATTAGTTTTTATATTTAGATGTCACTGTCCAACGACATTACGTAAACTGTTTAATGATATGCTATACTTCAAACCAAACGTAAGGCTTGTTTTATTCATGTCTTTATAGAAAAGTTGATTGAAAACTTTTAAATGTTTATTTTTAATTAAGGAAAGAAAGAATATTGTAGAGGTTCATATTAACATCATCGATCTTTTGAAAGGTATGCTTTATATTTTCACTTTATGTTAATACTATTTTTTAATATATAATATTTTATATTTTTATTTTTGCATAAATATATTTATCTTTATAAAGTTTACTTTAAAACTACTGGAAAAAACAAACATCAAAAATAAACGAAGTAACTTTTTTGTTTATTATCTGTAATTAGAATAATGTACTAACCTTGATTCTAATTTTAACTCTGACCATTTTTAAATTTTATTAAATCTTTTTGTCTAATAGCTCTAACTGTAGAAGTTTATAAAATTTAGTTATTAATTTACTAGCACCCACAAGAGAAAAAGAAAAGATTTATTTTACTTTTGACTGGAAATCATATGTTGATATTGATTGCAAAAAAAATGAAAGTAGCATGGTGGTATAATTTTTTACATGTCTAAAATTAAATAATATTCTTTTTTAAAATTAATTTAAAATTAAATTAAAAATCATACTAAAATTAAATAATATTATTCTAACATAACATAAATCAACCAAATTTCAACCTATACATTATTATTGTTTGAGTAGTAATGTTGATATAGAGTCTAATTGTATGATATTGCTATAACGTGTAATATTTTTACAGGGTGTAATGTTTTCAATGTATAATATATAAATTTGTATAGTATGTATTAAAATGTCATTTTTGTAAATTCATTTGAAGGTATTTTAGTTTTTGCTTGAGAATTTTTTATCTTGATAAAACTTTTTTTTTTTTTTACATTTCAAATCTTTTTTTTTGCTTTCTTAAAATCTCAAAATATTTTTTATGAAGTATCATTTAAATGTAATTCTAATAAATTTCAATTAAGGTTTTAAATTTAAACTAAATTCTATTTTCAGGATTCGGGAGTTTCAGATAGTCGAAACTACCATAAGATAAGTTCAAGTATGGTGTATGGAATACATCAAGAGGAAAATATGGAAGTTGACAATAGCGATTTATCTTCGATTGATAATAAACAGACAGAGAAACATCCTTTAATAAATAATTCAAATTTAATTATGCAAAGTAATAAACTGAAACTTTTGATAAAAGATAAACATTCACGCTCGGCCCCATGTTCTCCTACACAAAATAAACTTGTTAACTTGTATTCTTTAGATGACTGTGATAAAGCACAAGAAGTAAATTTTTCAAAAGATTTAATAAGTACGAAAGTTAATCAGAAAACAATAGATAATAATGATGTAGATACCTATCAGCAATCATTCTATAGAACAAGTTTTTTACCAAACAAAAGTTGCAGCATCCAAGACCAAGTTGAAAACTTAAGTTCTGAAAAATTAAGCTATTTTGATAAAAATAAGAATAATCAAAGTGAATCTGATATTGCTTCTATTTTACTTGATTTGTCTCAAGCAAACAGTTCTTCTCCTTATGTTGATATAAAAGGTAATTCACATATTCAACAAATAAAACCATATATTCAAACTTTTAACAGTGCTGTAAGCACTCGCGAGGATTATGCTCCAAAGTTAGATAGTTTAGCATCTGTTGCAAAGGCTGATTTTGCTAAAATATCTCCTCCACCAACTCCACCAGATTCTCCAGAGCAAGTTCGTCGTGATACTTCTGATCAGCCAAAGCGCGAGTGGTTCCGTAATCCAAAAACACGGCAATATTTACAGGAACGCATTAATTTTGAGAGAGAACGCTTTTATGGAAAACGCAGTATTTCGTTTCAGGAAGAATCTAATGAATATACCGAAAATACTAAAAAAATTGCTAAAATGGCACTTCAAGGTCCAAATCCATTTAATATAGGCATAAGTTTACCTCATCGATTTTTTGGGAAAAAAGACGTTCCTCTGAATCCTCCGCCATTCTCTTGTGAACTTTCTAGATTTTTTAAAAATGAGTTTGAAGAGAATTCTGTCACACAGGATGACAACGATTTTTCAAATCCATACAGGTCATTACAAGATTTAGAATTGATAAGAAAAAATATATTTAATAATTCAAACAATGCTTCAAATAAAACACAAAGTGAAATTCAATCTGTTGTTAAAGATTTTAAAGATTTGCAAGCAAGTAGCCCTAACCCTTTTATATCGCATTTAAGTACCTCGCACGCAGCTGTCATCTCTACTATTAATGTTTTCACAAATAATCCTGGTATAGCTTCTGTTGGTACTACTTCAACAATTCAGTCTAGTTTTCAAGGTGGTAAGCCGATTGCTTCAAGTTCGGCTAACCGAAGTTATGGGGGTCATTCTGAGGGTAAAAGACAGTCAAAGAAAAATAAAGATTATGCTTCAAAAACAGATATTTATTCTGTTGCAGTTTCGCATCAAAATCCTGTAACTAATAGTTTATCTGAAAACGGACAAACATTTCCAATGTTGAAACAACAAAATATACAGCCTCGTCTGCTTGGTGTAAATACAAGATTTTCCACATCAGCAACCCAATCTTCTCTTCATTGTACAATAGCACCTGCTTCTAGAACTATATACATTTCTCATAATTCTACTCAAGAACCTATTCAGCTTTTTCCTAGAGCTCACTTTAATGGTTCTCCAGTAACATCTATTCAGTCTTTTCAAGTTCTAAACCCTCAGTTTATTACTGGATCTCCAATTATTTCTCAAGCTACTTTTCAAAAATCTGACCTAGCAATGCCTCTAAAACCTTCTATAGATTCAACAATGCTCTCTAGGTCTTCATCAGGTCAATTTTCTTCTCCTTCAGGGATCGAAGAGTCTCAAAACAAAAATTCAATGTTTACTTTTTCTGAAGAGCATTTGCCATCCATGTTTCGATTTATTGAGCGTAAAGATTTAAAAATTGAGGAGAGTTTAGGTCAGGTAAGTTAAAAATGTAGTTAATTTATTTAATTCAATTTATCTAGTTATGAAGGTCTTTGGTTTAGTATAAGTAAGCTTATTAGCTTTTAATTTATGTTGTTTGTTTATTACTATATTAGTTTGTTTAAAAAACTTTTTTTCTTGTTATCTTTAATTTACGTTGTTTGTTCATAATACTTTTAGTTTAGGTTGTTTGTTCTTAATTTATTTATTGTTTAATTTAGGTTGTTTGTTCATTATACTTTTAGTTTAGATTGATTTGTTTTTTGAATTTTTCGGTTCGTTATATGTAAAGTTTTAACTTTAAATTTAAACTTCTTTAAAACATTCTTATAACATTTTTTTTTTTTACATCAGTTTTTTTTTTTTGTTTTTCATAACTTTATATTAATTATAAATAAAATTATAAATATTAATTTTTTTTTTATAGCTTTATATTATTTTTAATAATTCAGGACAGTGCAGAAACTTCCGGAATGGCTGATGCTTTTTCATAATGAGTTTTATAAATAAGTTTAAAAAAAAAAATGAAGAAAAGAAGAAAAAAAAGTAAAACAAAAATAAAGAGAGTGAAGATAAGAAAAAGAAAGAAATAAAAAAGAAAATAATGTAACAAAATAAAAACTAAATTAATCAAATTAACAAAAGGAAAAAAAAAAAAAAATGAGAAGAGAAAAAAGAAAGGCAAAAATTTAAAGTTGAAAGAAAAAAACATATGAAAAAGGAAGTTAGTTAAAAAGAAAGTAGTTAAAAAGAATAAATAAAATATAAAATAATAATAAATAATAAGAATAAATAAAATATAAAAATTGGTTCACTTTTAAAGAAATGAAAAAAGAAAAATTTGCTGGCTATTATGTTATGATTTCCTTTTTAATTTGAATGCTTTTATTTATTATGAACATTCAATACTTTTTGTGACTAAATGTTTGTGTGTGTGACACATTTTTATTTGTGAGTGCTATTGAAAATTTGTTTGTTTGTTTTTTATTTTTATTTTTTAATGAAATATTTATATTGCTTATATTTTTTTTATTATGATTATCGATATTAAGATTACTATATTTATTAAATCATTGTTACTTTTTTTACAGTAATTGTTTTAGTTACATGGTAGGTTGTTATGTTTTGTCAGTATATAATTGTTTGTAACTTTCCTGCCTGTGCATAATATTCAATTTTTGTTTTAAAATTGATATTGGTTTATTATTGTATAATTTTCTTATTATTCTTATAATTGTTAATTTATCATCATTATTATCATTATTGTTTGTATTATTTATTTCATGATATTAACCTAAGATTAGTTTTTAACTATTTGTAAATGACCTCAATTGTAAGTTTTTTTTTATCGAAAAAAAAAATATTGATTGATTATACTTTATATACTTTCTATTTTTATTTTGTTGATCATAATGACATAATAGCATAATAACTAATAAAAACACAACAAAAATAACATAGTTATTAATAATTCTATACAATTTTCTATTTAAATTTTACTCTAGGGTCAGTTTGGAGAAGTTTTTAAAGGCTTGTGGTTGTTTACAGATAAAAATAAAATCAAACTTAATGTAAAAATATTTTTTGTTTTGACTTATTTTTAAAGGTTTTTTTCAATGATCATTTTGATCAATAAGTATTTTTTTTAAGTTTATTCTAAATTCAAATTTATTATCATATTGATTGATTAACACTTTTCTATTGGTTGTTAAAAATTAATAGTTTTAATAATTTTATTGTTTCTATGTATCAGGTTCCAGTTGCAATTAAAAAATTACTACAAAAAGACACAACCTCTAATATTTCTAAAGACATACAAGATTTTCGTAGAGAAGCAAAAACAATGGCCGCTCTTTCCAAAAGAGAAATTTCAGATTCCCAATACATTGTTAAGTTGCATGGAGTGTGTGCAGGTTTGATCTATTATTCATTTTATTTTTATGGTATTTTCTAAATGGTTACTAGCTCATTTTAAACAATATTTTATTTTAGAAGGCTCAGACACTGATTTTTCAATTGTCACTGAGTATTTATCAATGGGTTCTTTAGACCAGTTTATTCCATTAAGAAAGGTAATTTTTTATGCACTAGAGACATTCAGGGTATATGTCAGGTTTATCTTTTGCTTTTAGCATTCTTTGATTCCTTGCAAACATATCTTTTTAGAAAGAGTTAAATTCAGGTTATTTATTGGTTTATTGTAAGCAAATTGCGCATGGTGTTGACTACTTAGTAAGTTTATGATTTTTGTTAATTCAATACATGGTGTAAAAAAAATTAAAAAGAAGAGAATAAAAACACTTCTTTATAGTAATGAACCTCTAATCTAGTCTTAACTTGCCCAAACTAGCAATCAAGCCAAAATGTAGTTTTTTACATTAGGCATTTTACATAAGGCATTTTTTAGAGTTATCATAAAGTATAAAATCTATAAAATATAAATTACTATAAAATAAATATTATAATTATATAATATGTAAGTATATTATACAAATAAATAAAATTTAAAAAATATTTATTCAAATATATGTTTTTTTTAGCATACACAAAATATTCTCCATCGTGATTTAGCCTGTAGAAATGTTTTAGTTGCTGATAAAGAGCTGGTAAAATTATCTGATTTTGGTTTGAGTCGTTTTTTATTTGATAAAGGTTATTATGACAATGAAAAGTTCCAAAAGTTACCTGTTCAGTGGTAAGTAATGGTTTAAATTTTTATGCTTTTAAGTTTTTCTTTATTTTATTAATAATTGCTTTTCTGCTTAACATTAATTTATAATTTAGTTGTTTTCTGTTATAATTTTTGTATAAAATTAAACTGACAGTTGCAGCATTTTACAGACATGTTGACAAAAATGTTTTTTTGTGAGTTCAATAAAATGAGATATTTTAGAGTCTTTTTTCTAACTTTTCATCAGTGACTTCTAGTTTTCCACTGATGGTTTCTAGCTTTCCGCAATAACTTCTTTATTGTCATCAGACACATTAACTTAATTTTTCAAAGTAAAGTTTCTTATCACAGTCATGTAGTTATGATTAGGCTAACTTATCTTGTAAATATGATTTAAAAGGTAAATTAGTTATCACTAACACCGTTTATGAAATGTGTTCTCAGGAGTATATAAAATAAACACATTTTATAAAAGATGATTACTGGAGTATATAAAATAAACACACTTTATAAAAGATGATTACTATAGTATATAAAATAAACACACTTTATAAAAGGTGTTTACAGTAGTATACAAAACAAAGTTCTGGTATTAAATGACGTTTAATTTTGTCCTCAATAATTTTTTGAAGATTTTTTAACTTTGTATAGTTGTTTATAATTGATATTTCAAATTTTGATAAAATTTTACTCATAATCATTATATGCTGAAATTCCAGAAACTCTGCAGGAATTTTAGAGTTTTATATTATAGGTGATGAATATTTTATTTTTGTTTTCTAGCATAAAGTGATTATGAATGGATTATTTTTTGCATGTTTTGCCTTACTTAATTTTGTGGGGGTGGGGGGTGGGAGAGGGCTTTAAATGTAGATTTCTATGACATCTATATTTAATGCTGCACAATGATTTATATATTTTAAAATGTTCTTTTGCATTGATCAACTATTGTTTTAATCTCTTTTTCATATTTCAAGTCAAGTTTATTTATCAAGTATTATGTCAAATAACATGTTCTTCTATGATATAATAACTAATGTTCTTCTATGATGTTCATTGCAAAGCTTTTCATATTTTTTTGATGAATTTGGTAGAGTTTTTAATGAAATAAATGTTTTAGTAGAGTTTTTAATGAAATAAATGTTTTGGTAGAGTTTTTAATGAAATAAATGTTTTGGTAGAGTTTTTAATGAAATAAATGTTTTGGTAGAGTTTGAATTAATTTGAAGTAGTTTGATAAAAATAGTAGAAATTTGATAAAATTTTCAGAGTTTGGAATAGTTTGAATTAATTTGATGATATTGTTAAAGTTAATGCATAAGCTTTTAAAAAAAGGTTACAGAAATGTTTGCAACATTTCAGAAATAATAGAGCTCTTTTAATAATATAAGGGATCGTCCATAAATTACGTAACGCAAAATTTCACAAAAAACAAAACAAAAAAACATCAAAAGTTTTGCCTCGCAGAGTCTTAATTTAAAAAAACAATAGAAATATAAGTTAAATGAAAATCGCCGCGTAAAAGAGCCTAATATCTCCTACTCCTGTTCTTAAAATATTTTTTGCGTTGCGTAATTTATGGACGATCCCTAAGACACAATTTCATTAGTGAATTTAAATAAATTGCTTTTGGCCATCACTATGTATCAATAATGTGAATCCAGTGAAATTTTTATACCATTTTTCATACTACTTTTTTTCATTATTTGTGCTAAGCAATCATGATAAATAAAATTGAAAATAAAACTTTTTTTATTGTCAACACTGCTTTTTTTTAAATATATATAGTATGTTAAAATCACTTTTCTTGTAATTGTTGTTGTTGTTGTTTTACAGTAAAGACGAAAATTAAGATATCATTAATTTATTGTTTATAAATATTTTTGATTATAAATTTTGGTATTAATTTAAAATGTTTTTGGTAAATTTAAAGGTTAGCACTTGAAAGCATGGAAAAATGCTTATATACTCAAAAGACTGATATTTGGAGTTACGGAGTGGTTTTATGGGAAATGTTTACCTTGTTTCAAACAGAAATCAAAGACTTACCAGTTATTCCATATAAAGACATCCCTTTCATTGATGTAAGTTAATATTTTTTATACATATATATATATATATATATATATATATATATATATATATATATATATATATATATATATATATATATATATATATATAATATATATATATATATATATATATATATATATATATATATATATATATATACATATATATATATATATATATATATATATATATATATATATATATATATATATATATATATATATATATATATATATATATATACATATATATATATATATAGCATTCTAGTTGGCGACTTTCGGGGATTTGTTATTTTTGTTCTCGTTCTGTTGTTTTTTTTTTACTTTTTTTATGCTATTTTAATCATATTTATATTTTTTTTTAATTTTTATTTTATTTCTATTTTTATTGATACATATTTAAATTTATTGTTTTATTATAAAAATATATTTTTTATATTAATTTTTGTTATTTTTATTTATTTATTTTATATTACATTTCATTTTTAACTTCATTTCTTTACAAAAACAATTAATTACAATAATATAATCAAACCTTGCTGTAACCCTAAGCCTAACCTTGATGCCTCGTCAAACCAAATCCTCAGTCCATGTAACAGCACTCCCTTGCGAAACAGGCTGTTTATCAGTTGATGTATGTACATTTTATGTTCGTTCTCTATAAAAGTTTCTTACGGTTACATTTTTTTACAAAAAAAATCATGCTTACGGGAACAAAAAGTTAACGGGTACACTAAAATGTCCCCGTAAGTGTTCGTTTTTTCGTAAAATCTGTCCACGTAAGTGCTAAACTATACAAATATATATATATATATATATATATATATATATATATATATATATATATATATATATATATATATATATATATATATATATATATATATATATATATATATATATATAGAAACACAGTGTTAAATGAGAAAAAATTTTGCTAAGTGATTTTCTACTAATTTTATATATATATATATATATATATATATATATATATATATATATATATATATATATATATATATATTAAACCACTGTCAAGATTTTTTTTTGGAGCACAATATAGCTCACTTTGATGTTTATGTGAGATATCATTTCAAAAATATAGTTATTCCTAAAAGGTTTGATTCCTAAATGATATTTAGATATCATATATTGTTTCAAACTTTTAAACTATTCATGTATTTTCCCAAATACTTAAAATAGTTAAAGATTTTATAAAATCCAAATATACAAACTGATTTTCAATTTTTAGTTGTTTACAAAAATGTTTTTGAAATTGATGACGTTTAAATGTAATTGGGGCTTTTACCATACATATGGGTAAAAAAATAAAAAGATATTTAACACAGTAACTTAAACAATTTTTGGCTAAAAATATTTCCAAATGAGTTCTTTCTTAGATATTTATAACATTAATTTCTACAATATGATCCAAAAGTATTTTCATAGTCCTTACAATGAAAGAAACATCAAGCTGAATGTTTTTGAATTGTTATAGTATATTCTTATTTAAAAGAGTACTCTGAACTTTATCTTTATTTATCTACTTTTAACTCATCTTTAATTATTTACTTTATTTCTCCGTCATCAAAGTCTTGCAGAACCATTTGTTAACTTCAATTTATATTTGAAACATAAAGTTGAATAAAGTTACTCTGAAGAAGCATCCTGATTTGTCTCATCTCTTTTGTTTTCAGCTATGCTCTGGTTTTTAGCCAGAAGGAAATCATAGCTCTTTCCATAAACCTTTTTAGAGGCTTCGAAGATGAGTTTTTTAGCTCTTTCTACTAATTAAATTGTTCACCACTGAGAGTAAGTTTATTATCTGTTTAAATAGCTTGTTGTAACTCATTTGTTCACCACTGAGAGTAAGCTTGTTACTTGTTGTAACTCATTTAAAAAAATAAAATCTGAGTAGCAGTAGCATTTACCCTGAAGGTTTATTAATACAATCTTTTAACATTTTTTTACAATAAGCATTTGTTTCCTTGTTTTATAGAGAAACCTGTAAAACCTTTACAGCAAACAATATAAAACAGTAAAATTGTACATTGTAGTACAGTAATCTCAATTCTTGCATAATTCTTAAAGCAAGAGTTAGCTAATGTGCAGACTTGTTTTCACACTTAATAGAGTTAAAACTTTTCCAACACTAATAAAGTTTAAGGTGGTCTATACTCAGATCACAGGCAACGTTGGGATTCATATCATAAAAAGCTTTTATATTACTTTGTTTATTTTGAATATCATGTTGATATACTTTTGAAGAACTTTTAGTTGTAAACTTTCTTGACAATTCTTTATGTCAATTGAACCAATTACATTTGCTTTTTCACAAAATTTCTAATATTTAGTAATTATCTAAGACTTATTATTCTTACTTATACATAGTCAATTAAAATTGCTAATGCTACTGCAGCAACATCACATACTTTGAATCTTATTTAACCTTTGCTAAATTTAAATTAGTTTAAATCAATAATTTCTTTTACTATTTGTTCCTGAAATTTTTCACATTTTATCGAAACTAGAGAAATTCTTCGCATTTCATCGAAAATAGAGAAATTCTTCACATTTCATTGAAACTAGAGAATTTCTTGATATTTCATCGAAAAACTAGAAAAATTCTTTCCATTTTTCTGAAGCTAAAAAATTAAAAGGAGAACCAAAATTAAAATTAATAAATAAGTATTATTTGCTATTTTCTTATTAACTGTGAAAAAAAAAATTGCATGTATTACCTTTCTACTTTTCTGTCACTTTTTTGACATCCAGCTAAATGTTTAATAATTTCTTATCAAATAAAAATAATGTACAAAATATTTTTCATGTAGGCTTGTGTAAACATTAGGGTAGAGTGGACTGCTAAATATCCGTATAAAATCTCATACTCTCCCGCTTTGCTTTTAAAAAACGTTGTGAAAAGTTATTTAAAAATGTGTTTACATCTATTTACAATCATCAATAATAAGAAAATTACACTAACAAGCAAAATTTGACAGTCAAATCAAACAATATTTTCATTTTCTTTTCCAGCCAACTTATACTGGATTTATTGTTTTTACCTTGAGTCGATTAGCGAATAACAAGTTTTGAAATGTTTTAAATATTTTATTTTTTTGATCATATATCATCAGAAGAATGTTTGGACTTCATAATAAAGGTTTTACAAGTCAGTATTGACGTTTGTCACAATTGAGTCAATTTTTGTTTTTTTTATCCATCTTGTAACCATATTAAATTAGCTGTCTGTAAGTTGGTTGACTAATTAACTTGCTCACGGGTAAATGAGAGGGTTTTCAAGGAAATATTAGGAGTTTTATTTAAAACATTTTTCAGTTTTTTCAACCTTTTTTGAGCTCGTTTTGGTATCACAATATAAGTTATCTGAAAGGTGCACACTTTATCTCTCTAGTTTTCCATTAGTATAAAACAGATAATGTTAAATGTGTGTGTAAGTATGTGTGCGTGTATGTGTGCGTTTGTTTGTATTGCGTAGTTAATGCTAAATAATATTTCCATTTTTTTCTTTTTCAGTTACCTGCTTATTTGAGGTCAGGAGCGCGTCTTTCAAAACCTGATTGTTTCCCTGTTGAATTATGGAATCTCAGTGTTAAGTGTTGGAACATACTAGAGGATGAGCGACCGTCTTTTTATGCTTTCAAGGAGTTTATTGGAAATCTTTTAGAAAGCGCTCCGATAAAAACCTTTTTTTGAGCATAATTAGCAGTACATAGAATTATTTTACGTTTGAATATTTATAGAAAACTTTAATTAACATTTAAAATTATTATTTTCATTTTCGAAAACTCTATATCTTATTTATGACCATTTGTGTTAATGTTGTAACTTGTCTGTGTGAGTGTGTTTTCTTGTATTGTTGCAATCTGTTCCATTATTTTTCTCTACTATTGTGTATTGTATTTGTGAAAGGTTTTGTAAGAGAAGGATATTTATAGTATTTATAAAATTTACTGCTTGCAGTACATGAATCCATATCTTATAATAATGTTTTTTTATTATTTTTACACGGTATTAAGCATAAATATGAAATTTATTGGTGCGCGCGTTGTATCTATTAGTGCACTTGTTCTTTTTTTTTGTTTGTTTTAAAACTGCAATAACAAATTGTTAGCTATAGGGCATGATTAAAAGTTGTGCTTTTCAAAAGGACCTTTAAAAACTAAATTAGAGTTTTAAAAAAAAATAAATACGTTTAGAAGGCGCAAAAATACCTAACAAACTACCTATAAAAATCTATTTAAGTAGAATTCTAAATTTTTAGTCGCGGAAATTTTTGTCGCGGAAGGAACGAGAGGTTCCTTCCGTGACACAAGTTTCAATGGCTATAACAAAAAAGTTATTATTCCACATGCACTATCTTTACCTGAAACTAAATAGGTATTAATAGGTTAAGTATTATTGTCCTCTTCAAAACGTTTTTATTTTCATATTCCTTTTGAAAAAAAAGACCTTTTTTTTTTCAAAAGAAAATGTCTGGGCACTGTGGATCGGATTTCTTTACTTTTTTAAATTGAGCTAAAGTTAAAATATGTATTTTAACTTTTTCAAGGCAAAAAGATTGAGATATATGTCCTTCATAATAAGAAAATACTAAAGCCCATATTATCTAACGGCCCAGAAAGGTTTAAAGTGAGTTGTGTTATGTGATTCACAATACCCCAGTACTTGGGTACAGTGAATCACCACCTATGGCACAGTGAATCAATGAACATAGCTGTGAATTAATGGTGGAAATAGGGGCGTAACCAAATAAATTTGAGGCTGAAGGAGTAAGGACACTGTGCACTATATTATTAACTTTTGGTAAATATGTTAATATAAATTCAAAATAATAGAAACTTTAAAAATTGAAAAAAAAGCAAAAAATAAATCTTATTAAAAACAAAACTTATTCAACCATCTGAAACAACAATAATTGAAAAAATAATAATAACAGAGTGGGTCATAAACTGTTTAGTCCACAGGAAAGATAAATGACAAGAAACTGGCATTCCAGTCACGTAGTGGTCTGGATAATTTTCTAAGAATATCTTGAAGTGACACTTAAAAAACATGATCAATTGTTAAAGAATAAATGAAAACAAAGGTTTTTTTTGTTAAAAAAACGATATCTAAAAAAAATTCTCAGCCATGTCTTCACTGTGTTGATAATTTTAACATAAATATCGAAAAAATTTTTAGTAGTAAGTTTGACTAAAACGTAATTACTGGAATTTGATTTGATTTTGTAACAAGGTCTTATTTGTGAAACCACTGTAGTGGTTTCACAAGTGCACTGGTGCCATCCACTTTACTATCAATTACAACTCAAAAAAGTTGCATCACCTGCCTCATTAGATGTACTTGCGCAAAGTATCTTTTTGCAAGCTTTCTTGACTGCTATTGTTTTCTGCAATTCTGCTTAGGCTTTTTTTTTTTTTTTTTTTTGTAAACATATCTTTCTGTTTAGCGAAGTCCTTCTTTTACAGAAATATCTATTAAAATTAATATTTTTTTTGTTTTGTTTTTTTCTTGCTGGTACTTGTGAGAAGGGGGTTGTTTCTTCTGGAATCAATTTTGAGGTTGAAGGATCCTGGCATAATGAATTGTTGGAAATTGGAAGTTCAACTCGAACTACATGACTCGTGCTTCAAATAAAAAAAAAAATTTATTTAATAGCTTTGAATTTGTTGATTTTGGATTCAGTGTGGACCTAAAAAAATTAAGGTTACTAGCAGGTTGAATAAATGTCATTAAAATAAAAAGTTGGGAAGAGTCAAACAAATATAATGACAACTGTTTATATTCTATTTTCCGGTTGGAAATTAGGGTTATTAAACAGAATATTAAAAATCGACGTTAGTTAAATCTTTCCAAATTCACCTATGAAGAAACTAAAAAACACACTTCTTGTAATTATAATGATTTGTAATTATAATGATAATAATTTTAATTATAATGATAATAATTGTAATTATAATGATAATAATTGTAATTATAATGATAATAATTGTAATGATCCAGACTTTTTTGAGGATGTCATAATCAACTTTGTCTTTTGATATCGAAAAATATCTCACAGAATGCGCCACAAACATTGTAAACTTTAAATATATGTAGTAATTTAAAGTAAAAACTGAAAGTTTTAAATCAATGCTAAAAAACACAACTTCTTAATTAAAAGTAATATTTCTATTAGTAATGTGCTTGATACATGGTACAAAAATGAAAGTTTTCAAATTACAGGTTATCAAGCAATGCACAAAACTCGAGGTGGTGGTATAGGTGGGTTATATGTTTCTGTAATCATGGCCTAATCTATTTTTCAAAACAAAAGTTCTTATCATCCAAAACGCGGATTTTGAATCATTAACTATCGAATTATCAAGATAAAAAAAAAATTGCATTATGGAGAATTGTAACCTAAATCTTTCAAATCTCTCATCAATAGTATTTTTACAAAAAAACTTTACAAAATGCAACATTTAAAGTAAAATTTTAAAAGCGAATTGAGAATTTTTTTTAAAACAAGCAAAGTGCGATCGGAAATGTAAATACAGATTAATGAATATAATAGAGTTTAGAAATAATGGAGTTTAGACATTTTTTAATGTAAGTAAACTAGAAACAACTCAATAGTTATATAGATGTAAATTAAGTGTACAAAATAAAAAATAAAATTGATATTTGATATACCTTTATAAAGCTACAATTTTCTTCCTTAAAAAATTATGACTTAATAAAGTTACTCTTAAAGTAGAAAATTGTACCTTTAAGGTAGTAAGTGACCGGGACCCCTGCTAAAAATGACTTTTTCTGCAAACCCGACCCCGGCAAAATTATAAGACTTAGCAGGAGTTGATTAGCCGGGTCTAGAAAAAAGTTTATAATACTTTTTGTATTATTATTTTACTCGTACATGTACTTTTTATTATATACTGGCATATATTTATATATTTTAAAACTCTAACTTACTTCCAACAAGATAGCAAGAAAGCACTATTAAGTTATGAGTCACTTTAAAATAGAGGAAAGGTTAAAATACTAGAAAATGGTTAATTGAAGACTTTAAAAGTTGTAGGACTTATTAAAAAGAAAAACATGAAGATGGGTAAGAGTTATAAGGCTTTTTTGATGTGCAAGGAAAAAAACTGGATTAATAAAAGTTTTTATACATTAAGAAACAGATACTATAAAAGAATGCAACTTGTTCAATAAGAAACCAAGTAAGAATGAGTTTTAATTTATATTAGTAGAGATAATAGCTCGTTTGAGCATTGACCATTATATTATTTGTAGAAAAAAGAAAAAATGCAACCTTACAACAGTGGGAGAGTGGCTAAAGCTTGGCAGATAAAGCAGGTGAAACGACATTTATAATGTTCATTTAGACTTTTTCTGAGAGTAAGAGTGTTTATTTCATTCGTAAATATAGGAACGCCAACAATATTACTATATTTTTTGCAGTAAATAAATGAGTTTTGTTGCCTATAAAAATTAAGGATTTTAAGTCCAGAATTTAAATCCGCAAGCCACTGCAAGCCTTAGGCTGTTACAGAAGCCACTGCAAGCCTTAGGCTGTTACAGAAGAGAGATCAGATTAAAAACCGGCTATTTGTTCTAAGCAATCAATAAGTGATGATCTTTTTCAAGACATAACTATAAAGTTGATTCTTCAGCAAATAGAGGCACTTTACATGTAAAATTTTCATGAACATAATTATTGTAGATAAAAAAACATTACAGGAGCAAAGATTTCAAGTACCGCAAACTTTGTAGTACCCTAAAACTTATTTGAGATAAAGAGTAGTGTAGGCCTTCAAGAACAACTTTAATACTGCAGTTTAAAATAAATAGTTTAATAATCTCAAAAACTTCATATAAAGAAACTATTAACAGAGACTAATTGTTTGAAAATTAGAGAGGTCAAAGTGTTTTCTAGAGTTTTGAAAAATTGGAACCAATTATTTAGCCTCTTTTAAAAGTTTATCAAAAATTAATAAGAATTCTGGAGAACACTTTTTTAAGACTATGATGGAAATCTTATCTGGAGCACAAATTGTAAAAGTGCTTAGTTGAGAATTAACTTTAGCATTGGATGCCCCAGTGATTTTGATGTTTAACAATAAGTTAATCTGTTTAACTTGCAGGATGAGTGTGGTCATTAGATTCAAGAAATTAGAGTAAGATTTGCAAAAAACTCTTTGTTCGGGGAAGAGTAAAAAGATCAAACTAAATTAGAAATTAAATGTTAGACTTACTTTAGTTAATGACATTGTTGAAATCTTATCAAAAGTCTCTAGAACCTAACATTTGAGAAACAAGATTTTGTAAACTAAGAACAACAGGGTTTAACAACATACAGGACCTTTATACATTGGCTTCTTGGAATGATAAAGGGACATTTGTTATTAAAAGATATGTTCTCGTAAAAAAGATGAAAAAAATGATTCATGTTTATTAAAGCAACTGCTCAAGATTGAAAAAAGAAAAATTTGGAGAATGAGGCTTGATTTAAAATTGAAGGGTAGGAATAAAAGCTTTCAAACTTTTAGCGCAGAAGGAATAAAAGCTCCCAAGATGCGCTTTATGCATACATAATATGGGTATAAATATATAAATTTGCTATTTATTTAGATGCTGGTAAACAATATCTTTTCATAATTATATAAACTTTAGCATTTATATAGTGTAGTATTTGCCGAAAGAGAAGATGATCAGATGAATGTGTGGTGTGACTTTAACACGAAAGGAAAAGGTGGCATAGTCTTAGACAGATCAGAAAAAAAAGTCCCACCGGACAACGTTTGTTAGAGAAGATTGATTGTGATTTAGTGGTTTAGGTATCAGCATATAGAGAGGTAACAGCTTCAGGAGAAAATGGTAGTGGTAGAAGTAAAAAAACTTGAACAGAGTCCCTTATATATTGTATGAGTGAGGTTTAGTTAAGAACGAAAATGCTCTAGCTTGTTTTTATTAGAGAAACAGCATAAAAGAAAAAAGGCTAAAGCCTGATGATGATGATGATGATGATAGTAATGATGACAATGATGATGATGATAATGATGACGATGATGACGATGATGATCATCATCATAAACATGATCATGATAGTAATGATGATTATGATAATCATGTTGATCATAATGATGTTTATATGTGCATATAAATATACAAAATATAACATAAATTTTGAATTAAAAAAGAATATACTTTAGGATGTATAATTGTTTATGTCTAGCCCCGGCTTTATTTTATCAAACCTGGCCCCGGCCGGATTTGATACACAATCACATATTGTACCTTAAGGTACAATATGTGATAGTGTCTCTCAAAGTATACTGAGGATCAAACAAAACAAAAAAACAAGACAGACAATCTCTTTATTTTCCGTAAATTATTTTTACAATATATTATTAATAATTATAAAAGTAATAATAATAATAATAATAATAGTAATAGCAATAATAGCAATAATAATAATAACAATAACAACAAAAGTACATAATAATAATATAAAAAAATATAATTTATAAAAATATCAAAAAAAAAAAAAGATAAAATTAATAAAAATTTTAGTAATATTAATAATTTGTTTACAATAATTACGATGAAAAAAAAAAACAATAATTATAAATATCATAAGGGTAGTTATAAGCATAAAATTATTTATAATAATAAGTTAATAACTTATTAGAATGGTGTCACGCATACAAAAATCTGGTTAAAGGAATGACATCATTTTTTAAATTTAATATAAGTAATTATAAGCAAAGAGATCGTCAATAAATTACGCAACACAAAATATATACAGAAGTAACAGAAGTAGGAGGTATTGAATTAATTGAAACTAGCAGTAAGCAACCCGTAATACGCGTTGTTAGTAAAAAAAAAAAACGCGTATAGAAAAGCCTAGAAACTACTTTAAAATAGAAAATAATATTACAAAATGAAATAATAATATTAAATTAGCGTATTCATATTATCAGATAAAAAATCAAAACAACAAAAGTTAAAACAAAAAAAATTAAAAAAACATTTCAATTAAGACTCTGCGAGGGAAAAACCTTTTTTTTGTTTAGTTAATTGTGAAAGTTTGCGTTACGTAATTTTTGGACGATCTCAAAGACATTCAGTAAAACACATAAACAGTAAACACATTAATTAAAGTACATAAAACATACGTTGTAAATAAACATGTAGAAATCATAATTTGCATGATATAATAATAAAAATAAAAAAGAAAGAAATTAACAAACAAAAAGTTCTGATGATGATTGAAGTAATAATGAAAAGAAAATTAAAATAATATTTTGATAGTAAGGATAATAATGTCTATAAGTTAGAATAAAACATTTTTCAGAATTTTTTAAATTGATTTTGTTTAAGATGGGAGAAAAGGCTTCTTCTAAAGTAAGCGCTCTAACCACTAGTAGTTAGAGCGTTTGGTTTTATGTTTTGTATATTTATGTAGGTTAATGTTGTGTATATTTATGTAGGTTAATGTTGTGTATATTTATGTAGATTAATGTTGTGTATATTTATGTAGGTTAATGTTGTGTATATTTATGTAGGTTAATGTTGTGTATATTTATGGAGAAATAATCTTTCCCATACCATTTTTAATACTACTTTCAAACTGAAACCTTACAACAAATACGATATAAGAAACATAAATTTTTTAAATGAGCCGTTTTGTCATACTTAGTTTAATGAATTTTGCATTGCTTATCGTGGACCCCACCTATGAAATAATATTATTTTGCAAAATTTTGAACTACTAACCTCCTTTTACCTTTTCAAGATAAGCCTTAAAAAATGTATTCTTTCACTTGATAATATACAAAGATACTTCTAATATAGTATAAGTTTCAGTTCAGTAATTAATTTCTTGAATTAAATGTGTAAAAAACAGTACTTTATTTTCAAAAATTTAGTTTTTGAAAAAATAAAATTAGTATTGATATTAACAAAGAGGTACGTCCCCAGACACTTGTATGCTGAGGATACTTGGTGTATCCGATTGACTATTTATGTTGTTTGGCTAATTCTTTTGTGCTTTTCTGGTAAGAAAGCTCTGAAAAGTATTTGTCGACAATGCGTTTTCAGTTTTGGACTATAAAGCATTTCAATCATTTACAACATGGTTTGTGAAATAATGGTATTGTTCAGTACAGTTCAATACATTTTGTTTTTCCAGGCAAAGGTTGTGAAATGTAGATTTTCGAGTGAAACTTTTCCAAAACCATGTTTTATTTTATACTCTTGTATAAGAGTATAAAATAAAACATCTTATTTTATATATATTCTTCACGTGTCCATCTGGATTTCAGAGTTGTTAATTTAAAAATGCTGAGTCTTTCTTCGTAAGAAAGATGTTTAAGCTCAGTAATTACTTTAGCTGCACTACGATGGACTTTTTCCATTCTTTTTATATCGCATTTATAATCGGGTGACCACTTTCCAAAGCAGCATCTTCTTCTTAACAACTTTTTGTGCTTTCTCTGAATTATGTTTGCTTTTGACACTGTAAAATCAACCTGTTATTTGAATTTGAGGTCGTCTGCAGCAATTTCAACACAAAAAAGTCACATTTGTGTTAAACGGGTGATTAAAATCATGTAAGAAATAAGTGTAAAAGTGCTGAAAAAATCAATTTAAAATTTATTTTATCAAACATGTGATTTTATTGTATTATATTATTTAATTGCGGCGTATAGTTTGTTTTTTTTGTTATTATATATTCCTAAAAATTAATTCATTCAACTTTTGTTGCTATATTTCCAAAATTGTTTTTTGAGGTCCTCGGGAGGTTTTTGAAACAAAATTAAAAGTTAATCTCCATTTTTGTGTTTTTATACCAAAACGCATGTTATAAAACCATGGGCATACGAGGTTGCCCATGGTTTTATTTACTTGTACAGGATAAAACAAAACTTTAATTTATGCAATTATTGTCAGGGGAAATACTGATAAAAAAAAGATTGAAACGTCATTGTACCGTCAGAAGCACGCAATTTGTATTATTAATTTTGCTGATTGTCTTAATCATTGAAAGCTTTTATTTAACGAGATGAGATTACTTAATATTTATGTATTTAATACCTTATGTTTTGTATATATGTAGAAAAATAACTTGGTTCGTAATGTTTTTAAAAATATCTATACTTTAATGAGGCTGGATAAGTCAGTTGGTTAGAAAGTTTAACCCCGGACTTTTGCACGATACAGGTTCAAATCCTGCCACCGCCAACCCAGTACCTCTGTTCGCAAAAATGTTGATCAATAACGGACGCTCCTTTGGATTAGCCCTAATAACTTTTTGTGGTTGTTCCTATGCTAAGCCAACAATATCTTCGGATAAAACATTGTATAGAAAAATATAGCATAAAAATTCAAATAAATAAAATAAAAAAAAATTTAAAATAAAAAGTTTGAAAAAAAAAAAAAAATTAAAACCTCAATAAATATACACTAAGAAGTTATGATTTGCTAAACCAAACTTTTTATCGATCTAATTTAATTCGCCTTCTTCTTACCCTGTTTTTAAAACTAAACTTAAAAGTTTTATTCTTTCTATAGACAACGTACTTATATACTGCTAAAAGTAACTTCTTAAAATTGTTAACTTTAAATTATTACTAAGCTGATTAATTTATTTTACTGGTTATATTAAGACAGTTTACCTTGTTTAAAGTATTATTCTATATATTTTATAAAATTTGTTTGCTTACATCATTATAAGAAGTTATTTGTTTATTTTTTCTCGCCATTACACAGTAGGCCAGGCTGTGACAAAAGTCAAAAAAGTGATGTTCTTAAAAAAACAAAATTATTTGGATACGTGTAAAGTATATATCATGGTCTTTCTAAAATGGATATTATTTTTTTTATAACTCAAAAATTGTTTTTACAGTTACAAATTAAAAAGGGTTCTTTTATAGATATTCAAAACAACTAAAAATTTGATAAAAAACATGTTAAACTTTATTTCTTCACAAATTTAAAATCAATTTTATTCGTTGCGCTATTTTTAGTAAATTTTTTCTTGCAATAATAACAAAATATAAATGTAAATTACCTTTTTTTTTCCTATTGTTTAAAATAATGTGTAAAAAATCTTTATTACAGTTATCAGAGAGATATAGATAAAACTTAATACTTTTTGGAACACAAGCGAACACATTTATAAATATATACAACAAATGATTAACATATTTACTGAGGTAAAAGTTTTTGCTGCTACTTCCTGCAACTTTGAGCACTTTCAAGCTCTAAAGCTAAAAACATTTTGTAGAACCCCCTCACTTTGAGGAGATTTTAATATTTGATATTGAAGTAATTTAAAAATGCAAAAAAGTAAGTTGATGAATTCTGTTAACTTTGATAAAATGAGGATGATGAAAATATGTTTATTCTTAAATTTGAGAACTGACTAAATGTAATAACTCTACCGCACTCCCCCACAGTGGGCCAGAATAGTCATTTTTGAGACAAAATAATAACTAATTTAATATTAGTACTGTATTTACAAAATTTAGCTAAAGTACCAAAATGAGGTCAGCGCTTCTTATGAAAGCGACAATTTTTGTATTTGGTTGCTATGGATATATAATTTTTGCATAGCAACAACTTGTTTCTGATAGTTTTTTAATTTGTGCTACGTACACTATATTTGACATGTGTATTAATATGAGGTCTGCTTTTTATAAAAGTAATTTTTGTATCTGGTTACTATGGTTATTTAATTATGCAGAGCAAAATTAGGTGGTATATTAGGTGAGCAAAATTAGGCGTAATAGCTCGTATGGAAATAATTAACATTAAAGTTGTCACTTATGTTAAGGTTACTTTTGATTTTAAATTATTACTTATTTTTATTTACGTTATACTGTTTACTATTTTTTAGCTGTATAATGAAATTTTTTAAAATATAAAAATGTATCAGGAATAATCAGTTCTCAATGAATGACGAGCCTTCCGTTTTATAAAGCAAAGCAATTTTACAAATTTGATGGTTCAACTAGTCAAAGATTTATAAACAAAAAAGCAAATCAGAAATTAGCCCTGATATTTTTCGCCCTTTAAAAAAGATATTTTTCGCCCTTTAAAAAAAATTTGATTTCATCAAATTTTCCATTTCATTTTTAAGTTTACTTTATTTATTAATCAACACAGATTTAGTTAAAGAATTTACATTTAATAAATTATGAGAGCTGCAGCTCTAAATCTGTGTTGATTAATAAATAAAGTAAACTTAAAAATGAAATGGAAAATTTGATGAAATCAATCATTTTTTTTTAAAGGGCGAAAAATATCTGTTACAAACCAAATCAAAATCATGATTAATGAAGAGGTGCGCACTGCCTTATCTAACGCAACTGACTCTAATCAGTCATGTTTTAGTGTATGTAGCCCCTCAGAAACGAATGAAATCGAAATTGTTATTAAAAAAAGCCTAAGATATTTTGAAGCTAAGATTTCAGCAATGAAGAAAAAGAGTTTAATTCAGAAAAGGTTCTTTGATAAACTTTGATTGATAGTAGATTAACTAAGAGCAGGTGGTAGTGGGAACTTTTATTGGAAAAAATGATATTATCTATTGGTCTTATGTCAGAGGAAACTTAAGAGGCTTGAAATAACGATTTTAAGAGTTATCGCCAAGACCATGTATGAAAAAAAAGTCAATCAAAATGAAATGAAGATGTAATAAAATGATTGTTGTGCATTTCTGATCTATTTCATGTTGTGCATTTCTGTAATATGATTGTTGTGCATTTCTGATCCATTTAAAAAAAAAAATAATAAAAAAAAAAAGTTTCTCTTTTCTTTATATTGAGTTTTAAAACTTTTATGTTGTCCTGATATATAAATAAGTTATGAGTTCTGTTTGCTTTGTTTTATTCTCCATTATGTATAGTTTTATTGCATTTAGGGCTGTTAGGAAACAAGTAATAAATTTATGTGTAAAAATTGATTGTTAAATTAACATATATTTTAATTAAATATATTGCTACGGTTAATTAGTTTTGCTATGCAAAATTAGTAAACCATAGGGGATATACCACCTAATTTCGCTCTGCATAATTAAGTAACCATAGTAACCAAATATAAAAAATCACTTTTATAAGAAACGAAGACATCATATTAATACATATGTCAAATAGAGTGTACGTAGCACAAATGAAAAAACTACTAGAAACAGGTTGTTGCTTTGCAAAATTAGGTATCCATAGCTACTCAATATAAAAATTATCACTTTCGTAAGATGCGCAGACCTCATTTTGGTACTCTAGCTAAATTTGGTAAATACCGTACTAGTATTAAACTAGTTGTTAATTTTGTCTCAAAATTGACTATTCTGGCCCACTTTGCATTGTATGAAGTTTATTGGTGCATTTTAAAAATATTTTCTTAAGGTTCTTTGTAATCTTTCAGTTACCTTGTTTATATTGTTTATCATTGTAATTTTGTGAAAGGTTAGTATTGTTATTATTTTTTTTTAAATAATTATCACTATTTAATTGTGCAACGACAAACTAATATTTAAAAAAATAAAAAAAGAAGTTGCATTAACTATAACTCAGTCTAGTTTATAATGTTATATGTTCAATTCATTACGTTTCATAATGAATTATATGTAAAATTTTATTAAATTATATGTAAATTTTGTTAAATTATATGTAAAATTTTCACATTATAGGTTATGGTCTAAAAAAGTCACTCCCATTTAAAGCAACTGATTTTCTAAAGAAAAGTAGAAAACCGCTGGTGCCTACTGTATAACTGAACAGACTGAAACATTTATATTGAATGAAAAAGCCAATATCGATAAACAAAAGAACAATTTATAAATGTAAATTTATAAATTGTTCGCTAAACTTATGACAGACTTTCTTTTAAAACGCTGACCAAGAAAGTTTGTCATAAGTTTAGCGCATGCGTTATTGCTGATTTATGACACCTTGTAAGATATTAAATGCTTCTAATTTTACCAAATCCCTTAGCTAATAATAACTGGTTTAAACTGGGCATTACATTACTTTTATTTAAAAAAAAAGTGATGAAACTACGTAATGGTATAAAATCAATGGCGTGTTAACGCGCGTAGCTCTGTTGTGCACACAAAACTACGCAAAGTGATTAAACAATAATATTGTTAAAATACTTTAAAAATATTTTTACGTAGCATAAAATAAAATACTCATGTCTAAAGCACTTCTTCCTGAATTGAAATGCTGTCTAAATGGTTTAACACCGTCAATTCAAGCAGAACATCTCTTTTTAAACGAGAATTAGCGAGTTATCAAACGCAATCTTTTTTAAATGTGTAAGTTAAACTGTCTATAATTTGAAACTATCAAAGACAATTTTTCTTTAATATGTAAATTAGGCTGCTTACAATTTAAAAAGCAAGCTGTGTACAATTTAAAAAGCAGCCGTAGCGCAGTGGTCAGCGCGTTTGCCTCAGTAGCTAGAGATCTGTGGTTAAATACCACCTCTGGCTAAATTTTATAACAATGATAATGAAGGAGGCATGAACTTCCCTTAAAAATGCTTTTCTGCGGTTCTCTGCGACTTTTCAACTTCTTTGAAAAAAAAATGTCAAACGCAAATCTTTCTTTAATAGGTAAATTAGGTTGTCTACAATTTAAAGGAGTGTCTTTGTAAGAAAAAGTTTTAGTGGAAGAAACGGTATAATATATTTCTTGAATTAGCTTTCATTATATGATATATCCAAAATTTTTTAACTTGTCAAATTGTTTGTTTCTCACAGTGGCTTTGATACAGTCGTTCTTGATAGACCATACTCTTTTTAGACCCTTGGCAGACCATACTGCAGCTGTGGCGCAGTGGTAGCGCACTTACCTAAGAAATTTAACCGCACAAAGAGTAATTAGAAAACGCATTTATAATGAGGCTAACCTTAGTTTATTCAAAAATCAACTTTCATTACTACACTGGAATAACATAAATTTTAATGATAATGCTAACAATATCTATGAGTCTTTTTTCAAAACATTTTTTTCTGTATACGATGCTAACTTCCCAATCATTGAAAATAAAATAACTACTAAGAGCTTAAATACACCCTGGATCACTAAGGGTTTTAAAAAATCGTCCAAAATTAAGCAAAAACTATATATAAATTTTTTGAAAACAAAAACACCTAAAAACGAAAAAATTTACAAGGACTACAAAAACCTATTTGAAAAAATTCGCAAAAATCTAAAAAAAAAATTATTACTCCCAATTACTCAATACATTTAAAAATGACACAAAACGCACATGGCAAATAATGAATGAAATTATTGGAAAACAAAAATCATGCTCAGGTTTTCTGCCACAAATGGTTAGAGTCGATAACAAAAGTTTATACGAACCAAGAACTATAGCTCAAGAATTTAACAAATTTTTTATCGATATAGGTCCAACACTTTCTAAAAAAATCCCAAACACCAAATCTTTATTTACTGATTTTCTAGTACCCATTGATAATTGCATTGGTTCAGTTGAGTTGTCTTCTGAATTGTTGTTTGAAGAGTTTGAAAGAGCCTTCAAATCTTTAAAAAAAAATAAAGCAGTTGGAGCAGATCAAATAAATGGAAACGTTATTATAGATTGTTTTGAACAGCTAAAAGTTGTTCTTTTTAAAGTTTTTAAAGCTTCTATCCATCAAGGTGTTTTCCCCGAACTGTTAAAAATTGCCAAAATTATTCCTATTTTTAAAGAAGGGGACAAATCAATTATAAGTAATTATCGCCCTATTTCTGTTCTTTCCACCTTTTCAAAAATTTTAGAAAGAATTATATATAACAGAGTATACAAATATTTTCATGTTAATAAATTACTTAACATTAATCAATTCGGTTTAAAAAAGGATAGCTCAACTGAACATGCAATTATCCAATTTGTACGGGAAATCTCAAAATCATTTGAAAAATCACAATATACTCTAGGACTTTTTATTGATCTATCAAAAGCTTTTGATACGGTTGACCACCAAATTCTAATCCATAAACTTAAACACTATGGAATAGTGTTTAAGTTTATGGATTAGAATTTGGTGTAAATATAATCCATAAACTTAAACACTAAATTCTAATAAAACAAAGTGGACCTTATTCCATTCGCTTTCCAAAAAACGATATTTGCCATTAAACTTACCTAAAATTTTTATTGATCAAAATGAAATAAAAAGGGATTCCGTAACAAAATTTTTAGGTGTTTACCTTGATGAAAACATCACTTGGAATCATCATATCGACTACATAAGCACTAAAATTTCAAAAAACATAGGAGTTTTATATAAAGCACGAATCTACCTCAATAAGAAAATTTTAATCAAACTTTATTATTCATTTATACACAGTTATTTAAATTATGCTAATATCGCCTGGGGTAGTACAGAAAAAAGTAAGTTGCAACGTCTTTATCGCCGTCAGAAACATGCTATCCGTTTAATCTGCTTTGCAAATCGCTTTTCTCACGCAAAACATTATTTTATTGAAATGAGAATTTTAAATATATACGAGCTAAATATATATAATGTTTTATGCTTTGTATACATGTGGAAAAATGACTTGTCTCAATCTGTCTTCAAAGATATTTTTACTCCGAAACCCATCAACAAATACAATTTGAGAAATACTGATTTTTTAAATGAACCTTTCTGTCAAACGAACTTTAATCAATTTTGTATTGTCTATCGGGCACCACACCTTTGGAATAAAATTGTTTTGCCCAATTTTGATTTCGAACTACCCATTACTTTTCGTTTTTTTAAAAGTAAATTAAAAACCCTTATTTTTTCATTAGAAGACGTATTATGTTATTATTAATAATATAAATTAATAACTTTGCCTTTTCTTATTTATATTTGTAAAAAGTTTATTCTTACTTATTTTGCTGATTTTATATTCTTTACTTCACGTATACGTTTATATAAAATATTAGTGAGTAGATCCGCGTGATCTCTCTTTGGATTATAAAATATATATTTGGATTATATATATATGAAATTTGTAAAAATTTGATACTGTTAATGCTTGTTTGAACTTATTTAAGGTTCTGACGACAAGATCCTTTGATCTTCTTTCAGATACCTTATTTTATATTTGTGAAAGTTTATTATTATCATCATTATTTTTTTTTTTTTTTTTTTTTTTTGGCAAGTTGTAATACGACTAACAAATGTAAAATTAAAAAAAAAAAAAAAAAAAAAAAAAAAAAAAAAAAAATGCAAGATCCGTGTTTCAAACCCACCTCTCGGCAAATGTTATGACATTGGTTGGAAAGGAGGCGTTAAATAAAATTTAAGTATTCTCTGGGGTATCACAAGACTCCATTTTTAATCTTGTGTTAGCTTTTACCATATGCTGTAATAGCAATAATAATGACAACTAGATGACAAGATATGTCATTAAAGGTGACTCTAGCGTTTTTAAAATTTTTAAAAATATTTTGTTATATTTATCTATTAAATCATAGCTGTATTTAAAACTTGAATATTTTTTTTAAGTTGTGTAATGATACACCTATTTCTCAAAATCAAGTTATGATACCGTCCCGCCCCACCGCGTCGTAATCTTTTTTTAATCTTTTTTAAAATGAGATTTATTTTTTTTTTTGTTTAGAGCTAATCCGGCGTTACAAAAAAATATAAAAATAATTTTTCTTGTCAAATTAAATTAAAACATACTTTGAGGTTGTAAAACAAACTTTGTAAAAAAAAGTAAAAAAAATGCCAAAAGTGAAAAAAATTTCACGAAATAAAAAAGATAAAGTAAAACGAAAACTCTTTGTAAAACCTGTAGCTGTAAGTTTATTAAATGTTTTTTTTAAAAAATGATTTATATTTAATATTTTTTTAAGTGCATGTGTTTTTTTAGATTGATTTAGATTTTTTAGATAGACCTTACGTTCCGGAAAAAATATATAAAACATCACAAATTTATATTCCTCGAGTGGTAGAAACAAGACCACTCGAGAGGGCAGATGAAATAATGTATAATGGTGAACTTGATTATTTTGATGACATTTCAGAAATAGATGACGGTAAATTTATAAACTATTAAATATTATTTTTATAAACATGATATTTTTTTAAAAAATCTAATAGTTTAAAATAATTTTTTAGAACAAGTACGGATATTAGACAATATAATGATCAGAATAGAAAGAGATTTGGCACGTCAGATGTGAAAAAATTAAAAATGCTTTTAGAAATTCCTTACGGTGTCAGAGAAAAAATTAAAGACAGATTAGATTTTATGGAGTACATCCAGTACAAGAATTTTGTGTATCAACACTTTGAATATAAAACTATCGAAGCAAAAATAAAACTTGTTTTAAATTTATTAAAAGAAGTAGTAGACGGGATATTTATAAAAGGTTTATAATTAAATTAGAAGAACCTCCATCGTACGAAGAAAGTCATTCAATTGATCTATCAAGACTCGGTTTTAATCCGCCTTCGTATACAGAATGCAATCCTCCTACGTATGGAGAAAATCAAAGATATCTGTTTACAGATTTATCCGCCTGAAGTTGTCAATTTAAGACAAGAAGAACTTTTTAATTATTATAATAAAAAAAAAAAATTTTCTTCAATTTTGTATATTTCTTTTATAATAAAATAAAATTAATAATAAATAATAAAATTTTTTCTTTTAATTTGTATATTTTTTTTATAGCATGATTAGTAAAGAAAAATTAAAACAAATGCTTAATGAAGTAAAAGAATTTCATTCAATGACACAAAACAAATTGGAAGTTTGGAAATATAACTATTATCTTGTTTTCGATGTTGTTTTGAATGTTGAAACATGGTCTTTAGAAGATTTGTGTAAAAGAAAATTAGCTTACGAAAAACTTTTGAACACTGTTATACCAAATTTACAAAAACAAATCAACGATTTAATGTGTCCATTTTTTCATGTAAACGAAAATTTATTAATGTTATATCATCGTTATCAATTATATGGTAATGATTGTTTTTATAACATTATTAACATGTCATCTGATTTTTATAAAAGACATGATTTATTTGTTCAACATTTAATTATACAAAGTGTATTTAAATTTTTTGAACGAACATATACTATGCTTCGTTATAAAACTAAACAATACAAATTAATTATGACATCTTTTTTTAATATTTATATGGAATGTATAGAATGGTTAATTGAACAATGTAAATGTGTTTATGATCCTTATTTTAAACCTTGTTATGTTTATAAATATGATTTTATTTAGAATGTTAAGAAAAAAATTAATTAGACATGCTAGAATACATCATGATTTAAAGAAATTTTTTTCAATAAAAGAAGACAAATTGAAAGAGTTTTAGATTAGGAGTAATGGAGAATTAAGATTAAAAAGCCGTAATGATACATGGACTTTGACAGATTTGTGTAAAAGAAAGTTAGCTTCTGAAAAACTGTTACGAATAGTTATACCAAATGTACGTAAACAAATTAACAATTTAATGTATTCGTTTTTTCAAAATAATCAAAAAATTTTATCACAATATTCTGTTTACAAATCACACGAAGACGATTGCTTTGATTTAATTGACAGACGTACATTAATTGACAGACGTACATTAATTGACAGACGTACATTAATTGACAGACGTACATTAATTAGATCACATTATTTAGGGAGCATTTCATAGACTTCAAATGATGGTCGGAGAAGAAATTTTAAAACAAACAATCAATTTAAAAAACATTGAAAAAACAAAAGAAATTAAACAAGAATTTTATAACTTTGTAAATCAAGTAATATCACAATAATTTTTTTTCTTTTTTTATTTAGACTCATAACAAAAAAAAATGAAACTTGTAAAAAATAATCAAACAAGGTATGTCAGTTATAACCCTCAAGAAGCTAGAATTCTTATAAAGATAGCAGAAGACCGATACGGGACCGATAGTTGTAAAGTATTAGCAGAATTTCATCGTATTGCTGTTTTTGTAGACGAACAAATTCAAAGACGCACAAATAATTTTAGAAATATAGAACTATTTGAACAAATCAATAACAATTTTGAAAACTTTGTAAAAAGTTTATTTTAATAAAATTATAAAATTTTTTTTTTTTTTAAGATTTATAATGAAATTAAAAAATTATAATATATACGATACCGATACTCATGTCAGCTTTAACCGCGAAGAATATAAAATTTTTATGGAATTGGCTATAAATCGATATGGAAACAATAATTTTAAAGTTTTAAAAGAATTTCATTGCATCACTGTATTGATTGATTACGAAATACGTAAAAAAAACATTTAATTTTAAGACGAAGAACATTTTTATTTAATTAATAATAACTTTTAATATTTAGTTAAAAGTTTAGTATGAGAAAAAACAAAATTTTACATTAATAAATCTTTTCAATTCTAATAACAATTTAGCAAACTTTCCAGGTTTTAAAAAGTTATAAATTTTAATTGCACTTGATATAACAAAATTTCCAGCAAGTTGAAAAAAGTTGCATATTCGTGTAGCACTTTTTGAACAAAATTTAAAACTTCCATTTAAAATGCAAAAAGAACTTCTATAATTGTAAAAACAAATATAATAGCTTTAACGAACTTCCCAACTATGTACTTGATTACTACCTGAATCGCACATATATATATATATATATATATTTGGTTTTGGTTTTTCTGGATTGTACGGTTTTACAACTGCAACAGGTATTGGTTTATCAAACTGTTGTAATGGTTTGTTCTTTGATTCCATCTGATTTTTAATAACATTAAAAATTGCTTCTAATATATTTTTTTTTTTGTAACTCTAAACAAAAAAAAAAATTAATCTCATTTTAAAAAAGATTAAAAAAGATTATGACGCGGTCGGGCGGGACGGTATCATAACTAGGGTTGTTAACCGGAGGATTTCGTGCAATTCCGGAAAAACAACATTCTTTCGTAAGAAGATTGAGAACACGGAATTACATTTTTTCGTACCGAATGTTACAAAACATTTAAAATCGCCGATGTTTATTTCGCAAAAGCCACTTCCGAAATTTAGCATTTCGCAAGTTGACTTACGAAACAAAACTATTTTGCAACACACGAAAGTAGCGGTTTCGGAAGTCGCACTTGCGAAACAAACATTTTCGCCAAACGACGTTTTGAAGTCTGTAAAGAAAATTTGTTTGCCAGACTGATTTTAATTGTAAAAATTAACATCTTTAAATCCCAAAATGTTTATAATGAATTTTTATTCTCAGTATAATAACTATTAAATTTTTATGGTTTTATTTTTAGAAATATTGATAAAAAATAAAATTTCTTTCGAAACGAAAGTAATTCGGATCACAACATACGAAAGAATTCTTAACGGAAATAAACTTACGAAACGTGCCATAATAGATATATACAACGATGTTTTTTGAACTCATTACGTATATTAAAAAAAAGAATGATGGGTAGGAATATACATGTTTTTTTTTAAAGCATATGAAATTTTTGAAACAGGTTCGAATATGCTTAAGCAAATAGTAAAAAGAGGCTCAAAAATATGCTTTAGCTTAAGCATATTTCTGATAAAATATACCTATTTCAATAATTTCTAAAAGTGTGCACGTTACTAAAGTTCTAGCAGATTTTAAAGGTATGTAGAGTCCTGTTTGAATACGCTTTTCGAAGTATAGATCTTAGAAAATATTGTTTTTTAATTTTAATAAGATATAAATTTGAGTATAAGATTGTATAGTTCAATCAATTAGATACGTGATAATTCGCCGCAGAGATCCGGGTTCGCATCCCGCAACCATTGTAACGTTTGTTCATTAAACTCTTTTTACTTAAGACAGCATTTTTTGACCTCCATGTTCTATATTACAGATCTTTCGTCACCTTCACAATAGTGACAACCTCTCTTCTGTTAGTTATTCTTTTAAGATTGAGTTCATTGTGCTTAATTTAACACGTTTCCCTTGCTTTACTAAGTTCTACTTAAATTATGATGAAATGTACGTAAAACAACTTTTTCAAATAATATAAATCATTTTGCTTTAAATCTTTTGCTTTTTGTACTAGACATCTGTCCTAAATACTTTGTAATAATTTCTAGCTAACTCTGAGTCTAATATAACCATTTCTGAATATAATTTCCCTGAGGCTCCTACAGCCTATTGTGTTCCATTAAAAGTAACTAGTTTTTGAGTCCAGATATTAATTATAAGCATCTAAAGGTTCACATTACTATTCATTTTCCTGATATATAGAATCCTATTTGCATACGTATCTCTTTCTGTAAATTCTGTTTTATATAGTTTCTTAATTATATATTAAATAAATATTACTATTCACTTAGTTGAATGAACGTATAGCTCATTCAGTTAAGACATTTGGCCGCGGAGACCCAGGTTCACATCCCGCTGTTTCACATATATTTCTTCTCTTTTTACTCTTTCTGATATCATTTACCTTTAGAGAGATCTCTCGTTCTTTATAATAAAGTATTTAATTGTTTATCACACATCCTCTTTATACTTTTTAAAAAGAAAGGCATACTGTTTATCTGTTCATTGAGAGTCCAACTTAACGGGATTTTACTGTATATATATATGTATATATATATATATATATATATATATATATATATATATATATATATATATATATATATATATATATATATATATATATATATATATATATATATATATACATATATATACAGTAAAATCCCGTTAAGTTGGACTCTCAAATATATATATATATATATATATATATTTATATATATATATATATAAATATATATATATATATATATATATATATATATATATATATATATATATATATATATATATATATATATATATATATATATATATATATATATATATATATATATATATATATATATATATATATATATATATATATATATATATATATATATATATATATATATATATATATATATATATATATATATATATATATATACTAGGGTACTTGCTTTTGAGGAAATTTTTGAATTTCAATAAACGACCCCTTCAAATGTGGGACATTGGTGATAAAATTAACTTTGGAAAAAAATTAGCCTGATTGGACCACTCTTGAGCCTCCCCCAAAGCCCATTTATTAAAAAAAAAGGTCAAAAACGCCAAACACAACTATGTTTGAAGGGCTAGGGGGAGGTGATAATATAAATAATTTTAACTGATTTTTTTTTCATAATACAGGTATTGATCTATATTTTCAAATAAAAGGGGTAGTTAAGGCAGATTATGACTATTTTTTCTGTTTTATTGTGTTAAAAAGTGTTAAAAAAGCGCAAAAAAAAAAGAATTATTTTGCCGCGAATAGGTATAATCAAATAATACAATTAAAAGTTTGTTATAAATCTTTAATTAAATAATAATTATTTAAAACAATATTAAAGTTTGTTTAAAAAATTTGGTTGTCAATTTTTATTTTTCAATCATTTTTTCTATTATAGAAAGTGAGTCGATCAACCTCTTTTTAGACAAGTTTGAAGATTTTCTCCCCGGCTTTTTTGTAGCCAATCTAGTTTTATCAACAGTAAGCAGTCTGTTCTGAATTTCTTCTTCTTCATTGTATCTGTGCACAAATTGTTGCATCATTCCTACTGCTCTTTCAGCCGGATCATTTACAACAACTAGAGATTTAGCAAAAGCTTTGAAGATTCTAAAGCTTGATTTTGTATACCAATACTGAGGCGGGAGGGTAAGCCAATCTCTAATCCTTTGTTTACTCAACCCAATTCTATCAAACATCAAGTAGGAGAACTGATCAACTAATAATGATAAACTTGGGGGATCATTGTAAACTCTCGTTTCAACCTTAATCTTGTTTTCCACGTCAATGAGCGATTTGTTGTCGATTTTAAAATAATCAGAGTTCGGCATGTTATATTGAAGCATAGCTGAAGCAATCTTACTTTTTTCTTCATTAGAAACGTCTTTATCCAACAAAGAAAGAGGTACAATTGTAGAATCTAGATACCAGGAATGTTTGTAAAATGATTTCAATACTGCTTCAATTGCGTTTGGTTTGGTCACAAACATCTTTGTATAAATGCATTTTGTGTATTGATAAAATATCTAGATATGGTGCTTTGATAGCTTTGTCAGATTGCAAATACCATTTTGCATAAAAGCATGCTATGAATTCCGCCATGATATTAATTTCTTCTAAAAGTAGTTTATCTTCTTGAACAAATTTAATTTGATTACAAAGCAATTGCAATTTTAGATAATAAATGGCTTTGCCAAGGAACCTTGCATGTTGGACAGCTCCTGGTTTTCTAATTTTTACACCACCAGGAGTCAAATAAGCAACAACTAGCTCAGCTAATTTTTTTCTATCGTCTCTTAAAGTGTTTTCATTTTTAATATATTCTTTGCAAAAATAAAGAGACTCAACTGCAGCACATTTGATGGTAGTTCCTTTTGTCTTATCCCAAAAAAATTGTGTAACATCATTTGTATCATAATGAAAATCAGGAGTTTCAAATATGTCTTTCAGTTTTTTAAATAAAAGATTATCTGGTCCAGATGTCTTTCTTTGTGTCACAACATTACAAAAGTGAACAATCTTCAGCTCTGATATGTGGTGTCTGCAAGCAAGAAATAATGGAAAGATATCTAGATTGTTTGCTATTCTAAAAAGGGAACCCTTTTTAGTTCCAATATTTCTGGAAGTTGTATCAAAGCAAAGCCCACCAATATTTCCTTCGGTTTCATATTCTTTAAGGAGATTCATTACGCCTTTAT